>CM032666.1:7698-99563 GCA_019095985.1 Streblospio benedicti
TTCATGTACATCTAAGTACGTGCATCCTCTATGGCTAAATAACAATAAAATTATGGATCTGTACAAATTGACCATCCATGCAAACGCACGCACGGCCATACCATAGTTATTTCAACATTAGAAGGGGAAATGTACAATAGAGAAGTAAGGGCGCATAAACTTATCTATGAATCTTTCTTTTCTTTGTGTGATAGCAATGCGAAACTCACAGCTTAACATGAGTAAATTCCACTCTAACATGACCACTATCCAGTGTGCCTCATTGTTGCTTCAAATGTAGACTGACATTGCGAATGTCATCAATACAGTTGTTGCTCAATAATGTGCTTATCATAAAGTGTTATCTATATTGCCATATATCATTGTGAAGCTAAGGTAGTGCCTTTAATTATGATAAAACTTATTCCTTTATACTTTTATTTTAGACATGACTTTTTGTAGTTAATAAAGTGAAGAGTATTGTTTGGGTGCTACTGTCAAAAAACACTGACATTACCCTTCAATTTTATTGATATCATTTGCTTTGGAGGTTATAAATTGAATATTTTTATACCTATTATCACACCTGAACAACATTGTGCCTTCTAGAATTACAAAAATGCCTAACACAACCCTGTATGTAGAATACAAATATAGAATTTGTGTAGTTGAAAATGTGTACTACGACCCTTCAAAGGGTCCACATTTCATTGATATGATTTTCATGTTTAGTTATTGAATCACATACTGTGCATTGTTGGAAGAATATAGTACTTTTCATCATGTGAAGTACTTGAATAAACATAATACTGATATACCCCCATATTTCAAAGAATTTCTTCCTGATTTACTTGCTATCAAGGTCGGCACAGTATTTCGTATTCTAAACTTTTAGAAATTGACATTGCTCTCTGTATGAAAAAAAACTGAGTGGTCACAATTTGCAGTTTCAGTCCCTGAATGCAATGTTTTACATGTCGATACTACACTTGCATTTGATAACATCGATCGAATAGAAGAAATGCTCACAGGGAAAGGAACTAGTCACACAGTTAATGGTATTGCAATTCAAACCAAAATCTATGGTCCACATCTTCTCCGCACTAATGTAGAAATTGCCAAAACTAAACACTTGAATATGTGAAAGACCTCCATCTTCCAGATTATAATCCAGGTCAAAGTGCTGGGCCACCTACAAAAAGTCTTTCCAAGACACAGACTATTCTGTTGTTCATAAAGAGTCCATGCTGAAGAACCTTATTTGGTGTTTGTGTCGTATCCATGATGGTGAGAAGAAGATCCCTGGCTGGACTTGATTTTGATTTAATATCATAGTCCAGAAATAAGCATGTTGAAAATGTCCTGGTCTATGTTCCATCCATCAATGCACCAGCAACGTGCATGTCTACTGTCAAAGAGATTATGAGAAGATCACTCCAAATCAAGGATGATCTCAAGCTGTAAAGTATTGTGTGTCTTTTATCAGGCCCTCTATTCAAAAACCTGTCCTGTGAAGTGGAAAGAAAGCAATGAATATGGAAGTATAGTCCTTCGAATGGGTGCTGTCCATACAATGTGTAATCTGTTGTCTATTTTCGGTAAACGATTGAAAGATGCAGGGCTTAAAGATTTATCAGTTGAAGCAGAGATAGTGGCTGAAGGGTTTGTTTAGTGCATGGACCAGCGGCCGGATTTTTGAGATTTGGTACCATCAGAGGGCGGAAAAGATTTCACATACCATTGGAAAGCTGAGATTTTAAGCTTTCCAATGGTATGTAAAAATCTTTTCCGCCCTCTCACGGTACGAAATTTTGCACTGGCCCATGCACTAAGAGCACATTACAGCAATAACACAACACAACATAACGTATCACACACAAACCAGACTGTGATAACCCTTCGACTTTCCGTGTAGTGATAAATAATAATCACATCAGACCCGTATACTAGAGGATTATCACCTTTAATCCACTGCGGCCCTTAAATTGCTGCCACCACCGCGCCTCTACATTCCCTCTCTGACCGTGCAAGATGCAGCATCCGCTCGCCCTCACACTCCTGGGCCTCGTGGTCCTTCAGGCCGGCGTGTCGTGGGCACAGATCGATTTCACCATGTGCGGCTGGGTGCACGGAACTAACAAGAACACAGAGTGGTGAGTAGCAACATAATACCACTATATTATTTTTCGGTGCTATTTAACACACCGCCAGTTAGGGGTGGAGTTGGGTTAGAGTTACGAGTGAAAATTCTAGGTTCGTTTTCCTCGTGATCATTGATGAGGTGATGAGGGAGGTTCAAACGATGATCCAACTGGCGATAATGTATAAAAAGTCGAGGCTTACATTGGAGTAGCGTGGACAACAATACTGCCACCATGTAAATCTGCATAGAAATAAACGATATAAACGGTTTGATACAACTAAAACTAGATCAAAAGTGTTGACTTATGGGCAATTAAGATATGTGCTGAAACGGTATCTGGACGTTTCGCCGGTGTGGACGTTTCGCCGGTACATATTTGTCACCGACGAAACGTCCAGATTTATACCGGCGAAACGTCCAACGATTGGACGTTTCGCCGGTGAGACGGTTTACAGGTAACCTACGTCGTACGCTTGTAGTAACAGAAAAAGTGATAGGTTACGTTGTATAACGTCATGCTCTACGTTAAACGTTTTGTAAAGCACCTGTAAAGCAGGTGCTTGGTTACCAAACGATCACACAGATATAAGTTTACGATTGTAAATTCTAGATTTTTTTTATTTAATCCCTGTGTTGCCTGGATTGGGCTGATTTACTTCACCAACCTTTACAGCCATGCAAGAACTCCTGTTGCTCCAAAGAACCTGTGTCAATATTTCAGTGGATCGAGGGGTTTGGGGTCCAGGTGATTGGAAAAAAGGGCTGGCCATGTCAAAAAAAATCCATGTCAACCTGTATGAGCTAATTGCACTCATTGAAAAGGAATGTGCCCAGCTAAGTCTGCAGTGCAGCTTGGTGGCAGAATACAAACTTGTTCGTTGCCAGAGACGCCAATATAAAACCATGCAAGGTGAAATCTTCAAGGCATGGGATACATACAGAGCTGGTGGCGAAGGTAGGGCCAATAAGCTGCTAAAATCCATTGCCATGTTGATCAAACCAGCGGAATATCTGCAAGGAGATAACAATTGATTGTCAAGGTCCCCGACAGCATGGTTTTCTGATGCACTCCAAATCCTCATCATCCCCATAGTCCTTGATGTCGACATCCTCCTTGTCTTCCTTGTACCCTTTATTGTCATGCCTTGATTCATACTTTGTGTGGTGATACTACTACATGTTGCTAGCACTTGATCTTGGTTCTCCATCGCTTATCCGTGGTTCCAGTGGTTGCAAGTAGTTTGAGCGTGTTCTTTTTTTTTTTGGGGCCACAGCATTTCGTTCAGCCAATTGTCGTTCCGCCTCTGATGGTTGATTGTGTAGGCTGCTCAATTCTTCTTTTTGAAGCGTTTTTACTAATATTGAGTGGAATCGTTTCACTTGATAAGGAATCTTTATGTTTAAATGTGCTGTTTGTTTCGATAGTGCATTATTTTGCATGTACGGGCTGCTAAATTTTTCTGTCTCCGATTTGTCCCTATTTAACTGCGTATTTTATATGACAAATGTACAGTTGTTACTGACAGTAGTTTGATTTGCCACTGTGTTGGTCGCCTATCGAGCTGTAGTGATTAGTGCAGGCAGCCAGCAGGATAATCACTGCTAGGTGTATTGAGTGCTGCAGTAACCTGGGTGCGAGTACCTGGTTCCAGTAACCTTGAGGATGGTGGCAGTTTGGTTCGGAGGTCTCTGCTCATCAGCATGTGGCTTGGCTTGTATTTCATGCTTGTAAGTGGGGTGTTACGGTAACCAAATGTTTTATTTTTGTATTTCTTTCCAATAGCATTGTTTATAGTGAATTACATGCATGAAAAAATAAAGTTGTTATATATATTCTTTAAATACACACACATGCTCAGGTCATTATGGATTGTTATGATAGTTAGTGAGATTAGAGTATAACATCATATACTTGTATAGGTTATTGCCTAAGCCTCATCAATAATAATTTTGACCTGATTATATTGTATTTGATTGGCTGCTGTCACACTTCCTGTTCTTGTTCTACCTGCTGTGTAAAAATTGAGATAACAAAATAAAGACTTTAAATATCACTGAATATCTGTTCCATCATTATAGCTATGGATAATTCAATAGGTTATGGGCCCAGGGCAATGTTGGATACTAGATACGGACGTTTAAAATTCAGTGGAAATGATCAGGATTTTGAGGCTTGGGAGGAAGTATTTCTAGGCCATATGAGGAGGTTAAAAATAGAAGTCTGTTATCTTGCCTGCACAAGATGGGGTAGCCGATCCCGAGGACTTTGCCAGCAAAATGAAGAAGATATGCGGAATTGATCCAATTCTTGGATCCACGCAGCTTGGCACTTGTGATGAGGGAAGCCAGGGATGATGGGAGAGCAGCATTAGCAGTCTTAAGACATCATTACAGGAGAACACGTGAACGCAAGCAATATCCATGTATTACATTTTAACAACACTTATTAGAGGCCCAGATGAGCAGATAACAGACATATCATCGTGCTGAAACAGCATTAAATGGAACTTAAAATCAGCAGGTGAGACTGTATCTGAAAATTGTTAATGGCCATGATCATGAAAGGATTGAGTCAAGATTACAAAAATGTTTTGGCATGAGTGTTAAGCAAAAGAAACCTCTCCAACATTTAAAGAATTCAAAGAGCTACTTAGGTGCTGTGAAGTAGATTTAAGATGGGAAAAGAAAGCGTCGGGGTGATTCGTTTTCAAAATGCAGCATGGTTCTGGTGGTAACACTTGTTATAATTGTGGGCAGGATGGCCACTACGCTAGAGGCTGTGTAAAGCAAAAAGCACCAAATTCCGGCGAATAGCGAAAATAAAGGTCGCGTGAAAAGTCAATGTGGTGTGAGTATTGTAAAAGGCAAATCATGATACAAAGAGATGTTTCAGTAAGAAGAAAGCCATGAAAAAGGGTCAAGGTATAAATAGTATACAAGAGAAGAATAATGAAGAAATGAGTCAAGGTTTTCACTTTATGGTGTCTGAAAACCAAAATTCTGTCAATTTAAACAGAATAGAAGGAAATATCCCACTTGATTGATAGTGGGGCAACATCACACCTGTCAAACTGTGAAAGTGATTTTTGTGAATTTGATGAATCATTCAAGACGTCCGATTATCCAGTAACTTTAGCTGATGGGAGAGTAGTATATCCAGCTGAAAAAAGAAAGGCAAGGTGAAATTATCTGTAGATGTGCATGGCAAAAAAACAGAGACTGTAATGTTAAGTGATGTGCTTTTTATGCCCAAATTTCCTATTTCGGTAATATCTATGAGTAAGACTACTGAAAAGGGTGCAAAGTACATATTCAGTGAAGAAAAGAACATTTTTGATTTCACCAACTGGAGATACCTTACCACTTGTAAATAAAAAAAGCAATTTGTATTATTTGCCAATAAGATCTGATCTAATACAGAAGCAATGTTCATGTCTGAGGCCAGAACACTACGGCAATGGCACGAAATCTAGGTCACTGTAACTTTGATAGTATACGTAAACTTGAATTACAAAATCCTACAATGAAGATTAAAAGGTGACAAGTCTAATTTTGATTGTGATATCTGTTTAAAAACCAAATTAGCAGATAAAATCAACAAAGCACCTAGTGAGAATCAACCTACCAAACCTCTAGAACGAGTTCATGCTGATCTGGCAGGTCCAATAACACCTAATGCAATAGATGGGTTTAATTATGCTATTAACTTTGTAGATGCTTACAGTGGACTGACAGTAGTGTATTTTTTGAAGGGAAAAACTGATATAGTGAAAGCAGTGAGTAGATATTTGGCTGACGTTGCAAACATAGGAACTGTGAAAACAATGAGAACTGATAATGGATTAGAGTTTATTTGCAAAGAAGTGAAAGAGTTTTTTAGATGAAAGGTCTATTAGACATGAAACATCATCACCAAATTCACGCCGCGCAAAACTCAATTGCTGAGAGATCGTGGCGCACACTCTTTTCGAGACGGCACGAGCAATGATGTCTGGTGGGAATGTGGCAAAGAACCTATGGACATATGCTTTTGAAATATGCAGTGTTTGTAAAAGTCGCTGTCATAAAAACAAGTTGGATATGAGCCCATTTGAATGTGCTACAGGCGAAAACCAGTGATGAATAATTTATTGACATTTGGACAACCTTGCTTGCATATGATGAGATAAACAGTATCATCAGAAAATTGGATGATAAGAGCTGTGAGTGGCATTTTCCTGGGTTTTGACCAAAACAGCCCAAATTATCTGATTAAGTTAGATAAAGATGGAAAATCATGAAAATTTAGACATAAGAGAAATTGAAAGTGTACCCACAAGTGTATCACGTGAAAGTTCACCAACTCTCTCTCTAGATGAGAGATTTTACCGTATCCGCCTATCAATGCCCAAAGTTACAGGTGAAAGGGGAGTTTGAGGATGTTGCACCTGTACCTATGGAAGAAAAGCAACTCCCAACTCCAACCTGTATCTGTAGATGTTGGTACTGAAGAACGATACAATGAGGAAGTGAGTGAACAAGAAATTGATGTAAAGCTAAAGTCTGAAAGACCTCAAAGAAATAGACAAAAGACCAGAATATCTGAAAGATTATGTGACACTAATGGAGACGCAATCCATGATATATTGTTACAATGTTGTTTGTGAAATTCAAACAGCTACCAGGAGGAAATAAATTCACCAGAATCTGAACATTGGAAAGGGGCTATGGAAAATGAACTTGAGTCTCTAAAAAGGCATGATGTCTACACAGAAGTACAGCCGCCAAGCAGAGGTATTGTGGATGGAAAATGGGTATTTCAAAGAAAGACTCTGACAGTGACATAATTTATAAAGCTCGTTATGTAGCTAGAGGGTTTAGTCAAACACAGGGAGTAGATTTTCATGAAACCTTTTGCACCTACAGCAAAATTAACAACCCTTAGGTTACTTGTTCAAATAGCTGTAAATTATGATTTTCACATTGTTCAATATGATGTAAAAAATTACTTTCTTAAATGCTCCTATAGCTGAAGATATCTATGTAAAACCACCTCCAGGTTATTCAAATTCTGATTATGTTTGGAAATTAAAGAAATCCTTGTATGGATTAAAACAAAGCAGCAAAAATTGGAATGACACTCTACATGAATTTTTGATTGAAAATGATTTTAAAAATTCTGAAGTTGACTCTTGTTTGTATACTATGTATAACAAAGATAAAATTGTAGGTTACATTCTTGTTTGGGTGGATGATATTCTAGCTTTTGTAAATGAACACAAGACAGCTAGAAAACTTACATATATTCTCAAACAAAAAAATTTGAAATTAAAGAGCTAGGAAATGTTTCCACTTTTCTTGGTATTAGATTTGACATTGGAATTGATTATGTAACAATTCATCAAGAAAAATACATTTGTAAAATCTTAGAAAGATTTGGTATGTCTTCTTGTAAGGCTAGAGTTACACCAATGGAATCTGAACCATTTAATACAAAATTGTCACCCGATGATATGGCACAAAATCAGAATAATTATTATCGTGAAATTATTGGTTCTCTGATTTATTTGATGCAATGTACTAGACCTGATCTTGCATTTTGTGTAACCAAGTTATCACAATATTTGGACAAATATGATTCTGTGCATATGGGTGCAGCCAAACATGTATTGAGATATTTATGTGGTACAAAAAATGTTGGTATTACATATAGGAAAGTGACAAACAAAAATAGCATTTTTGGATATACTGATGCAGACTGGGCAAATAGTCCTGATCGCAAAAAAATAGTGTTAGTGGCTATGTGTTTTTCTTAGGAGATAAAACTGGTGCTATTTCTTGGAAATCAAAAAAGCAAAATTCTGTGGCATTATCAAGTTGTGAAGCCGAATATATGGCTATGAGTTTATGTGCTCAGGAAGGCTTATTTTTGTCAAATTTACTAAAAGAACTACTATTAGGAAATGGAACATTTACCATGTTTGTGGACAACCAAGGTGCTATTCATCTGAGCAAAAAACAGAGTTGTAAGTCAGCGCTCAAAGCACATTTCGATAAAATATCATTTTCTCAGAGATTTGACTCTTAGCAAAAAGATGATTGTAACTTATGTACCTACTGATGAAAATATAGCTGACATGTGTACAAAGGCTCTGGCAAGAGAGTAAAAATTAGTTAAGTTCAGGGATATGGCATGTAATTGTAACTAATGTATGTTATAGATTTAGATAGTTGAGTTTTAGTATTAGACGTTAATCACTTGAACTTATCGTTTCTATGACTACTGTTGATATTTGTATATATGTTTGTCAAATTACATATCCATTGTTTTAATTAGTGAAATAAGATGAGTTAATGTTTCAATCCTAGATTTCACATTAAGGGGGAGTATTGAACATCATATACTTGTATAGTTATTGCCCTAAGCCTCATCAATAATAATTTGACCTGATTATATTGTATTTGATTGGCTGCTGTCACACTTCCTGTTCTTGTTCTACCTGCTGTGTAAAATTGAGATAACAAAATAAAAGACTTTAAATATCACTGAATATCTGTTCCATCATTATAATATGGATAATTCAATATAGAGTTATTGATTAATTTATTTGTTTATATGTCTCTTTCTTTCATTCTTGTTCTACATATACTTTATTGTTAATGAATCTAGACTATATTTAATAATGTTGATAGTTCTTTGTATTTTGTCATTATTGTTCCATATATATTAATGTTGTTAGTCCATTGTTAATATAGATCTACAGCATTTATGTGATAATGTTGGTGGGTGCTGTAACCTACATGTAATTGATTGCTGATCCTTCATGCTTATAAACTGTTGAGTCTTTAATACATTGTTGAGTTTTATTGACATTTTTATAGCAAAACCATAATTCATAAGTATTACAATAGTAATTACTCCACTTCATGTCTGTTGTTTGCAGGTGATGACGGGCAGGTGCGGTTCCGAGTCCTTTGCCAACTGTCAGCGAGGCAAGAAGGTGGCTGGAGTGAAGTGCTGCGCTGTCATTAGCTAATTTCAATACGTACAAACAAATACGCCATGTGCATTCTTTACCAGTTAAGATGATAAATAAAATGATAAGATGAACTATTAAAAAACTTACACTTGCGTTCGATGAAATGAAATTGATGGCATTTTGTTGGCAATTTAAAAAGGAAATATTGTCAACAGAAACAAGTTCTTATTTTGTATACAGAAATTGTTATTTTTCTTTCATAAAGAAAATTATTGTTCTTTAAAATCAATGTTTAATCATTGAATATCACAATGTTTGTGTGAACATATGCACATGTATATTATTTCAGGCTTGATTCATACTGAATGTAAGCATCTCAATCAAGCAGATAATAAATTATATTTTTGTCAAATTCTCGTCTGTTGTCAATGCGTCAATGCAGTTCAAACACAAATATTTCTTATATGCTGGGTGTTCATTTGTCCAAGTTTTCGTAATAATTTACACCAGATCATTGGAACATTGATTTTTTCGTTAATGACCACTTTTACGCTTGCTTAAAACATTTGTCTCGGCCTAGGCTTCTTTAGGGTTGCTTGTGACACAGGGTTGACATACTGCTTCATAATGCAATCTGGACCATCTAGGAAGTCCTGTAATGGAGGTGGTCACAACGACTCCAGCCAAATGAGCTCTAACATCAGCATGACTGTTATGGTATGTTTGTAAACATTAATGACGTCACGCTTGACAACAAACCATGTGTTTATTGCACAAGCACATGGAAACTCCAGTTGGTATATTAACGTCAGCAATACACCATATGATGAAACTGGATTAATCCAATTACTTTCTTTCAAATAAAATATACAATGTTATAGGATAACCGGGTATACACATATATGTAAGTTCGTAAACTAAATATATAATATTGATAGCCTATCTATCCAACTCTAAATTATTTAATTCATAAATTAAAATTATACTTAGCCCCAATACATGCTATTACTTTATATGTCTTCTTGAAATTAAAGTTGCAACTATCTCTTTTATATATGGGCCTTGTGAGCAATGATAAAGACTGAGGATAAAGATATCAGAAATGCTTATTGTTCATTGAAATAATATTGTTATTGACTGTATTATTGTAGCTGAAGATGTTGGGTTTACTGCAAAACAGAAGGTCTAAAGGTGAATCTAATGAGCAACATTTAAATCCACCTAAAATATCAGTCAGCAAAGCAGACGATACGCTGCCGTATACTGGATCAGAAATACTCAACAGTCAAAATCATGGAATAGGTAAAAATCAACAAACTGTAGATGATAAGAATAACTTTTCACTTTCCACTCACCAAAGAAGTGATGTTTTGTGTAAAAGAGATGATGAAACATACAGAAATGAAAATTGTAGTGAAGAATTAATCAATATATCATCCATTGAAATGCAGTTGGACAATGAGTTTGAACAATGTAGAACAACGGATAGTAAGCAAATGACAGGGGAAAATAAAATGTTTGTGTTAGACGAAATGAAAGAACAGCAAATAACTAGTTACGATATTGAAAACAGGAGTAACAATGTAACTGACAACAAACAGTACAAAAATTCAAATACTAGCCATATGTATGAAATGAAAATAGATCAAATTGAACATTTTGAGGAACGAAGAACATGTGATAGTGAGAGTAGTGATCAAAATGACGATGATGACTGTAACTCTGTGGTTTACTGTGAGGAAAGTGAGAGTGATGAGGGCGGGTGGGTCACGGATGAGGAAGGTCAGCCTCGTATCATCACACACCGCCAGCGACACCATGCACAAGTTCACCCGGCACATCTGTATAGACAACATGCACCAATCGTCGAGTATGACATTGATGAAGATGATGAGCAGCTATGTTGGGAGGAAATAGCTGACTCTGACTCAGACTTGGAGTACATCGTTCTTAAAGAGCCATTAAGTTCAAATAAAAAGTTTTGTTTTCCAAACATTGTACCAAATGCAATTGATGACATTGTTTGTTTCTGGGAGTTAGACTTTCAAGTCGGGTCGCGAATTATTCCAAGGATGTGCTGCTGGGAATCCAAAGGTTACGCACCTGCAGGAAGTGATACTGTGAACTTTGAGAAATACACTGTGTTCAAATCTTTGTATAACAAATGGGAGGAATGCAATAAAAATCTAGAGCAGTGGTATCGTAAATACTATGGAAAGAGTCTGTTACAAATTGCGAACTGTAAAACGGCAAGTCAAAAACGCAAGTACAAAAGTGACACTGGAAAACGGCCTGGGTCAGAAACAGCTTCACCCAGAGAAAAAAAGAAATACTCTCTCTCAGAATCATAATTCTGATCTTAATTGAATCGTGCAATATCAAGTTTATCCTCATATGTTAAGGTGAATTTTCAGGTACACACTTCTTGATAGAATAATAGATCGCAGTGTGAATGAAATATGTAATACTTTACAAGCCAATTCAATGGAAGTCAATGACGCTGTGCTTTATTCGAACAAAATACTTCAGAATCAATTTGGCTTTGGAAATGGTCACATTCTGACACGTTTTACTTTTTTGAAAAAAGTATTTGACAGACATTCGTTCTGTGATTATTGTTCATCGTTTTACTCAGATTTCTTTACAATAAAGTAAAATTTGTCATAAAATTATTTTATTCCTCCATAACATACAGACTCATTTGACTACAGCACTTGTGCTCAACACAAGCATTACAAGAAAGCATGAACGATACAGAACAAATCAACATAATGCAATCATATCTACAACTATCCGTCTTGAATATTTTTGCACATCAAAGATCACAAAAGGAACAATATAGCAAAACAATTATAAATATTTAAACAAAAAACTGGAATATACTCCTTTAGAAGTAATGTAGGAGGTCTCACCCAAATATACATGTAAACATGCAAAATCATTTTCTCAGCTAAAATTTATATCTACATTTGAGTGAGCTTAACAAAAAAGTAGATTCATACCATGATACGTAGTGTAAATAAATATATATTCTGTTGAGAAAAATGCTGGAATTTTGAATGGCAATATATTATTACTTTGTATACAATAAATTTGAAAATAAATAGTTAACGTCACAGAACTTTATAAATAGTGCATCTATTCAAAAATCTGTAGCGAGTCAAGGAATGCTGATAAAATCCATTACTATGTGTGGATATTTTCATAATATATAAATTCATAAATATAAATACAAACAGTGGAACATTCATTACAGAAGGCCTGTTTAAAATATTATATTTATAAAAGAATTGCCTAAGAGGATGATTGAACTACTGCACATACATCCGGCATATGCAACTGCAATACTTATCTTTTGCAACTAATTCTTCAAAAAGTGGCAGTCTATGGAATTTTTTTGATTGTGTCTTGATATGAATAAAATGCATTTGATATGCAAACATCCTATACTAGTCAAGCTCATTTACAATTAGGTCTGTATTCAAATACCAGCATATACTATCCTGCTTTTAATCAACTCTAACAAAACTTTACATCCAGTTCTTTCCTGCATTGTCGCTCACAAAATCACAAATTGAATCACAATTCTGGATCACAAATTTCTTTGATCACAATTTTCGACCTCTGTTATCTCAGATGACCACAGTAATATTGAGACATTGAACGTACTAGCTTTTCTATCTCTAACCACTCTTACATAGCGCTGCGCTCTAATTTGGAAACAGCAATTGTAAACAGCAGAACTCATCGTTCGAGTGGTCAACACAATTTCATATACTGTTATGGTGCAATAGTGTTTGCCATCATCATTCAAAACCTGATCATTATTACATACTATTCAAATTTACACTCCCATAAAATAAAACCCACATGGAAATGCATTAACCACTCTTAGTCTATAAATAACAAAAAGATGTGACGACATTCTTACATGTACATTAGAACATGGCACGCCACTTTCATTTCACATTATGCTGACTTGTGCATAAAACTTAACTAATTGCATGGTAATACTTATTGTACGGGTAAACATAAAAAAATACATTAGATATTGCACAAACTTTGGTTCAAGTTACATCTTGATATGCATGCATTGTCTACAGGTGCGTGTTTTGATGTTTTGCACATAAGTAATATAAACATAAAATACACCATAATCATAACAAACATGAATACTGGTGAGAAGGACTTTGCATGTCATGACTTAACCTCCATTATACCATGTCACTAACTTTACAATTAAAATATAACTGTGGTAAACATTTAAACATAAGCAGTTACAGCTAAATAATAGGCGGTGGTGTAGTATGGGTGCCTAATAACTGCCTATACATCAACTTGAACAACTGGACATTGAGCAATACAAAATACGCAGCCAACACCTTGAAGTAACAACCAAGAAAGGTGCATAAATGTACAAAAACATTACAAAAAATAGTTTCCAATTTCTAATTAACTAAATACAACCTCTCGACAACCTCGACTTTGCCACATTAATGTTTCTTGTCAAATATTTCAGTTCATATAATATACTCACACAATTATGTTCCACATTACACCACTACTGATTTGATGTTTCTTTCTTTTTAGATAACAATTTCGGGATAAAAGAAAAAGTAGCAAAATAAAACTCAACTGGCAAACACACACATAAGAGATATTTATGATTTTTAAGAATGGAAATCATACGCAATGCAATTTTAATTTACAATATTCAAAGGACTGGGGATCAGATATAAATACCATGAATACATGTACACATATTTTCTAGCTCCTATCACACAAACAGCAATAATAAATTCAGTTCTCATACAGGCTTACTTTTGTTACTTACAATCAAATATATTATATCCGGACAATAACAATTTACAGGACTAGATTAACTAAATAATGGCACACAAATATCTGGCAATAAGTTTTGGAAGCATTTTTTTCTACTACTGATGTTCTTGCATCATTTTTCCTTCATTTTATTTTACAATATCATACTATCATTTCTTAAGTCTTACCAGAAAAATTTTTAAAATATTTTTCTTTGAATGTGGCATCCTCTATATAACAGAAATGAGGAAATCCCTAAACATTCACACAAAAGCAAATGCGTTGAAATTTTTCTACGATGAAAAATAAGTATCGATTCATCTTGTAGCCATGCACATGTTTCTTGTTTACTTAAAATGTCCCATGGGCTTTTGAGTGAATGTTAAAGAGTAAAGTTGCTGATAAGAACATTGGGGATTTACAATATAGTTCTATCTACATTACATTTGGCTATTATCGCCATCAGCAGCACATTTTAGCATGACCTTCTATTTTGTCAAGCTTTACTTAACAGTGTAAATGTACGTCAATTAAATATTCAATTCTTCAAAAACACATTATAAATGGCACAAGACAAACCTTTCAACTGCATGTGAAACATTTTCTAAATTTCATCTTTCATCTAATTTTCTACCTACATTCATGTTTGAAAACACTTACCAGTACATGTACATGATGCTTACATTTATAAACTAAAATGTCTTACAGGCATAGCATAGTGGAGCCCAGTTTTAATTTGTTTGTAAAAACATACGTCCTCTTATTCATCACTGTAACGTTCCTTTACTTTCTGTCCCATGTGACGTTAACCATAAACTCCACCCTTTCGCAAAAAAAACAACTTACTTCATTCTCCAGGCCATGTTGTCATACATGAAGTCTCCAGGCACAAAGGTGCAAACCGTTCACCATACTCCAGCCTGAGACCCTAAATGCAGCTCAATGCATATGAAACACCTCAGGTAGCGGTCTAGGCTTCCTCCATGTTGTCATCCCCATAGATGACGTCCTCCTACTTGGCCTGCAGCACGAGTGCGTCGTCCTCCAGGTTGAGGTCGGGCAGCGGGTCGCGCCAATAGGTGAAAGTGGAGAACTCGTCAGGTGCCGTGAAGTTGCCGGCGTGGATTTTGCCCTGGTCGGCGTTCTTCTCCACGAGGGGAGGGAAGAAGTGATCAGCCACATCACTCAGACGCGAATACCTGAGTGTAAGATAAGCATGTGCCTATATGGTTAAATGAAAATAAATAGAGGTTTTGGAGACACAAGAGTAGATCACACGTTACGTCATGTGCATATGGCTTTCAAGCAAATTATATTAGATAAGGCATAACTGTTGTAAATTTGTGAGAAAAACATCTCTAATTCTAATGCTCCTACATAGTACTCTAGAATAACATTTATCTTGGTTAAAATAACAGTGCACCGTATCTTTAAAATTAGAGTATCAATCAGTAACTAACGATGATTGGAAGTTGGAGATCATCTCCGACTTGAGTTCCCCTCTTGGGTTGACAGTGAAGATACGTGCAATGGGAATTCCCACTGCTCGATAAGCCCATACGTCCTACATATAGAGAAAAAACAGTATAACAATATTCAATATTATTTATCTTGCAATTTTTTGTCACTTTATTTCTCTTAAGAAAACTTTATTTCTTAATTGACATTTTAAATCATTGTGTTATACAAGTGTGCCCTACAAGGGGGAAGTGATGTAAAATTGGATAAGACAAATCGAATCTATTTTTAAAAGTTTTATAACTATTATGGTTGTCAGAGACGGAGATCTCACGTCAATGACTCACGTTGATCTTGTTGCCGAAGCCTGCGTACAACGGGTTCCGTGTGGGCGGGAACAGTGCTGTGATGTCCCGCAGGCAGCTGATCTTGAACTCTTCCGGTTTTCTCTCGATCACCTCCCTGCAAATAACAACTGGATTTTTGCACTGCAAGAAATGAGTAATGATTTCACCTACTGCTACAGATTTGTTTTTATCAACATACATATATTCCATAATATTACGCTACACAGTGAAATATATGTGGTTTCTTATCAACAGATAGAGATTCTGTTTCGGTGACTTTACTATGCATGTTTTGAACAATTAGAGCAGAATTTTATGTTAGCCACTCAAGACATCCATTACCAACCCAACGTACAGTACAAGTTGCGAATTAGTGTACCTCATTTGCAGTTTTGAGATTTTTTCGCCATTGACATATCTGATTTGCACTCTACTTTGCATGTTTGCGGGTGATTGCATATCATTCACGTGATTGCAGATCTTACGCAAATTGATAATTCACAAAGATTCGCGAAGCAACATTGCACCAGTTCATGATCCTTAGCAAGAATTTGCTTAGTTCTTGGAAAATATTGAATTTGCTAATGACCGCAAGCAACTGCAATTGCAAAGAAGAAATTGCGGTTTAGTGGTGTGAAACTGCAAATTTTCGCAGTTCAATTCGCAGTTTAGCTCCCTACAACTCACTTGTGGAAGGCTGATATGAGTGATGCGGGAGACAGCAGCAGCGGTCCGTCAGGCAGAGATAGTTCACCCTGGCGGATGGAGCGGATGTAGTCACGCGTGATCTTGCTCTGACCAATGGCGCGTGCTGACAAATAGATGAAGCGATAACCGTTGTTGGCCACAAGGTTGTACAAGTTGGCAATGCCCACCTGCGACCAGTCCTTGCCAATCATGGGCAGCACCTGGCCCAGCACATCGGACCTGAAAAATGCCATCATCACGTACAGTTTCCAGACAAGCAATTGGTGTGGGACATATTAATATTTATTTGCCTTTCTATTGTTTACTTGAGTGAAATTCTATTTTAAAAAGTTTAAGACACATGATTAAAAATACCCAGGCTTTCACAGGTCTATCCGTCAATTTCATATACTAAAATACAATATTCACCAATTTACATAGAACAAAACATTCAACTTATATCTTAATACAAAATATAAATGAGCTATGATAAAATCTATAATTCTGAATATTCCATCCAACATGTCAAAACACCATCACTTATCATAACTCAAACTTTGATACGTTTAACATGTTTGATGTATTATCTAAAAAAAAATCCGACAAGATAAATGTAACAAAATTTACCTACTCAAAATCCTATTCTAATTGAATGTCCTGATTATTATAAACATGAGCTACCAAGACAATGTTTAAGGAAAAACTTTCCAAAAGCATGAAACGCTTAAGACAACTGGCGCATACTTAGTGATTGTGCCATCGATGTCCGAGACAATGATCTTGTCGTCCCAGTTCCACAGGTAGATGTAGGCCGAGCAGCGGCTCGTGCCCTGGTACTGGGTGGTGACTGAAAACGACACCTCATTCACGCCATCTTGCAGGTTCAGCTTCTCCTAAAGCAAGCAAATGACAGGTGAGTGGCCGCATGACCAACAAGAGGGAAACATTTCATACTTAACAACTTTTTAAGCCTTAAAAGATTTTTTCAAAAGTAAAATACTAGTTTTAATGCTATGATGGGTTTTTCACAATTCTTTTCCCTGATTTGTCCCTAAGAAGTTTGATTCAATATTTCTTCTACATACACAACACTTGAGCGAAGCTGGTGTACTGTGAAAACTCACTATTTCATGTGATGAGAGCTTGAGGGACTTTTTAAACTTGTCCTTCCTCATGGTGGAGTCGATCACAGGCAGCGAGTGCTCAGATGTGTCCGATTCATCACCAGAGCTCAACTCTTCATTATTCAGAGTAACTGGAGTTGAAGACAACTTCCTGCAGGGCATGAATAAAAATCTTAATAAATTTCTTATTTCCCATCGCATTTTAATTTTTTAATGGTTCTAATTTACCAAGGTCATGAGCATTGGTCAACATTTGGTAATTAATTGTAATTTTCGGTTACAATTGTTACTTACAAACATTGAAACTTGTTCTAACACGACAGTAAAGAAAACTATTTTGCACATTCATAAAAGAAATAAAACATATAACACAAATTATCACTTTCCGAGTTGAGACAACCAATGACTACAAATCAATTAGCAGTAGATTTGTCAAGGAAATTTTCCAAACAAATTTGTTCAAATCGTGCAAGTAACATGGCAGAACATTATTTTATATCTGAAGCTGCCACATGAGTTATTTACACACAAGAATTGCCTTTCATGAATATGAGTACAAGTCACCTCTCTCTCTTCTTGCGAGGTTCCTTACGGGGTTCCTTCTTTTTCTGTGGGGAGTTGGGGACAGAGGATGAGGCACTAGATGGGAGTGACAACAGCTCTCCTACAACATAGAGCAGACTAAATGTTTTACCATCAATATTTCTAAAAAGCCATCAATAGTCAAGTTTTTTCAGGAGTCTGACTCCTTTGATTGGTTTCAACACAGCAACATGACAATAAGGCTTTTAGTACTGATAACTCTTACCTGACTTAACTGCATCTGTGTTTGTAGCAACGGCGGCCATGTTGATATCAACCTCCGTCTCCCGGCCCCACCAGAGCCAGCCTCGCCGCCGCTGTTTCTTGGGAATGTGCTGTTTGATGAGGGAGTTGATCGCAGACTGCAAAACAAAGCACATGTTGATTGACATTAGTTTCATAAAGTTTGATGAATATTTTATAAACAATAATTCAATATTTTCTTATCAAGTCTAATCAAGATCAAGGAAATAAAAATGTGCTAAAACTGCTTTTCGTACAAGCATTATCTATCAAAAATCATTTACCAGATGGAATCATCTTACCTCAGTCAGTGGTCTGTGGAAAACAGCTGTAGCCATGATAATTGGACCAGCCACCTGCCAGTTGTAGTACCTGTAAAAAAAGATATTCCATGACTGCGTCACCATCGACATAATTAAGCATTTTGCAATAGTTTTTTATGGTTAAAATTAGTTCATAACGATATTTTTTCAACAACTACATTGATGTCATTATGTACTTACTTGTCAGCAATTCTGATGACCAGATTGGGATCATTCATGAGGTTAGGGTTTTCACAGAACTGTTCATATGTGACAAGGTACTGTGTGAACTTATCGCGGGGAATACCAGAGTCAGAGCCCTCCAAACCCCCACACAGAGACATGTCGATCTCCATGCTGAAAGAACATCCAATTTATTAATTTCACTTTATAAAATACTGATATTGTGTGAATTACAATAGGTCTAGCATGAGATATGCCAGGTGCAATCAATAGTCTTTCAACTAATAACTATATCAGTAATAATATACAATGTAACTGGTTGGTATTTTAACTCCCAACTCCCAAGACAGTAAGTCACATTGAGTATCAAAATATCAATGAAAGATTCCGCATAAGCGGTAATAAATAAAATAGTGCCCCGAGATCTTACAATACAATCAAGCTTGCCGTGAGGCCACACCTGAGCAGATTTTGAGTCAGTGGAGTGAACGTGTCGTGCTGATGGTGGCTGCTGCCAGGCTGTGGTGACTGGGGGAGAGAGGCGCCCCGGCCAGACTCCGCGTCATCCTCATCTTTCAGACTAGACGGCACCGCTACGCTGCAAACACAAACATGGCCTTTAGAGAGAGCCCAGCAAGATTGCTAAAACCGCTGCTTTTGTTTTTACATGATTACATTGTCTGCTAGTGCAAGATTAAAAACTGTTTAATGAGACATTTATTGAACGTCTAATTTTAGCTTACTTTCATTAAGCTAAAGATATATATATATAATGCATTCATTTTGTAAAACAATACAACATATAAATACAAAATCTATTGCCATAACTATAGCATAACATTTCATGTATCTTTATAATAAAGTTCCCAGGAATTTTTCATTTCTTCAATCAAAGATCTCACAACAAAATGCTTCTGTACTATGATTTTGACTTATTAACGTACTTCTAGACTTCTAAATTAAAGCCATGCAATGTAACTAAATCAGTAAAGATATATAAAACTATTTACATTGTGACATGACTCAAGGTCTAAAATATCAAAATTTATTATTTTCTGGTTTTTCTTGAAGAAGTAAGCCAGTAGTCTGAAAAGTCAACGAAGCATAAAAGAAAGCCTTTCAAATATGTGCAATGTACACATTCACTAAATGATATTTTTATCCCAATTAAATACAAAAAGCTCTGTCATAGTTCTACAGATTAATTTCTATTTCGCATTTTTGCAAGCGGCTATCAAAAATCCTAAATAATCAAAATGTTTTACTATATATTGTCACAGCTTCTATCACAGATTTTGAATATAGGTTTATGATGAATATTTTTTTCTTTATTCTAAATGTGCAGCATCTGTCAATGACAAGTCTATGCAATTTTGCATTTTTTAAAAGAATATAAAACAGACATTCCTTGAACATTTGAGCTGAGATGGAATGAAATCTATGTACATTTAGGAAAATATAGATTTCATTACATTTTCTATCATGAGAAAATAGCTGAAATGACCAAAAACGGCTGCATAATTGAACACTGAACCTTTTGATTGCAGCCGGATGGGCTTCACCATCCCTCTTTTGTGAGCTCAGCAGTCTACTAAAGAAGGGGTAAAACAGGTTGGAGGTGATGTCAGTGTGATTGTAGGTCAAGACAATGGCATTTGGTGGTGACAATATTATTTTTTTCAATGCAAACTGCATAAAGAATTTAGATTCAATTACATTTGGGCCATATACATAGTCATTTAACATGAGGATACAAAAAACAAGACAAAATCTCAGCAAGTGGACAGAGATGTTGTTTTTATATATACACATATACAGAGCTCTGCAGTGCTGAATGAAATTTAACTCTAACAATACTTGAAATTATCATATCTATCAATCAATCAATATAATCCTATGTGGCCTGATGTGGGTTTATCATGATATAATACAGATATTTTAACCTAAAAAAACAAAACAAAAATAACAACACTTCTATTAGAATAAACAAGAATTTAAAGATAACAACAGGAACCTGTAAACTCACAATTTGGCAAGGCTTCTATTGGAAGTTTTAATTAAAATTCAATTACGAGGAACAATAAAATTACAATAGGAGAAATCAAAGGCAAATAGTATATATCCCACTTGAAAGCAATTTACAAAACCAATATCAACATTTTTATCTCTACGGTCTAACCAAACATTTTCTTATATAAGCTGTACCAAATGAGTTGTTTATACATTCAAATGCTGGTGCCCTTAGATTTGACTATACAGTAAAACTTTCAATTAAAATCATTGCAGAGTCTTTATTGAGATCACCTCTAATAATAAGACCATTTCTTGCAGTTCTACAAAGTTATGATGTTCCATACTGAGACCACCCCCATATTGGGACCACTAGAGACAAGCCAATGGGTCCATTTACTTGAGAGCTTCTATTGTACATTTAAACAAAACAGAGCAATAGCGACATACTGTTTGTTTGCTGGGTGGTAGATGTAGAGTGCTGCCACCTCAGGATCCATCTGCTCCAAGTTGAGGTCGTCTAGGTAAATGCCGCCCTGCTCCGGCTGGTGCCGCAGCTTCTTTGTGCTCCGCATAAACTTGAAGAGACCCGTTGATGGCTTGTCTGTCACAGCAGCAGTGTCTGTAAAAAATGCTTTGATATTTAAATGTAAATGTATTGGTTTACAGTCTCAATGAACAGCTCATGTCGTTTTCTAGCGACTTTACATCTACACCAGGTCAGCGGCACCATTGTCACACTACATATATCTTTCTCAACTCCCTGGGGAGCATACAACACTGGCTGCATACGGCATTGCTGCTATTGCGGACACGTGCTTATTACCCACATTTGTGACCTGTACCTATTTAACGTTAAGGTACTACGGAGCAGTGTGCAACCTGTTAGAGGTAAGTCTGCTCAACACCTACCATCAGACCCGACCAGGAATCGAACCCACGACCTTCTGGTCACGAGTCCAACTCCCTATCCACTCGGCCACGGAAGCACATATTTACTAATCTATTCAGATTTCTCGTCCTAAGAGTACAAGCGTATTAATATGTATATCCATGCATATTGCTGTTTTATATCTATATCTTCGGACTATTAACGTTTTATGGAGGACTGAGAACTTATTGAACTCCTAAATTGTAAAAATCAGAGTATGTAGAGTGTGACTGCGGTGTCAGGCAGGTGATCACACACCATAATTGTTTGTGCATATGTGATTAATGTATGTACCGATGGTGCCAGCGCTGTCGGTGGTGGGTGTGATGGGGGTGGAGCGCTGTGGGATCTCGCCCCACTCCCAGCGGAACTCATCGTGTAGCGTATGCATGTCATCACCAGTGAGTGCCGTCTGAGACATGGCCTCTTTCTGCACATCTAACTCAGTGTCCGACTTTGGGGATGGTGGACGAGACCCAATTGGACTGAAACAACACAATGAGTACATACATTATTCTTTGTTAGTATAATATTCTATTGTTTAGGAGTAGGCAATGCCAATTATACTACTGCATGTTGGTTGAAGTCATGCTTTCAAAAATTCAATATAAAAATTTGCTTGTGATTGCATTCATGAATGTGGGCACGAAATCTTGTCTAAAAATATGTGTGCAACTGCAGGTTAATGTGCATACCTGACTATAGGTGTGAGGTCTCCATCTGAGAATGGGTGGTTGTAGGAGGAGTCGGTCACGTGTGACTGTGCCCACTCCTCACATCGCAGAGCCTGTGCATCCAGAAGAGGCAATGACATTGAGTTGGGCACACCACTGCCAACACTCATCACAGTTGTTGCCTCGGTGGTGCCATCAGCTTCGTCCTCCACCTCCATCTCAAACATGCAGCCCTCCTCATGGTCATCATCTACTGGCTGGAGAGATTACATGAATGAAAATGTATTTGGTTTTGTTGTTTCCAATGTTACTCATTATTCACAAATACATGTTTACACTAAGTCATTCACATGCAAAACCAACAATTTTAAGAACACTGAATTTTAAGAGCATTTATCTAACTTACTTTATCAGACACTGCGCCCCTATGCTTCCTTTTCCCCACCGAAGAATTAGAAGTCTCCGACAAAAGGCGATGGTCTTGTCTCTTTCGCTTCCCACGTTTCTTCTGACTTCGAGTTGACACAGCACCATTAAAGGCAATTTTTTCCATTTTATCCTCCTTATGATCAGTATTTTTTATATCAGTGGCATCTGCAACCACTTTGCTACTCTCTGTTGCTTCACTGTTCTTTTCCTGATTTTCTGCCACTTTCGCAGAACCCGAAGATGATACCGAAGTGCGGTCTATTGAGGTGGCACGCGTTTTCTGTATGAGTTCCACCTGCTCTCCTGCCATGTCCGTCTGGATGCCCAATGACTTTTTATTCCCAAAGCCCCCACCTATCTCCACGTCAGGAGTGACCACACCCGATAGCTCCTCGTCGGGTATGTCCACACTGTAGTAGATCGAGGTGCGTGATTCATCACGTTCCATGTGACCAGCGACATATAGGCTATCGGTGGCTGTCGTCCCTGTCTCCCCAGCAATGGTTGTTGGAGGAAACATGACGATAGCACCAACCACAGGAGTGACTGATGCTGATGATGCCACGATGTCCTCCTGACCTGCAAGAAGGATACAAGGATGTGAGAATATTGCCTCTAGTTTTAGCTATGAAAATTGTACATAACGACAAAAGACGAATAAAAAACGTTACAGTAATACCCCATTAGCACTTTCCAATAAAGGTTTACAAACTTGTGCATGAGTCATCATTTACAAAATATCTCATTGCACAAACAACAATATAGCTAACAACTATTTACTATTTGTGATATATTTTCTTGTTTGATATAGCTATACATATCTTCTTTAATCTTACTGTGAATGTCCTCAAATCCTAAATAAAAAGTGACAGATGCACAACTCACAGATATCTGTCTGCGCATGTACAGAGGTCCTCCTCACACGGCTGCTGTTGACCGCCACCTCCTCTTCCTCCTGTTCCTGCTTAGCGACCTGGCGTTTCATCTCCTCCAGCCCCTTCTCCATCAGGTCCAGGTTGGTGGGCAGCGGTGATGTCGCCAGGTACTCAGGGAACTGACAGGAGGAGAGAGGTAAAAACTGAGGTTAAAACTAGATACTTGGGGAACTGAGAGAGATGGGAGTTAAAACCCCAAGTTAAAGCAGCCACCCAGAGGAATAAAAGTAGGAAAAAGGCCTAGTGGTAAAGGTAAGCATAAGGATCCTGTGAACATAGCATGCAACAATGGATTTGTACAACACACATTATCAAAAGAATCTGCTTAAATTAATAGCTGAGTATTCCAACCCAATTACCCTGTATGACAACAACGTGTTGGCAAGAGACATGTATTGAGTAATATTATGACCACCATGGCACATACCTCCTCCTCTTCTGCTTCAGCCTGCTGCACAAAGAAAGCCTCACCAGCATCTCCCAACTTCATGTGCAGGCCCTCCACCACCTCATTGTTGATCTCGATGTCCACCTGGTAGCACACACAGACAGTACACGTACTTGTCATTTATATCTTAATTCAAGTATTCCATTTTAAGTTTCATACATAAAATATTAAGTAACAGCTATGTAAGTGTTTTCATATACAGTAACTAACACATGGAAAACGTGGTTACTTCAGATGTAATCACCTATAGAGTATAGACCCATTTATCTATTAATCAACCAAATCATAAGTCAAGCTTATGGATAAATCAAGCGAATGACCCTTCACGAATGTTATCTTATCTGAGCATTTCTGATAAATTGATATTCTAAGTCTTTCTAATATATTCAATATAAACCAAACCTATATACATACTATACATCAGCGGCTATACATACCATACATAGTATGCATACTTTATATATATACTACCAAGAACGTCTGTATTTTGAATTTCATAGAAATTATTTTTTGCGCATTGCATATGTAAATACTTATGATCATGAATGGACAACTCAGAAAATCTCCACGCTTAAATCAAAATTCAGTTATGTAGACACTATAAAGTACTGGTAACAACGAAATTCTAGCACAGCTAACTTACCAACTTTAAGCTGTAGGATTCTTGAAAAGCTTCTAAACCAATAAATATCAAATTAAGTAACGAAACTTTATACTAATATAATAAGCAATGTAATTGAAAATATTTAAAGTAGTTCTGATGTGATCAAATTGCCATTTGATATATTTTTACACTACAACACCCAAGTTTCTGTTCAATGTGTTCAATGCTATTTCCAAGCTCAACTCATCCAGCAGAAAACCAAATTTGATTGTGAAGTATGTTTTTAGAGCAAATCAACTTTTACACTAAATGAAAAAGACAGACCATTTTTCAACTGACATTCAAATGTCATTTTTCAATAGGAAAATTATATCTTTCTTGTCAATTCATTTAATTTAATTACATGCATGAACTTCACAAAGCATTGAACAAACTACATTATTGGTGGGAGAACTTTGTTTATCATTGTTCAATGTCTCTCTATTATCTATATGTCAAAACAAACCAGAGCGATTCACAAAATCGGTCAAAACTTGACCTCTACTATCTTAGCCATATGGCACATTCTTCCTTTGTCCTGTAAACGATAACAAAGTAATAGTACAACTAAATACCTAAGGGAATGGGCTACACTAATAATCTACACTTTTATATTAGACCAAAATGTAATACCAAGAAACCCATGTTTCTGTATCAGACACAATCAGAGAACACAGCTTCAATAATTGTATTTATGGCACTAATTTCAATGCAAACATCATATCAGGAGAAACAGAGCTTATCTCTTGAGCCAAGGAATTAATTGCATCACTGACATTTACATTTATCATACACGAATGAGTTCAATTGTTTATCTCCAGTCATCAAGAACAATCAGTTTTGATGGATTAGAATTCATAAAAAAGATAAGATGTATCTATGATGATTTCAAGCCCAAGTGTATTTGAACTGTAATTTTCATGATAGCATACCAGTAGTTAAAAAAAAAACATTTTACCACACATATTCACATACATAGTGGTAAATATTGTCATGTGCAAAATCAAAAAATGGTTTGTAGAAAAAAACACTTTAAGAAGGTGTGTGTATGCGAATGTTGAGCAAACACACCCATTGTTGATTTAACATTGCTCTAACCCATCAATCACCAAAAGACGCCTCAGTGGTTTGTTCAAGCTCTTTCATGAACAAAAAATATTTTGCGATTGTTTGAGGCAAGGAGAACACATAATAATTACAGCAGAACCTCCAACTACGACCACCTCTATTGAGACCACCTCTATAGTAGGACCACTTGTCACGGTCCCAAACCTTCATAAAGCTACCAGAAATAACACCTAAAAATGGTCCCAGAGGTGGTCTAATAGAGGTTCTACTGTCCCAGGAAAGTGATTGCAGGCGAATTTCCAACCGGAAGTGTGTCATAGAAACGAACAGAATCATTTGTACCTGATTCGGTGACGGTAAGTCAGTTTTCTTGTCAATACTGATGAAAGCAAGCGCACGAAGAAAAAATAAACCCGTAAAGGGTGATTTCCCATGAAGTGCAACACTCAAAATGCATAAAAGTGCCCCAGGAAAGTGATTGCAGGCGAATTTAAAAAAAAAAACAAAAACAAAAACAACCATGGCCACGCCCATCTCTTCGTAATTATATATAGATTGCAACACAGTGGCAAATCACTCACTGAGTCAGCTTATGCAAACAATTCAGAAATCTGTCACTGAATGAAAAATATATAGTGTCATCACATTACAAATGCTGATTATAACAACTAAAGTTAACTGCCAGGAATTGTCCACTGGATCTAGACAGTGCCCAGATGTGTACAGTGACAAGGTCTATGGCATTTTTGGCTCATGAAAGGAGATCCCTCTCGTCTTATCAAGCTCGCGTATTTCAAAGAATGAAGCTGATAATGTTAATAATGTTTGTCTTAAGATCTCTAATAGAAAATCAGTCATTACGTATCTATCAATAAGAACTATATTATGTAAGACATTTCGTTTTGAAAGACATTAGATCCTATGAAAATATTTTTACAAGCACATAGCGAATAAGTAAATAGTGAAGGTGTTTTTTCTTTTCTAGCTGACTTCTCTTCTTGTGACACATCCATCTACATCTATAAATGTAGATATGACATTTTGAAATGCGCCCTCCAATCCTGCTTGCATTTATGCTGAATTGAAAGGTAGGCTGAGTAGGTAAAGATAGAGGCTGAGTAGGTTGCATCCAGGTAATGGTATGTTTTTAAGTATGCAAGATTTGTCACAGGATCTGCATTATGGACTATTGTTAGGAACAGGGTCTGTTGTATAAACCAACGTTTGTGACAAATCATTAAAACTGCATAAAAATATAGAAATATTGTGGTTTATTGTGGTAGCTGTTGTTTAACCAGGAGCTATGTGGAAAGTGTGGTTATATAAAAAGGGAATGCTTTCTATGGTTATATTAGTCCATTTACAGGATGTAATCAACGGGCACACGCAGCGTAGTCGTACAGGGTAGAAGCCAACTGAGATTGATGAGTGGCCACAAGTTATACCCAAGCCCCGATTGGGTTGGTTAAGACTATACACACGAGGTCTGTAGGCTATGAACTCAACTCAGAATTCAGCCAAAAATTCAGTCAGAAATTCAGCCAGAAATTCAGCCAAACGCACCGGGAGGACCCTGTGTTTTTGAATGAATGATGTACATCACGTTCAGATAACTACGTCTAACGTTTGTCTATCACTACGTCACACGGTGTTGATAAACGTGGTTGCTGCACCTAATGTACTGTACTCAATCATGGATAATAACGTGAAGATTAGACATCCAGGTTAAATTATATATGTATACATAATATTTAGTCTATACAACTGGATATACATACAATGAAACGGCCTACATATTGTAGATAATAGTATAATGATTCAAATGAAAGACTTCTCATTCATAGCTATTTTATTTACTATGGAAGTACGTCATTCGTCTAATTTTCTATCCCATACCAGCATAGTGACCTCCTTTTTGACAGCAATATCACTGTATGAAACCCGTGATCAAGTATAGATAATTTAGATTTATGATGTACAAAGCTGTTTAAGGTTTCATGCAATGATGAGGGTTAATTATATGTGTAACAGTGGTCACTATGCTTATATTCTACTGATTTGAGTTGCATGCAAGACTAGTATATGGGGACGAAAAATTGATAACGGCTCAAGTTTCATGCTGTATTCTGAAATAAACACCGCCCATACCCCGATCCTCACCCACTATTCATCTTGCATAGCTCAGGTCTACAGAATCAACACTGTCTTGACACTCCCACACCATCGCCTGAGATTAGTACATTACCCACCACTGTTCTAACACAGTAAGTAGCCCACAACCCATATTCTGACAGTTTGTTTGTTTGTTTTGTTTTATTTTTTTTGTTTTTTTTATGTGACATTGTTTTGTAGGATATGTCTTAAATTTTCTGCACATGAACCAGACATAACACGAGGGGTTTGTGTCTTAAGCATATGCTTATATATACATATTATATATTCTTAAACTATGTACTAGTACCTTACACTTTCTTGGACAAGTGCTTTTGGGATTTGAACAAAAGATTATGGATGTCTTCTTATTTGACACAATGAAAATTGAATAGGGACATAGTTGCCACAATATCAAGACTTCATGCGTTCTTTACCTTCATAAAAAAGGTCAATATGGATTACTTCAGAGTTACTTCACAATGTAAAATCTGAAATCATAATACCCATGTAATATTAACAATGGGTTATTGTAATCCATGTACAGAATACATGTACATTGGCTTTTCATGACTTTTGGCTACCACAGTTATAATCTATTTGACATTGAATAGTACTAAGTGTAAATTTCTTTTACTATAATTTTCTTTGCATTCAACTCAGCTGTATACATTTGCTTACTGGAGTAACTTTTGTAAACAAAGTGGAGTCGGTCGCGACACCCAGCGGTTGCTGGGCTGCGCTCTGTGCTAATTTGCGTCGCCATGAGCCTGAGCTCAAGACGCGCAACGGACGGCTGACTCCTGGACGATGTTGGTTCCCTTACTACACCTCGTTGTGTTAACTGGTACCCCACGTACAGGCCACTGTCCAGCTTACTGGGCGAGTGCCTGGTGCCTAACAAGCCAGGTTTCATGATGGGCACCTACACAAAGGGGAATTTGCATCGGTACTGACATGAAACGATCAGGACGTCCCCTTTACGAAGCCACGCGGTCCCAGGCGCTCTGAGGATGGGGGGTCGCCACCGGCTAGCCCCGTCAGATAAGTTAAGAAGGCCTATCCCTGAAGGAATAGGTTACCAGCCCTACATGCTATCCGACTAGCGTCTACAAGGAAACAGAGCCCTAATGGCTGAATCTCAGTACTATAGTGTACTGAGTCCTTAATCCTACAGTGGGGTTAAGAAGGAATAACAACAAGGTGTGTGTAACAAAGGGGATAATATTACCTAGTCCAGTGGAACTTACATAACTACTTTATACTCTGCGAGATTGCTGCAACCTCGCGCACTGGAGACCTACTAAAGAACTGGTTTTGTTACACTTTTTTTAATTTCTACACTTGCGCTCAATTTTTCCTTGATTAAGTCAAAACCTATAACTACTGAAGATGGTAAATAGCTGATTCAATCCTATCAATAGATAAATGTACAAAAGACAATCACATTGTACCACTGTCTGTTACTCTAAATGATCTGTACATCCGGTACCATTGACCTCCTGAATGATTGAGACAGCTACTGAATTCTATGTCACTGGATGATACAAACATATTGACATTACACCGAACAATGACACAATCCCAAGGCCACGTTATCTAAGCTTTCTTTAAAAATAAATTAAGTTACCATATGCTATGGTCAGGCATTCCCAATGTATTTGAAGCAGAATCAGCCATGGTATAGCAGTCATTAAACCATTTAGGGGCAGACCATTAACAATCTAGGGAGGGGGCGTCACAAAATTTTGGAAAAAAATTGTTTCTTAAACTGTCAAGAAAAAAATTGTTTGTTTGTGAACCAAGGGGAAAAAATTGTTTGTTTCCCGCGAATCCATCTATTTTTACCATTTTTCTCATGTCAAAATAAATCGCATTTTTTATAATACAATGGTTTGTTTTTAAGGCATTAATAATTAGGTCAAACTGTTTATTATGAAATCTACACTATCTTTAAACTCAGTATAAAAGAATTTAAAAGAACCTTACAATTTAATAATACAATAGATATTTTTCATCTGCTGTTGTAGCTATGGTTTTAGTAGCTGTTACTTGTGCGCCATTTTTCATCAGTCTCTTTACTGTCTCTTTTTTCCCCTGATGGTTGCAGTCTAAGGTCCAAGTCCATTTCTTCAACTTTGTTCAGTAACTGATCTTACAACCAAATATGAATTAGGAAAGTGGCATTATCACACTCCTGAAACCCTCCTTGATGAATTCAAATGTGTAACAAAAAAGTCAGTTGTTGTCTTTTGTCCCCGAGTTCAGTTGAAACAACTGATAAATGAAGTTGGAACACCTTAACTGGAAACAAGTAAAAAATGATGGAACGATTGAAATCGAAGACACAAATGAAACCTACAATAAAATCAAAGAACAGTTACCTTCATTCGTTGAAAATTACACAGGTACTGATTTGAAAGAAATTGCATAGAAAGAAGCTGATACTGTCATGATGCTAAAAAGTGAAAAGAGACATTCGGATGATGCTGCTGCTCTCAAATCATTTTCCTACAAGATCCAAAAAAGCAGAATTTTAAGTTGACTTTTCAAATATATTCAACTCCCCCTGCACTTCCTTGGAATAGATGCTACAGTGATACAGAATTCACTAATACTTGTACCATAGTCTATGGGCTAGCGCTAGATCCATCTCAAATTTAGCCAATTGGCTAAACGACTACATTTTTTTTAGCCAATTGATTTTTCTTTAGCCAATTGGCTAAAGAACTAAATTATTTTTTAGCCAATTGAATTTCTTTTTAGCCAAGCAAAAACCTATGTAAATTAATTAACATGGTAATGATAACACAAACATCATTACTTTTAGTTACTTTGACAATATTTCTACTTTAAATATCTTAATCACATCTGATCAAATTATGTTTAATTTTCCGACGCTCAGTCGAGAACGATGAAGGTTATATAACTTTCAAAACTTGAGGAAAAGACCCTGCTGATGACTGCTTTGCATCAACCAATGAAGTACATTGGCCAGTAATGGATACAAACTTTTGATAACACAAATACACTATATTTTCTTAATTTTAAGGCAATTTTTTCTGAGGGTGTAGTGGCCCGGTGGGACTGGACGAAGGAGACCTATGGAGTGGGGAAGTGAGTGGGGGGGGGGTGGTGAATATACTTCTATTTTCGTTCATATTTTATCATTACATCGTAAGATTCAAACGGCTTCACTTATACAGTACAGGTCCGTTGATCGGGACCCCTCGGGACCTTGATAACATATCTGGATTAGCAGGGGTCCGGATAAATGAAAGTTCACCTCAAGAAATTTTACAGGACATGCCTATGTGCGATAATTAAAGAACCAACGAATTTTTATCATATTCTTTGGTTGTTTTCACTTACATTTCGTAATATCACATATTATGTTTTTATTAATACTTCCTTCTCTAATCCTTTTAATTTATTATAATTATACACAATTAAATAAAGCCAATAACATATTTTATGAAAAACATTCCAAATCTTGTTATGTATGATGCGGTGGAAGTTGGTTTGTTAAATGATACCTGTCTTACTACAAGTAATTAAAAACTAACCTAGTCTACCAGCCTTAATTCTTTATTATCAAGAAACACCAACGAACGTTTAATCCATGGAATTTGCAATAATATTGAGATCGTTCTAAAAACATGCTCGCCGGTTGCTAGACTAGATCATAGATGTGAAACTATAAACCAATGCATCATTGAATCATGTTTTGTTTACTCACGAAAGTGTCGATATGGCAGTCAATGGCACGATACTCACGATACAAATGATAATATATTTACAAGAAATCCCCCTTCGGACTTCGTCCGGGGAGATTTAAATATGAAAAATATCGGTTTTATTCGCGTCTATGGTCGCCACCATCTTTGTTGTCATTGCGCTAATGTAGACTGTTACACTGCCTCTATCTCGCTCTGCTCCACTACACGAGTAATAATGATATTTCAGCAAGCGTGACGGTCAGTGTAACAGTCTATCAGCGAACAGCGTTCCGAAATGTTGTCAACTAGAATGATTGGTGGTGAACGGCGTTCTGATATTTAGTCTCGATTTAGCTGACAAAATTTGTTTTTTACGAATTTTTCTTGAGTGAAAATGATTCGCCACTTTGGCGAAAGAGTAAGCAAAATCTCTCGCCCATCCTTAAAATCTCTTGCCCATGGCGATAAAACAAACTAACGCGCGTGCCCAGATAGATAACATGCTCTATGCCTTTCATCTCATTCAGGTAGAAAACAAAGAATTCTATAACTTTATGAAAGACAGTGATGTTGAAGTTAATAGGATTTTACATACTATTCACGAATGTTTTGTTAACAAAAACTGGAGTGAAGGGAAACATGTATGGATCAGTCAAGTACCAGGGTCAGGATTAGCCACTCGTCCGCTCGTATTGACTAGTAAAAACTAGTGGAGGACAAGTGCTAATTTATAGAAAATCGTCCTTTTCAAAAGGCTTTTGACGAGGAGCAATTCTGAATAATTTGTCATACAGATATAGAGTTTGTACAAGGAAGACGACTACATTTTTTGCAGGACGAGTAGATATTTGAGGGTTACTAGTCCTGCTGACGAGTAACACTTTTCCACTTAATCCTGACCCTGAGCACTTAAACTTCCAATGAATGACCAAGTTGATCTTGTAGGTGGGGAGGATGTTTTCTTCTTCAATCATGTCAAACAGGGATTAAAAGTGTATGCTCTGATGATGACTGCCCCGAGAAAATTTCACTGAAGGTCAATTATGTTTTGAGTTTTTCACAGCCATCTAACTCAGTGAAGAATCTTCCAGATGGAATGAATGGGTGGATAGCAAATGAAAGGCATGTCCCTTGCAACAAACGCAATGTCATGGAACGAGGAAATGTCCCAACAGACAATTTGTGTCAGGATCAGTGCAAAGGTATTTTGGACTAGAGTTGTCCCTTTGCCCATGGCCAGCAGACCTTCCCCTAACACTCACAATAGCAGGCCATATCTATCATCTGAGAGCGGCAACATATGGAAATGGTCATCATTTCAATGCATCTCTCTCATTCAAAGAAAGATAGTATTCATATGATGGTCTCAGAGAGTATCATTCACCAGGAACTGGTATTAAAAGATTGCCAAAGCCACGAATACCAAGGCGCTATTACCCTAATTTCTGTTTGTATGCCTGGAGTTAAATCCTGTCTTGACACACCTTCAACAAGTCAGAATGGACAGGCTGATATACAATGGAAAATGTGTGATAAATGCTTCAGCAGACATGTGTATTGCCATTTAACATCTATTGAAATTTCTATTCCTGGATGGAATATTTTTTCTCTGTAGAAATGTTTTAGTACTACTGCAAATAAACGCATCATGATAAATGATCACTTGTTTTATGACATTCATAGAGATAGACAAAGAATCAGGGTTCGACATAAGTGGTAGACCTGTAGCCCTGGTCTACCTGAAAACTGGCCGGTCTACCAGCCTTTGCCAGTAGATAGACCTGCGGTCTACCTGGTTTTGGCACTTCCATTTATATTATTAAAAAAATACTGGTGTCCAACAACTGTTTGAATCATCATCCTTATTTTAACAAACACAGAGAATTAATTATGACATTATGTCAATGTATTGAACTATGCACTTCCCTTTAAAGGGCAACAGAAGGAAACATTATGTATTTTTTAACAAGTGAGTGCCGGGCTACCTGATTTTGAGTCGGTCTACCTGATTTTTAAACTTGGTAGACCCGATGTCTTCTGCCTTACCAGTCCTTATGTCAAACCCTGAGAATGCTGATACATGTACTTATACAGATAAATATAAATTCTGTTATGTAATAGGCCCTCACTAATAATACTCACCTGTGTTCATATGAATGAAGAAAAAAAGTTTTGCATATTTGATTGTTGAAAAAAAATGTTTGTTTCTACTTCATGTGTAAAAAAAGTTTGATCAAGCTGTGACTGTGAAAAAAATTGCATGATTCCACCAGAAAATTGTGACGCCCCCAACCCCCCCCCCCTAGATTGATAATGGTCCGCCCCTTAACAAATTCTCTCATGGCAAACAGGTTGCTTTGAGGCAGATTCAAGAGTGCGATAACACAAACTTGATACACATGATATGGGATAAATAGAAGAAATGAAAGACAAAGATCTTATCATAACAGCATTTTTACCTATGGTGATCATGTTATATTTGTGACAAAAACAATTCTTGTAAGCTTTCTAAATATTTCAATAAAACCACCTGAATATTACAAGAATCATTATCAGAAAAGAAATATGAAAGGTACATATAAAAAATGAAAAGTGCAATAACCGTCAAACCGTGTAATTTAATGATTGATTTTGATATTTTTGGCTTGTAAAAAGAAATAACCCCTAAAAGCTGGTGACATTACAAGGACAGGTATTAAGATTTTCTTTAATCGTCTCTTATCAATCATCACGGTGATGTAATACAATCATATACATTGTACTAGATGACATATTGTGCATTCCGCCCAGAAGCAACTGTCAATATCCACGTTCATGCCGTATATGTACAGAAATCAATTTTCAAACTTGAAAATATTCATATATGTACATTTTTAAGTAAAATAAATCATTAACATTATTATTTCATATTAGATATGAAAATGAATACACATTGCCAAATACGCAATAGGGTCTAGATAGGTGAAGTTGAAGAATGCGTGTCCTTCAAACCCTACATTATTACAATGCAATTACATTAGTGTAATTTAGTCTCATATTTCATCATTACTGCAAGAAAATAACTTTAGATTGATTGATTCTTACATACATTACCTACAAAACTAATATATTCAACAAGAACAAGTTGATAAAACATCATTTAGTCTAATAACACACAATACTTCCAGATGACTATTATCAAAATTCAAACATAATTTAGAATTAAAATACACACAAGTCCATGCATAGTATCTTGATTCCCACACAGTAATCTGAACCAACTAGAATCTAGTAATTTACAAGCTATATTTCTTCTTTTCTCTGAGAAAGTGAATAATGTTTTATGGCAAAAGAGCTAGTAAAAAAGACAAATAAAGATCAATTTGCCTGGATTTGTTTTGATTCTATCTTTCATCATTCTAATAATACATCTATACCGCAATCATTTCGGTCAAGATTCATGACACTACTATCTGCAACATTAAACCGTGTGATTTACATTCTAATAATGACAAAGTCCACTATTGTTTATCACACTACATGATTTGTTCTTATCCTACATCAAGTTCTCTTTCAAAGAAAATAGTCTGATACGCAATTTGTACTCTGACTGTGTCACTGACACTTCTGACACACTAACATTTGAGAAATGCTCTTCACATAACCTAAATCTAGTAAATCTTACAAAATATATGTTAGCAGGTCAGAGCTCTGTTTTTTCCAGTAACACTGTTTCTACAATTGCATACAATTGAAACTGTGATTAGTATTTCTCTAATCAGTACAAATATTTTCATCTCTTCATTCATTCCAATTGCATACCATTGATCACACAATCACTATTATGTCTGAGTAATTTATGGCTCAATAATTGATAATGTGAATATAAGAATTTAACATCTTCAAATTCAATATCCAAACAAATCCAACAATTTACACTCAGACATAGTAGAATCCATTTTAATCCCCATTTAAAATACACACTTACCATATTATCAGAGCAATTAGAGTTACTAGATTTGTATTCTAAAAAATCCATGTAAGCATGGAATACTTACGACCTTCTCCTTGGCCCTGAGGACACCCATCTTGCCAAAGCGGACATGCCAGGGTGAAGAGATGAACGAGCCATCCTCCTGCCGGATAATCAAGATGTCGATCGCCCCAGTTAGCGTCGCAGAGTTGATCTCATTGTAGAAGCCCTGAGAGCACATAATCAAGTCTGATTAGAGATTATGTGAGACTCCTTCAATACACAAAGAATAATCGTATAATGAGTTTTCTTTTAAAAATACTGAAATTGAATCAAATGGAAGTGACTAAAAAGACAGATATTATTATATTGTACTGCCAGTTCAAAAAGTCTTGGCTTTTCACGATGAGATTACCTTGAAGTTGGACAGCAGTTTGCCCACGTAGTTCATGACTACGGCTTGTCAGATCCGCCCTCGTCAGGAAGTGCTAGCTCATATTGTCCACAATAGCACCCTGAAAAATAATCATACAAAAAGAATAGCTATATTGTAATTGGAAAATATTCCAAATTCTGTCAGAAACAAAAATGAGCTAAACTATGGTATACGACCATCCAAGCGCCCAGGACCAGTATATAGAAATTTTCTCAAACTGGGGCTTGGGCTGTTATACGAGAGTGCAGTTACAACATAATTATTCAGGTCATTAAGGAAAAAGAGGGGAGAGGGCTGTTACACGAGGGTGGGCACTTGGATGGTCATATACGGTAAATACAAAATCTAAAATCTTTAGGATATTCACTAATTGAATAAACTCAGTAGCTCACTGCTTATAATTGTGGGCTGAGGCTAGTCCGGTTACTTCTAATTACTCAAGTTCGTTAATGGGACGATAAATATTATTTTAGGCTCTCTTATTACCGGGATTACTTCAATTCTTACAAATTACACCTTTGAGGTTAAACTAAACTATGCTACTACTCACTAATTCAGCAAACACGGACGTTCAAATTTACAAAAAATCAAGACCCCCCATTTTGAACTCACCATGGAGCATACCTCTCTGAAACAGATGCTAGTGCCAAAAATTAGGGGGAAATTGCAAGTGTATGAAAGTTATTTGTATGTGGCAGAAATGTGTACTACGCACACATATAATATATATATCAGTACTTACAGTTATACATATTAGCAGAAATTGGATAAGACATGTTTTAATTTTAGTGTGTCACATTTTAGCTTTTTATTGCATTCAGTCTTGATTGCCCTTGATTGGACTCAATCTCTTGTTCAATAAATGCTTTCAAAATCAACAACAGTCTAATGAAATAATACATTTTCATTTTAAAGCGTCCAGGAATCTCTAATTATTATTGTATGAAAGGCTAATATATTGTCACGGTCATAAGTGTGGGATGAGCGCAGTACAATATTGATGAATTAATTTCTCTAAATTAATGTTAGCAAATAGTTGACTGTGGTTGACACTGTTGGAATGAATACCATAACTGACATAGATATCTAATGGTCACAATAATATGTCAAACTTCAATCTAAGAAAAATTGATTCTATTTGACTAGCAGTCAGTAACAAAAAAATACCATTGGAAGGTTGTTTACAGAATACCTTACGTAAACATGTTTACAAATATGACAGAGCAAGCTTGAAATGGTAACCTGAAATCAATTTATAAGCAACCCTCTCATACATATTACAGCTTACGTTGCAACTTGTCAGCTGAACAACAAAACAGAAGTTTTACTTACTTTCAGCTTTTTGGTTCACACTGAAAAGTAATGGTATATGAATCCTGTATTGCTACTACACAAAGATTAAAGCAATGCATACAGTGTTGATTGCAATGTTTCATCTGATTACTGCATCTGACATTTAGACTCATAGTTCACATAAAGTACAGGTCGGCACATTATACAATCAACCAATTGTTGCTGTTCTTTTATGAACCAATGGTTTCCTTCAACCAATCACTGTACCATATCAAGAGGTGTGTCCCATATGGGTCAAATGTGCTATCTAATGTAGGACAGGTTTGTGAATGATATATAGGTCACTAACAGAAATGTTTATAATTCAGCATGCCTGATTGTATAAATTAATTATTTGGTTCATAACATCTTCATCTTTACAAAAACCTCTAATAACTTATTTGTCATATGTAACCTTATAAAGAGAAATTAATTTATCATAGAAAGTCCTTAAATGAATCTGATAAAAGTTTTGAAATAAAAAATCAGGTCAAATACATTACAGGCCTACTATTTGAATGTTAAAATTTACAAGTATAATAGGCAATAGTTTATCTTTGCAATAAGAATTAATTTGTGTAAGGAACATCATTATAAAATGTGCGTTTGCTAAATTATGTATTTGGGCACATATACAAAGTGAGAATTGACAATTCCATCATGGGGTACAGACTACAGAGATATGTTTATATGACTACAGGGAGGATCAAGTAGAAAAGTGCTATTAAATCGTCAGCAGGACAAGTAGAACTTAAAAATCTATTTGTCTTTCAAAAGATTTACTTACAAGCCTTTATGGCAAACACTCTATGTCTGTTTGCAAAAGGGACCAGAATCTGTTACTCGTCGAAAGGACGAATTGCTAAAACCTTTTCCTCTACAAGGTTTTACTTGTCATTCTCACACTCCAAGCTCTATTTATGAATGGGCTATGATATTGAGATTCATAAATCATACTGTCCAAAAAATGTTTGATAATCAAGCTTTCATTTGCCCATTTTACTCTAACAACTTAGAATTTTAAAGGCAGTATGTATTTAGCAATTTATCCCACATCAGGTATATACACCTTGGGTTATCACACGCTGATCTTGTATCTCCTACTGGTGAATAAAAATATCTGAACACCACATGTACACAGTGTGGTGTATTGCCTTACTACTTCACGTTCATGATCTCACCACAAAGACAGTAGAATAATGTACGTCAAACGTCGCCAACACGTTTTGACGTACCTTATAGTTTAAGAAATGTTATTCTCGCACATATATCAAGATAAAACCCTACACTTAGTTTTAAGGTAAAATATTCTTTATCTTCTTCATTAGAGTTCGTACTTTAATTGTTCAAATTCAACTTTTTCCCCATAACTAAAAGAGCTAAAAGGTGTCATTAATATCATCTTGTAGAGATTTCTTAGCATCTGCATTCATCATCGTACCGAAAGGATAAAATCCTTACTCAAAAGCTTCTTTTAAACGAAGACGTTTCGGAGGACATTCCTCCATCAGTTTCTGGTAGCAAGGTGTACCCCGTAAGTTTCCGGTACAGATACCATATATGCCAGGAACTTCTGAACTTTTATAGAGTTTTTTTTTAATCATGGAGTACCCAGCTATCACAAACCATTCAATACCTTGTCAGACCTAAATATAAGCCTGACCCTCTGAAGAAATGCGGTGTGATTTACTGCATCACTTGTCCCCACTGCAATGGAGAGTACATTGATGAGACTGGTCGGAATCTTGGTCATGAGTCTCTGAACATTTTGACAAATACACACTAGCCAGACTGGACATGTGATTCCTTTCTGTATGGTGTCAATTAATATTTCTAAAAAAAATCTATAAAATTTAGTCTGCACGGCTGTCAAACGTCTTCAATAAAAATTTCTAGTATCAACGTTTTCTCTATGAACGCAATGCATATTTAAAAACATGTCCCGCTTAGAAAGCACGTCTGTGGTAACCTACGTAGTATGCTGTGAGTAAAAATATGACCTTGAAGAACAATTTTTTAAGAAAATTAGGCAGTGTTGTGAGTATTGATGTCAGTCAAAACATGGTTTTGACATAATGTCCTTGTCCTATGAACAGAAACTTTAAATTGAAGATCATTTGTAGGGAACAAATATGCAGTCACTAGCCCTCTAACATGTCTAAGCCTGTATTATCAAAGTATATCCATTTCTATGGGTCCCTAATAATTTGCAGATGAATTCAGTGAGAAATGACAGTTTTAGAAGCTATTTCCCAAGTACACTACTTTAGATTAACATATCAAGTACATATCAAGTGCATACCGTTTATATGATAAAAATACTATGGATATAAGTTTCAGAGGCTGGTATTATATTTTTTTATGATTCCTAAATAAGAATACACAACGCCTACATGTCACGCCACTTGCTATGTTCATGTACGTATGACGTATTATGGCTATGTTGATGTTTAGACTAAGAACAAGTCAATTACAAGAATTAGAACACAAATTTCCAGTAAATGGTAGTATCCGGTAAAATGGATGTAGGATAGTAGTGATCATATTATTAGGTACTTGTTTGGATGCTATAAATATATATATTATTTTAAACCTACGGGATGTGTCTGCCCTACCGACTCTGTATTAATTAAAATACTCCAATGTGACCCCACCCCACACCCCCACTGGTAGCCGTTCCGCTATTGATGAATCAACGCTGTGAAAAAATCAGCACGAGTGACCATTTGGCACATCTTCCGACTTCCAACTAATATTTGACAAACTTATAGTTGATGGATTTATTATTTCTTGGTGTCAAATCAATGGATAATTTCGCTATGCTATTTAAGGTCTTTAACTGAATACATTCTCAAATGTTTTTATAGTGGATAATTTCCGCAGGTCAAACTATGCTAGATTTAAGGGTTTTAACTGAATACCTTTTACATTTTTACGCCATTTTTACATATCAACATAACAAGATCCGCCCAGTACCTTTAGCAAATGTGTTTTTTTCAAATGGATTTCCGCAGGTCAAGAGGTTGATTGAGGCTAATTTGATGATTATGTTATGAAAGTGAATCGGTTGAAGGTCAAGGCAGTCTTTTAGCCATCTCTTTACGACCATTTTTACATATCAACATAACAAGATCAAATATTGAGTACAGCCGAATTTATAGTAAATCTTTTTCGATTTACTTTCTATTTTCGGATCTTATGGTTAAATGTGTAAGCTTTTGATATACTAACATTAAATGATTATCAAACAACCTCTTAGGTTACTGGCATTGAGTTGAAAAAATGATGTTTGAACAAACACAGAACGAGCGGTTCACCTATGTGGACATTTCTCGTACGTCATAGTAAATATGACAGCAGTGCTGTTGCCACGGACTCACAAAATAACAGGTGCATTTTAAAAAGTATTGCTGTGGGGTAAATATTCCATCAATTCCTATCAAATTAAAGCAAGTTGACAACAAGTGTATGTTGTTTCTTATTCTTAACACTTGGAACCAAAATATTAAAGTCATTGTTGTAATAAGCTGCAAACATTGACGTGAGTATACTCGGCGGGTAACTCGCCGAATTCCGCTGACAAATTTAGCAATGCACAATATAAATGCTAAAATATAACAATTTACCTTGAACAAGTACATAGACTTATGCATATTGATAGAATCGCATATTACTACGGATTATTTCCATCAAAAGTTTGAATTAATACAACAAATAATAAGTGAGATAACATGCAATATTAGTGTGGTAGTTTTATTTTGGTCTACATAGATCTAGACATTTCCGTGTACAGCCATAGTGGAATATGCGAGTCAGGAAATAAAACAGCCCATACATTCTCCTTCATATCTCCGACCATATATCAGCTAAAAATATTTCATTATATTACAAAGAATCTATAGATGTATGCGTTTCCAACCATACCAACTTTAAAAATTTAGGAGGAAATTTTAATAACAAACTTTGCAAGCAAAAATGAGCATTGGGATAAGGATTTGTGATAGCTGCAAACCAATGATCAGAGTATAATATGTTATTCACTTGTATGAGGGCAGTAGTAATAAAAATATTTTGATAAAAAAAAAAACAAGAAACACTTTTATTTACTAATATCTTTATTTTCACAAAATGGAATAAACTATACAATGTGCATTGACGCTCTTTCTTCAACAGCCTCAAATGTTTGAACCCAGCAAGTAGCTAGATTACTTGCTCACCTGGACTTGAAAATCGATTAATAATTTATCAATAGGCTATTAATGTAATTGACTCTAGAAATGTTCACAAAATTAACTAATTTAGATGTATATAATTGCTGATAGCTCGGTTAATACTTAACCGATTTTGAAAATCTTTTTTTTTTAAATTTTTCCTGTTGAATACCTCTAAAAGAAAAGTTCAAGTAAAAAATTTTAAAAAAATATTTCTAAAACAGTGGGACAGTCTACGCCCCACTCCCCAAGTTCAGTTGGTTGCTTCTATAGTTAACCTGCCTCTGGAGGATCATCTACTAATAACACCACGTAGCCCACCTGTCCGATACGTCTAAAAGGTACTTGAGACATGAAGAATGAACAACGAACTCTATATTTTATACTGGGCGTGAAAAATCCCATGATTTATATTATGATGTCATGAATGATTTATTTTTAATCAAAAAGATCTCATATTGTCAGTCGAGTATCGTTGCATTTAAACTCTAAACTTAACAGGCCATATATTCTTCTTTTAATATCCAGCTTACCTACAACAGGCAGTGATGAATTTACCTGTAATTAATAGATTTATCGCATATTTTCAGTTTTGAAATTAAAAAAATAGAGTGATCCTCTGTTTTGACCCCAGACGACCTCGTTTTCAGAAAAAATGTCAACCACAACGTATCCTTAGATTTAGCCATAAACTTTTCCGACATATTGAACACCCTTTGAAATGTGGGTTAACAGCCTTTCAGACAATAATTTACTATTTAACCTTCAGTACTGTGCTATTATTAGTAAGAATATGTATTCTAAATTCAAACAACGACAAAATGAAAGAAAGATCTATTGCCAGTGTGTTCACTAGAATAACAGTATTTTGTAGGCATAGATCTAACAGCTCAATTGCATTGTATGCATTTACAGTTTTAATTAGTGTACATGTACAATGCATCTGTTGTCCAAGTGAGCAATAGATAAATATTCAGATACTTAGATACTTGTGCACTAACCTACACTAAGAAAAACATTTTGTTCAGTTGAACTGTTTATTTTATAATACTTACAGTATTTTTTGTTATATAATTGTTTCCAATTTTATGATATGAAGTTCAAAGCTAAGGATCAAAGTACGGGATCCAACAGGTGTTGATAATATTTTTTCATGCAACACAACATTATATCATGATTAAATCTAAACAGACAAATGTGTATGTGTGTACTTTAATTATGAGAAAATTCATAATAACTGCAGATGATTTTGGATACTCTGAAAAAAGAGATGATGGTATAATTCACTGCTGGCAGCACAATGCAATCAGTCGGGCATCTTTAATCGTAAATGGCCACTCTGCTCAATCTGCATGTAAGAAGGCATTGCCATGTGGATTAAATTTAGGTTTGCATTTGAATCTTACAGAAGGCATGCCTATAAGTAAAACAAATCAAATAGAAACTCTAGTATCAAAATCATCCAACAACAATAATGTTCCTCTGTTTTGGGGGAAAATGGGGTTTCGCGAAAAGTTCTTTGCTGGTGATATATATTTAAAACACATTCATCAAGAAATAATAGCACAGATTGAAAGATTCAAAGAATTATATGGCACATATCCATCATATGTTGATGGTCATCAACATGTTCATGTAATACCAGGAATCGCGGAGATATTTGCTAAAGTGATGACAACATATGACATTAAAGAAACACGCAGTTCTTATGAACATGGCATTGAACAATGTGCTTGGATTGACAAGGAAAGAAAAAACTTCTACTCTAGTGTCAATAAACATGCTATGGACGCTACAAAAACATGGCAAAAGTATGGTATTAAAACAACAGATGTTTTTATTGGCAATGCTCTGATGGGTGATGCAATGTCAGAGGATAGAATTAGATCGAGACTAACAGAAGCATTAAAAAGAGGCAACTCTGAAACAGAAGACTTCTCTATAGAGTTTATGGTGCACCCAGGTTATCCCTCCTTGAAAGGGATAGGTGGCTGTGGGGAAGGTCCAGACAACTTCTCCCAATCACTAGATCGACTTCACGAACTAGAAATTTTGTGTTCACAATCAACAAAGCTTATGTTTAAACAAATTGGACTAAATCTGACAAAATCAATGTAGTATGTGTGATTATAATCTTTAAAAGAAATATATTGTCGACAACTGAATGGCTCATGGAATGTTTATCATTTACAACAAAATAGTCAGGGTCATATTTGTATGAACAATAAATTGAACATGTGCAACATTGTGAACTCTTATACGATGTGTCATTATAATTTATTAATATGATAAATATTCAAAAAGTTTGAAAAAACTTCTTAAATTTTATATTTGGCTAAGTTAACAAAAGTATTACATATTTCCACATTCCATCAACCTGTTGATGATGGCCAGTAAGCGGTATTTTCTAATGAACTACATTGATGATATAATATAATTAGTTGAATAATAAATATGAACTATCCACTATGAAATTTAATTTCTTTATTGCGTTAAAGAAATGGGAAAGTTAAAATATTCTATGACTATGAGTACCTGATATTATCTATTTAATGATAATGATAACTTATATTGCATTTTACTTTGCTTATAATCATGTCACATTCAATTCCAATCCATAGCTAGAGACAGAGTCTTACATGTCATAACAAATTTGCAATACCTTTTATGACATGTATAAAGACTAGATGTACATTCCGTCAACTTGCAGTCTTTCAGCATCTGTGAATATTGACATAACACAAGCTTTTTGTTTGCAAAATCAATTTTCATTTATTTAGGGTCAAGCAAGGATTGTACTTCATATATTGACTTATTACCTTTTCTAATTATAAAATGCTCAATAATTAAAAACGATATTAAGCCGCAACGTCAGTGTGTGTTATTTGTTGAATTGTAAGCAGTAGAGTAACCTAGTATACTAACCATTATAAAAATTTATTTTTGTAGTATGGCAAATATCTTACTTTAAACGATAATTCACTATAATCAACATTGATAAATCTCTTAGTCATATCAAGAATATGCAACAGACATTCAATATTTGGTATAAAATTTAATGCATTTTTTGAGTGCTAACAAATCAGTTTTAGTAGGGAGGTAGCATAAGTATATGCACAGTACTCACATGTGAACCTTTTTGAATAATCAACATAATTTCTAGTAAGATTAAAAAGATTTCTAAATATGGAAAACATTTCTAAAATAGTCGATTGGATAGAAATGTTGTGCAGCCTCAAACATTTATCAATAATTACATACTGATAATGTTGATAGGGAAATTATATGATACTCATGTAATATGAAGGACATCGCGACGGTCAAAATGTCCTGGTTTAACGCAGCACAGTGCACTGGCTACCTCCCTGGTTTTAAACAGAGAAATAAAATTTCAATAAAAAGTTAACATTCATAAATATAAAATAATCGTAAATAATTTAAATCCTTTACTTTAATAAGTAATTAAAGCCATGATACTTTAACATCCAAACTTTTATGTAAACAGACTACATAATTGTAATATTATCTATCATATACAAGATCATTGGGGTTACAAAACGAATTCTGAACATTCCACAAATGCATAATACACAACTGCAATTAAACTCACATAATAAACACATACAAAATGTTCACAATTTCTTCTTTCAACAGACATTCATACTCTGAACTCAAGTGTAATTAGGATGCTGACATGTAACCTCTTACTCTCATTGAATACTTCTACGAAAAATTGAAGTCACTTATATAACATTGCAGTGACTAAATATAATAATAACTATTTATCTTGTATGAGTTGATTTGAATAATCCAAATGACAGACATCACTAAATCTGGACACTGTGGAACCTTAACAAAATACTACACACACAAAAGTTATACAGCACGCATTGTCATGCTTTCATCACAATGGTATCCTTTGTTACTAGAAATCCATGTCATCCATCCTTGGTTCTGCTGTCTCTTCATCACGGCATTTGGAGTTAACCAGTTCACGACGGATCTCTGGTGTAATGCCTGGATGAACCTTGTTTCTGATGAGGTCAATAAGGGCTGATTTCTGCTCTGAAGACACATCCTGTTTGTACCGCTGGACAAAGGTGAGAAGTGCCTGATGCCACAAGACAGGCAGGTCACGGGGGTCGTTTCGGAAACTGTAAACAGATGCGTTTATTAGTTAAACATCATGATTATGGTATTGAGTACGGTACAATAAAGAAAAATTTTGAACAAAATTCTGATGTAGTGGCAATTTCAGGCCGATTGATTGCTGTAGCGTCCTAGTGGTTCGCCTTAATTAGATCTATGTATATCACGTAATGCCAACTTATGTACGCGAATGACGTCACTTGAATGTGTGGACCAGCTGAATGCATTAAATAAAACCAGTTGTTAAACATTAAAGTTGTTTATTTGATGACCAAATATACTACAATTGCAAGCGAACCCAATGCCAGAGAAGAGGTGGCGAGAGTTCTGTAACTACGATAATGGTCAATTGGGGAGGGTGTGAACTGTCTGCAACCAATATACAAAGAGTACATTTCATGAACTGCCAGGACTCACCAACAATCATATACATGTACATGTACTTTTATCATAAAGCATGTACTGCGCTCAGTATTCAATACACCTTCTTAATGGCGGTCGCTTCTCACCTCTTATCCAGATCCTAGATTATTCAGAGGCTCATCTATTATCTTAACAGTTACATATCAATCAATCACAGGGTCAGGATTAGCCACTCGTCCACTTGTATTGACTAGTAAAAACTAGTGGAAGACGAGAGCTAATTTTTAGAAACTCATCCTGTTTTGATGAGGAGCAATTCTGAATAATTTGTCATACAGATATAGAGTTTGTACAAAGAGGACGAGTACATTTTTTGCAGGACGAGTAGATATTTGAGAGTTACTAGTCCTGGTGACGAGTAACACTTTTCCACCTAATCCTGACCCTGAATCAATCACATGCTGAATTTATTCGGCCAAAAGGCCCTAATTATTCCTCATTCACAAAATTTGCCACAGGCACTGCAGTTGTGCATCTAACAGTTACAGTCAAATTACTTAAATAATAAAAAACTAACCCAATGAAATGGTGCACAACAGCATCAATGGTTCTGTAAGGAAGTGCATATTTCTTGTCAAACAAGGTCTTCAGGAAGATGCTGTTAGCGCCATTGTAATCCATCTCTGCAATCTGAGTGATGGCCACAGCAGAGTGGTGAACGGGAATGGAGCACTTGGCCAAAATTGATGCAATGATCACCGCCTCCCTCAGGGTACATGTGCCTGACTAAAGGCAAAATAATTCTTATGTCAACATTCATTGCATACTTTCGATATAAAACTTTTACATTGCCTATAGTTATTGCTAAAAAGAAACTAACATATTCCTGGATGAATAGATCAAGATGAGAAGTGGAAACCAATACAAGATTTTAATATTTGTTTACCTTACATAGTGGCAGCAGAATGCCTTTGAAGAAAGCTGCTGGTTTGAATAAAGATTTTTTGACTGCCTGAAATATTAAATGATAGAAAAAATTGACATTACAAAAGAAATCATTTATCTTATAACATTTGATCAACTGTAAATTTAAAAATAGAGATAATATAGGAAAAGTACATTAAAAAGTAAAGAATATATTATGCATTTAAATACTTCTAATAAATTATAACATTTTTAATCTAAAATCTCACAAAAGATGAAAATTTACCTCTTATATTCTCACTATATCATACAGATAAAGAAAATTAAAAACCTGCAATTACAATATCTCAAAATTATATTAAATGAATTTCCCATACACCTCAGTCTTTATCTCCCAGTGTGTATTCCATGGCTAATTTTGAGCGAAGATAAACTGAAAAATACACTCTGTATTGGCTATATTTGTAAACTGCAATTATTTGAGTACAAGACAAAAAAAGTTTCGCTCAACTTAATATAAGTACAGTACAACCTCGTTTATCCGGACACGTTGGGAAGCTGGAATGACATTCGGAAAATCGATATATCCGGATAATTGAGGGGGAGGGGTGGGCAAATGTAAGAAACCATGTACCATCGTATGTATACGACCACGAGTGACTATGGACGATAATAGGAGATTTTCACGAAATACCTTATAGAATGACTTCTCCATCACTTTGATTTGACGTGGTATATCGTAAAACAATATTCCTACAAAGACAATTTGATAGAACATCATTTTATAGCCTGTGCATTGGACACACAGCTATATTTTGTGATAATATTAGTTAAAACATGCTTACGTTCGTTTTGACACTTGTGTACTAATCACGTGGTTATTGTGGTTAATAACACTACGTTATCACCCATCAAATCTCGCGTGACTGTCCTCTGTCGTACACAAATATTCCTGCATGTATAATGATAATCCAACTGAACATTATTTGGTATTTTTTGTGCAAGTAACAAAGCTATATTTTGCGATGACTGTAATTAAAATACACTATGATTTTGTTCGTAACTGACCAAAACAAAGCAATGGAGTTAGTCTCAATCAACCAGTGCTATTATGGTGTGCGCTCGCCAAATGGGATAGAGTGCCTTTTTGACAAAGGCTAATACCGTGTGCGTTATGTTCGTCCGCTCTCGTGAATAAGTAAAATACAATAGTTAGAGTCCATACTCAATCTCCCGAAAATATACGTCCGGAAAAAATTGGGACTATAGCAGAACGTCCGGTTGATGGAAAATCCGGATATTTGATATTCGGTTAAACGAGGTTGTACTGTATCTTTGGTCATAGAAAGATTCCTAAATTAGGTATGGTATATGGAGAAATATTCTACACCTGTTTTCAGCTCTAAATCACAAACATCATTTGGAGGCTTGTCACATAAGAGTCAGTAGTATAGTGAATATTACATTCAGTATGGTTTCAGAAATTGTTATATACTTTAGTAATCGTATAATTTAAAGACAATAACATAAATCACATGGAAGCACCAGCCTGGTGAGTACATACCGTTGAGCCATGCGAGCGTTAAGGTTTGAAGCGAATATGCGCGTGGCCTGATACATTGCTGCAGCAGACCACTGCTCTGGCTCTGTAATATACAGCACCTGAAAAAATAGTAATAAATATGACAGAACGGAAAAACAAGATTCAAGAATTATGAATTATTTCTAATAGATTTTTTAATCAAATAATCTAATAATTCAACACCCTAAGCAGTGTCCCAAGCAGTCTTGCACTTTACAGTTGCAGAACATGGCTATTCTCCAGATTTATATAGCTTGTCGAAGTTTGACCCAGAGACAAGGCATTTGGTTAAACCAATGTTAAAAAAAAGACTAACTTAGTAAATGCTATTACACGCATGAAAATCATGGTGCTCAAACGACGCCAAACGCTGCTTTTCCATTGTTAAGAAATACGCTACACGTTCCAGAGCGTTTTCTTGTTTATGTTCAACACGACACACGTGAGTTTGTTGTCAGTGCTAAACCCATGTAGAGGGTTTCTTGAGAATTAGGGGATGAGAATCAAAAGTGTCCTGACAGTGTACAACATACAAAATGAATTTAAAGTCTTTAAATTAAGATGTGTTAAGTCACACATGTGAAAATCAATGGAGTCAAGTTATAGATGCTGGACTCTCACAGGACTGTTGATTGTTGAAAATCCTGTAATTTTGTAGATTTTCCTCGAAAAGCCCGCAAGTTAAAAATGTTATTGATCCTGCTTCCTCCTATCAGCAATGAGCTCCAACCCCACAAGATTTCCTCATAATTATTGTCACAAGTTAAAATATAGTTTCTTACCTGTTCCCAGTTGGCAAGATTTGGGATGATTTTGAAAGATTTAGGTAATTTTCCACTACGGTATTTTGCAAGCACATCCTTGATTCCCTTGTAATGTGTTTCAAGTCTTTCATCCAATGGTTCAAACCTCACAGATGCATTATCTACAATACAAAAAGGGACTATGCCAAGCATTTTGTGGAGAAAGTTTTGTTACAAGTAGAGATTTATGTCACCTTATAAAACCATCCCAGAACTGACCCTCAAATTTGCAAAATTTAAAACAATGACATTGAAACGTAAAAGCATGTTTATGTTAAAGCCAATCCCCTAAATCGGCAAGTCGGACGCCCAAAAGCTCATGGGCATTTGGTCAAGTAGACTTCACAAATTTGTTCAATATGCCTACCTGTCATCTCTGTTTGAATTTCTGTCTGTTTTTCCGTAATCTTTTCCATAATGATGTCTGCAAGCGTGCGCCTAACGGGAGGATTTTCGGACATAAACATTTCCAAAGCCTTTTCATCATTTTCATCAATCTCCTGCACCAAACATAAATTTTGTAAAATGTCAATTAAATATTCAATTGATTGATTTTTCTAAGATAATGCTCTTTATTGTAACAAGTTGTGTAAAGCATTTTTAGAAGATAAAATGAATATGCAATTACAATATCTTCATATTCCAAGTTATCATCATCCTCTTCAATGTCTCCTTCCGAGTCCGATTCAGACACATCATTTCGAGCACCAAGAGAAAAAGTCTTCGCTTTCTTTGGTCCTTTTTTTGATGAGCTAAAACAAATATAATTTTCTGTGTCAATGGTAAATAACTTATAACTTATACAGTTCAATTTCTTTTATCTGAATACCTTGGAGGCTGGATATTAGGTAGGTTGCCACAAATGCATGAAAAACCAGTGACAACACACAATGGACTTTAACAGATTTTCATAAAATACCTTTCATAATAACTCTTCCAGCTCTCAATCAATCAGACTTAATTGCAATATGGGGGATACAACTAAACAAAAAAGCACAAAAGGTCAGGTTCAAGGCTAAGAATTCTGTTTTGTTTTGTCTGACCTCATATTTGAATATCGATCAATAGTTATAGTCTGTGGGCCATCTGACTATGTGCATATGTCCAGAAATAGGGGAATATAACAGAGGATATGCATAGCTGAATAATTCTGATAAGGGATGAACGGTACGTATATTCTAATTAAAATAACAAAAAATCAGAATAATTATGCTAGAAGATGCATGCACCGTCATTCCAAAAAGTGTTTTCAAACCGACACGTCACAAACTCAGGTCATGAATATAAGTGCTGGTTTGAAAATGTGTCAGAACGATGGCATGCGCATCTATGAAATTCGCCACAGTGCTTAATCAAGAATTGATGTTCACATATTTTTCAAATCCATGAATCACAGACTTATAGAGCATTGGAGAAAAAATTGCACAATGATCAACATTGTTCTGAAATATGTAGTAATTTGGTTTGAGATTGATATATTTCCGGATAGTTTGCACTGAGTATAAATTTGTCCTACATTTATTAGCCTCGCATGAGACTGTCAAGTATAGGTCATACAGTATTCACGAAGTAGTGTCTGCTGTTTTAGTTTGCTTTTTGGCTTTGAGTTATCAACATGTAAATTATTATGAACTTTTAATAAACCTTCCAAATTAAAATAAGGAGTTACGACCAACACAAACATTCAGTCTATTTTATGGTGCCGGAACCCGGGAGATATGTGGAGTTTGAGGAGAGAATGAACAGGAGAAGAAGCAGGAGTTTCATGAGTTTTAGGAGTGTGTTGGTCACATGAGGTGAGCAGTCCGCCATCTTTGATTTTGAGAACTTTTTAAAATTTGCATAAAGACCTTGCACGTACATAATCGCCATGGCCGCTACTAAGGAGGAGGAAATGTCAGCAGCAAAGAGGAAAAGAGCAGGCGCAGCTGCCTGGCTTACACGAGCCTGTCAGGAGTGTGAACGTTTGGCAGTATCGAGATTAGAGGAGGTGGACATTACATATTATGAGTCTGCTCTGGCAAGTTACAACACCAGACTTAGAGCTTGGGATGAGGCCGAACAGAAGGTAGAGACTTTGATAATGGAGGAGGAGGGTCTGTTAGCTCAGCTGAGATCGAGGTTGCTGCAGATTACAGGGAGATGGCAGAGAAGTACAAGAACACTCTTCTTTCTGCACGAAGGAGGGCACATAGAGTGGAGAAAAGTGATAGTAGATCATTGGAGAGTGGTAGGACTTCACAGCAATCTGTCAGACTACCCAAAATTGATGTATCTGAATCTGGAGATATGGTGAAATTTACTTTGAGTGAATTGACGGAGTCTGGACAGGAGAAAGGAGAGATACTTTACAAGATTTCTGAGTCCAATCGGAGCAGTGCTGCTGTTTTGCATGACTCGTGGAGTGTTGACAAGTGTGATTTTTGTAATATGGAAAATCATACTAGTGTTTCTTGTTACATGTATCTTGATTTAAAAGTTCAGGAAAGACCGCAACTAATTGAGCAATGTAGATTTTGTTTGAGATGTTTGAGTAATTCTCATGTTGCTGACAGTTGTGAATCAAGGCGTACACATTGTGAAGGAGAAATCATGTAACATTGTGTTTCGGAGTTGAGACTGAAACGAGTCAGTCAGGGGTTGGTAGTGATGATTGTGCTGATTTGACTTGTAGGGATAGTTTGGTCGCAGTGCTATATGCTAGTACGCAATTGGGAGCTCAAGCTGTTTCAGCGGTGATTTTGTTGAACCTGTTTGGTATTCTTAATATTGTAGTGGAGTCGCTTGGCGATTTAAAGTCAACCGGAATAACAGATGATAACATTGAGGTTGATTCACTTTTCAGCAAGTCCAAAATTTCCATTCAATGTATATAAATCCTGGTGGGAAGAATAGTGGGAGTGATCTGTGGAAAATGTTGTCATGAAGATTATTGGGAAGATGTGGTTGTAAGACTGCGTTTAAAACATCTTCGTGTGAAGTATCTGGGGAGAAATCTGTGCAAATTAAGGGAGTAAGAGACCATGTAGTGAAAGAAGATGAAACAGTTTGCAGTGCTAGCCCAGCAAGGACGAGAAAATTGCCTGCAAAATTTGATAATTTTGTAATGTACGATTGAACTGTGAATTGATTGATTATGATATATATGAGTATTGTATGAGTATATATATATGAGTATTGTAATATATTTGAAGTTCTGAGATCTAGCAATTAGTCACGTAAGATTTAAGAAATTTAATTGTTCAATGATATAGATGAGAAATTTCTAAAATTTGTGTTACTAAAATTGTGTTATTCATACTTCAATATTGCATGTTATTATCACATGCAAAGTGGGAGTATGTTCTGAAATATGTAGTAATTTGGTTTGAGATTGATATATGTGCGGCTAGTTTTCACAGAGTATAAATTTGTCCTACATTTATAAGCCTTGCATGAGACTGTCAAGTATATAGGTCATACAGTATTCACGAAGTAGTGTCCACTGTTTCAGTTTGCTTTTTGGCTTCGAGTTATCAACATGTAAATTATTATGAACTTTTAATAAACCTTCCAAATTAAAATAAGGAGTTACGACCAACACAAACATTCAGTCTATTTTAAACATCATATTCATCTTACCATGCAGCACCATGCTCATCTTCAAGCTCAGCCTGCTGTTTTCTAGCTTGTTCCAAAATTCGCCTTGTTAATTTATCATCCACAATCTAAAATACATTATCGTCCAGAAAATTGTCACACAATAATAAAGCAACTATAACTGCACGGAATTGGATTATTTTATCATCATATACATGGTATGATATATGAAAAAAATGTTTAATAATAAAAGATGTTGCAATAATGGGCGATAAACAAAGATAAATCACTTCACATACATCTTCATCTTCATCCTGTCTGTGCCTTTTCTTCGCACGCCCTGACAATCGCACTGACTTGTCTTCTAATATTTGCTCTGATAAAGGAGCATTTTTTTCTTGCTTCCCAACGTCTAATTTTGCGCCTTTAGAGCGTTTTACTTTCCCCATGTTTAATATTTTGCATGGACACGTGTGTGTACTGATGGGTATTTCCCAATCTGGAAGGAATTCTCTTAATTAGCCTCTATCAACTAATTTCACTGTCGATAGATCTGTCATAAAGCTAGAATGTAAAGACTATTTGGATTGTCTTGTTTATTTCTAATAAGGATATAAAACTTAGGGCGCTTCAACGCAAGGCATTTCATTCAATACATACCAGCTGAATACATATTTGATAGAGCGACCTATAGTCAACAATGTTAAAAGATAATAATAACAATAACCTTGAACTCTCCGTTTATCTCTAACCCATTTCAAATTTCATGTATTTAATTAATGGTGCAAGGTTGATTAAGTACTAATAACACTGGAGACCCTATATAGCCAGCCCTCTTTGTATAGTCAGTGTTAACCACACGTGACTCAGTTATAGCCTTGCTATACAAAAAGAATTTGTAAAGGCATATTGGTATGGTTAAGTCAGTGCATGTCAGTGTGATTGTTTAGACAGCTTAATACAAGCTAGGTATATGGGCAAAGAATTGCTTTCCAAGCATACTATAAATGAAAATAAAAATGGAATTTTTTATTCTATATTTACTTGAATTTGTATAGCCGTTTACACTATATTCTGAAAGTGAAAGAAAAAATAATAATAGAACATGACAAGACAATCACTGATTTTTGTATTGCTTCTATTGGATTATTTTTACTTATTTTTAAGTTTATTGAAAGTGTCAATTAAATTTGGTTGAATGGCATTTTGATGGCTTCTACATATTTTTATGTATCATTAAAACCGAACATGAATTCATGTATACCTATATAATTATTTCTATTGATGATCCATAATCACAAAAATTATATCAACGTATTAAAAAGCATAAAATTAGCTACAAACACTAAAATAAATAACCAAATTGTTTTCTTTCATATTTATTAATTAGTGTTATATAATATCATACAAAATGTAGTCTTATCTTTTGCATCAATCATTCATACAGAATACTTACTTCACGGTAATTCTTGAAAACAAAACAAAACATGGATGCAAATTCTAAAAAAATTGCATTATATTTTTCCAGTCATTGTGCTTTGAGCACCAAATTTAAAAATACCTACATTCCAAATGAATTGACACATTCACTCACAAATAATATAAAATACTGTAGACGACCATCCCAACGCACAAGTCACTTGCATTCATATATTCCTAGAACATGTAAGAAAGGTAATTACATGGGCATTTTTAATAGTCACATAATTTGTGTAGTACTGCAAAATCCTTTAGATTCACAGTTTTGATGTCTAACCACGGACATAGCTGTAAATGAATGCAAACTTTAATTTTCTCACAGTGCCTAAGTCATCAGGAGAGAGTGGTGTGATGAGGTCGGCCCACTGGATGCTGCCAATGATGGCAGTATATTTGTGCGCAACCACATTTTTGTTCAAATGTGGTAGCTCATGAACTTCCTGCAATCTATGACAACATCTATGGGGCTGACGTCATCACACTACGATATTGTAATGACTAGACACAGTAAGAAAAAGGTCATGAGAATGACCGAAAGCTTCAGATGAGCTTTTGCTAAAAATCACATCAATTTACAAGTTTACAAACAAGATTGTGAATGAAACTTTAACAAATGAGCAACCAACATTATAACAATTATATGCAATATCAAGTAAAGGCTATACATCACTAGATGGTGCTCGAAATTCTTGAATGTTCTATTCAAGCATGCTAGGCATCTGTTTTAAAGGTGTGCATGAGTGTAATTCAACTCAACGCAAATTCTAAAGGAACTATTTATACTATAATTGTAAATTTAATAGAATGTGAATATATGTAGGTGGCAAACAGTGAATATTTAAGGTTGAGAATTTAAAGACTTTTACAGTATTTCACACAAAAAAACATTTAAAATGTATTTAAATGATCCTTAAAAATGTATTCTATGACAATCATTACAGGAAATATTTTGGATAATAAATCTGAAAGCATTATGTACTTGACAAAGGCTAACATTATATTTCTTAATAACTAAACCTGTAACAATGATACTTTAATTCATATCATTTTATGAATTAACAAAATAAAGCTGCAGGAAAAAAATCAAGTTTTAACACTGTCAAACTCTATGAACCAGACTGATCACTTTTTTCCAAATTGCTCAGTTCACTGTCACCATTTTCCAGATGAACCATTGTTGCTGGGTTCATCGCCTGCATTTTGTTTCTCAGTTCAAACACATCTTGAATTGCCTTCCGGAACACATGGAAATTATAGTCTATCAAACCTAAATCAATAATAAAAACATGAAGTTAAAAATTTGTCAACATTAAACTCACTCAGTACAAAAAACAAATTATTTACAAAATCTTTGACATTAATAAAGAAAATTACAATAACAAATTAGCTTCAATTACATATTGTGAAAATCGAAGCTAATTTGTCATAATAATTTTCTATACCATCTGAGTGAATAGTTAATTTGGTTTCTAAGGAGGATATTCATTGTCAAAATGTTAAAACATATTTTGGAACATTAAAGCAGGTAAAAAAAGTGCCTCTGTTTTGTTTTGACTGCTATTATACATAAACATGAGAGGACCTGCTGCAGCTCAAATCATACATCAAAGCAAACATGAAATTGATTTAAATACAACCTGCACAGTGTATATGCAATCTTGTTGATAAGTTGGATATTACTAGAACTCGCTAGGTAGGGCAGACAAGTTTGGCTTTAAGTTTCTTGACTGGCATACGCTTAAACTGACATATGGTCAGTGGACCAGTGTTAATGTAGAGGATTGTAATATTTTACTTTTTAGGCTTACAAAAAGCACTAATACGAATATGTATCGTGGTTACAGTTTTATGTAAATTGAATGTACTTTTGTATTTTTGTGTTGGACTATATTCATCTAATATATTAAAGTCTCATTTATTTTTCTTTAGTACTTGTAAAGGTTACTGATAAGCCCTGAAGGGCTGGGTATAACCTGTATATCATATTCCCATATGTTATTCATATTGAATACCATGTGATATCTATATATATAAAGGAAGAGGCTATTTTTTGTGTCACAAAAGGCTTTTTAACCACAAGACGTACACACTCCAAATTATGTGTGTACAATCAGGACAACTTGGTGGCCGTTATAATGTCACATTTCAAACCAAATAAATTGGTTTTAATGATAAAAACAAGAAAAAAGAATTTCTATAGAAAGGTTGCTTACATGGCCATGTTTGTTAAAGGTATGTAATACGTTTAACGTTTGTATATGTCAAACGTACGTCGCATGTCACCCGTACAGTCATACAAGAGGGAGCTGGGAAGGGTGGTGAGGGTGATGGAGATGCATTTTATCTGCTCCGACCTGTTTTGAGGAGGGGTGTTGGCAGAAAGGGGATATGTGTCCATATGGCAGGGGCTGGGAGGAGCGGACATGGCTGGTGTGGAGCATTTAATATGTTCCAGATCTCATCAATTTCAACCTGAGCAGCCACTGGAATGGGGTGATTGAGATGCACATTTAATGGTCTGCACATGTTTACCAGGGGTAGGAGTAGCTGGAGGGCGGGATATTAAAGGGATCAAGCATTGTCACGTACATGTATTGTGTGTATTGCTGTCACATATGACTGTGGCAGGAAGGTGATTGAGGTGTATTTAATCTTTCCCAGACCTGTATAGTGACTGAAGCTGGTGTGAGGGATGTGGGCCAGGGAGGGAAGGGAAGAGCATTTAATCTGTTCCATATCTCATCGTTTCAACCAGAGCAGCAGCAGGAAGGGTGTGCATCAATTATGGACCTGTTTAGATGGGGATGGGGCAGAGAGGGTTGGGAAGAGAAGAGGGGTGGGGTGGCTGCGGAAGGAAGAGTAGGGATGAGTGCTACATTTAATCTGCTCCGCACGTGTTAACCATGGGTAGCAGTAGCTGGGGGAGGGATATTAGAGGGATCAATCATTGCCATATTTAGTACATTTATTGTGTAAATGGCTGTGACATATGACGATGGGGGGACGGTGATGGAGGTGTATTTAATCAGTCACAAACCTATATACTGACCAGAACGGGTTCGAGGGATGTGGGACAGGAGAAAGGATGGGGAGGGAGGAGCATTTAATGTGTTCCGGATCTCATCTGTTTCAACCCGAGCAATGCCGGGTAAACAGCTAGTAATAAATAAATCAATCAAACCACCAAAATATTATTGGATGGCACCTCTGTATTATACATGAAAAAATGTTTTATTTCTTCAAACCTTGATGATCAAAGCTGTCCTCCCGTAGAATACAAACTAGGGCGAGAAATTTGTTAACTTCTTTCAAGTACAAAACTGTAGCATTATTGAGTTTGATAATGGATGCTGATTGGTGGTCAAAGGCGCTGGTATCAGGGTCGTCTTGCTGTAAACTGAAATAAGAAGTCACATTTATGTAAAACATTCTTTAATCAAGCATAAATTGCGAGTTCAAATAATTACAATAGTGCCCGCATTATTACACTTGCACATTATTTGTGAAATCATTAAATTATTTGACAAATGAATTTTAAGGAAATTATTATGTTAGCAACTCACCCATATATGCAGGAGACATCGATAACAACATCAATCATATCACAGCATAGCTCGTAAGATTGCATGTCAACTGGGCTGCTATCAGTCGCAATATATATTTTGCTTACAACATCAAATAAAAATGCCTTCTCTATCCCAGAATTCTGTAAAAGGAAAACAATATAATGAATACATATAATTCTGGAGAAAATAATAATAATAATAATAATGATAAAGCAAACAACTGATAAGAACACTGAAATCATATCATACAGAACAATTGGGATACAGAAGTGCATCAAAAAAAATCTACACTTAAAACTTACTGATATGAAAATATTGAGTAGGTTTTCTAGTGTTGACAGCTGAGGAATTAATTTCTGAACAACTTTGCTGAAGGCTTCAAATATTGAGTGGTCATAAATACTTGTAAGGTAAAAGCTGAAATAAAAAAGCAAACACATTTTTTTTTCTTTCAAAGCATAATAACAGTATGCTCCAAATTGATACAGAAAAATTTGATACGCTTAGTATATTTACCTGAGGTTAATGTTTTCTAAACCAGCATCAGCAAGGTCGTCATTAGACCGCTGATAGATATCTCTCTGTGTCTCAATTTTGTGGTCATCTGACAAACCATCCACCTTGTGGATGAAGACCTCAAACTTGATATTTGGGTTCACCTTATATGCTCTTGTCACTGTCATGTGAAGTTTATTCAACGCCTCCATGTAATCATCCTAAAACGAATTTTTGCTACAGTTAACCTTAGTCATAAATCCACCTGTTTATTTCAGGAAGGTGCTAGTTAGATCTTTACAAAAAATGCTTACACAACTAATTTGTAATATTTCACTGGCAGATACAGGTTTTTAGAGAAGGGGATGGGGCGCACTTAGCCAACAAAAAAATTGTTTTGTAAATACTCATATCAATAAATGATGTTTTTTTCGTTGCGAGTATAAGGAAAATAAAACTTATGTTTTTCAAGTATATTAGATATTTTACATTGAAATGAAATAGAAAATGCTATGTTGTCTTGTTCACTAAAACAGGTTATGTGAAGTTACATAAGCCCAGTGATTTTCTCCAGACATCTCGTGAATTTTCAATGTCAGACATCAAATTTAACATTGGTGGGATAGCCGGGCTTCTTCGTGCACAATGAAATCACATCTGACAAAAATCAGTTGGTTTACATTTTGCGGCTTCACGTGTTTTGACGGTTTAATAGCAGGCCTTTTGTGCAGTGTTACTTGAACTGTTCTAGTTATTTTGAAGCACATTTTGAATGAATAGAATTTTTAGAACGCACACATCTTATATTGCTTCTATCAAAGCATGGCTGTTTGGCCACTCAGCATAATCTTTAAAGGTTATGTCAGTGGCCGAACAAGAATGCTTGTACAGAAACAATATGCCATGTCCTGTACATTCTGAAAGTTCCTTTCATAATATCGAGTGTAATTTAAATACCATCCGATAAAAAGCCTACTATAAACGCTTCGTAAACTGAATGATTTTTGTTAGACGTAACTTTATGGTGCACGTAAAAAGTCACCCATCTCCCCAATGTTAAATGTGACGTCTGCTGTTAGAAATCCACCGTACGTCTGGCGAAAATCATTCCATTATGCAACCTCACGTGATCTTGTGCTTTAGTTACCAAGACGGCATGTAATGTTGTAGGTACAATAAATAATAAACGTAAAGAATATGAGTCTTATTTTCCTAACACTTGCAATGGAAAATGCATCGTTTATTGAAGCTGGATTTTACAGTGCTCATAAATTTCGATTGAGCATTATCTTTAAGGGATCTCATGGGTTTAGTAGGCGCGATCGATAGCAACATGAAAAAAAAAAAACTATGAAAATAAAGTATTTTGGTGGAAAAGCTCCTTTGTATCTGCCTACCAGTATGTATTTGTGCACCAACATCTAAAATGGTTAGAACAGGACACTGTATTTGATAAATGTAGGTGATAAATTGTATAATCATCATCGTATAGTTACATGTACCTGTAAGACATTATTTACAAAACATCTCAAAATAAATATTCATCTCTTATTATAGTCATATCTCTTGTTAGATAATTTTTCATTAATTTTTCACCTGTGCATCGATAACGAAGATCAAAGCACCACATCCTCCAAAGATCATCTCTGAATCAAACGTTGGTTCAAAAAAATCAATCTGTCCTGGAAAATCCCATATTTGAAATTGGACGAAGGAGCTGTTTGAGATATCTGAAATAAAAGAAATAAAAAAACATCAATAATTATTAAGTTATACATCTAAAGTATTAAACTATAGTATTATTATCTTTAGTGTTCTTGCATACATGTATAGTGTTTATAATACTTCAATTAATTCAATACACATTAATTTCTTTTACACAGGATAATCATTTTACCTGAATTAAAATCATATCATATATATGTCCTAAAAATATAATATATTTTGACAAAATATTCATTCTTACCATCTTTAACAATTTTATTTGTACTTTCAAGAAACAATGTTTCATTAGGTGACATCTTGTGGAATACAACCTTCTGGATTGATGATTTGCCACTCCTACAAATTGAATTTCCTTTTTTGTCATTAATAATGTGAAAAGTGAAATGTACCTTTCTTCAATCAAAAAAATCTATTGCTGTCTTGTTAGAGAAGTATCTAATAATAGTAATAAAAAAAGACCACACATCTCATTCTCAGAAGGTATTTTAAAATACAGACCTACGAAGACCCATAAGTAGTATGCGAGGTTTGTTTTCTGATGATGGTCCACCAGCTGCTTCTTGATCATATTCATCAACGCCATACCCAAAATCCTTTGGAAATGATCCTACATTGATACCTGAAGGGCCACTAAACCCTTCTTCATCTTCTTCATATGACTGTAAATTTAAAGTCCTTATTAATTAACAGGAACCTAAAACTAATCACAAGTTCATATATCTAGTTAGAACCACGTACAGCAGAACATCTTCAATGGGATCACCTGGGGCCGATAGATACGTGACCTCTTTTAGGTTCATGTTAGTTTCTGTATGAAGGTTTGGGACCACAAGAAGTGGTCTTACTTGGAGTTTCTACGGTATAAGTGAAGATTTACGGTTACTACATAGTTTTCAACAAATTTACAATTTTTACTAGCCTAGATGCATGCAATCATTCTGATACACATTTCAAACCGACAATGTCCCTGAATGTAGATCTATGTGTGCCGGTTTTAAAGTGCACGTTGGAATGACGGCGGACGCATCTACATGAATAAATGTGGTGCTGGATGTTGTTAAGGCCCCTGTAACGGTCCGCATTATCGCCCATCGTATTAGTTATAGTTCTGGTATTTATTAAAGCGTTATACGAGGTACAAGATGTCGTACAATTGAAAGAAGTTCTTGTTGGTTAATTCTACATACCATATGAGCATGTTGGTCCACTAATAGACAAGTATTGTACGTTTATTCAGTAATTTTTGCTAGATATCGCCAATATGGTGGACCGAACAACATCTCTGTTTAGTGTGGATGGAGCGGCACCAAAGAATATAGTTCTTTATTATTCAAAACGTGGGGAAAGGGTTTTAAACACGATATTTGAGTATAAGTCAATGTCTCTTTGTATTATTTGATTTGTTAAGTAAGTTTAATGTATAAATAGATACTCGAAATGTCAATAAAACTATTGTTTATTTGGCGTACTAATGTTGAATACTGCAGCCAATCGATGTCATGTACTGTAACCAATCAGAATGCTCTAATAGTCGACGTTCGTCAGTTTGATTGTTGTGATGCATTTAGTTAGCAGAAAGTAACTTAAGAGGAAACTTAAGATAATTTACGTAGATCCCTGAGTGGAAACCAAGGTAAATTTGTGATATTATTATAGCATTGGTATTTAAGAATTTATTGATGTATTTTATGTACATGTTAACCAGTTGTATTGTATTTATCTGCAAATATTATGTGATATTTATTTTGCTTGTTCAATGTTGGTAAACAATTTTCATGACTTGTAATTTCAGTTTTCAAGGTTTAAGATCACTAAAAGAAGCAAAAGGGCTTTTGTCAGGAAATATAGTATTCAAGTTCTTTTCAAGAAATTAATAAATAAATATTAAAGCAAATCTTAACCAGTTGGAACTTTATTCTTACTCCAGGGAAATTTCGGGTCCTCTTACAGCCCCAGAGAGCTAGATGTGGTTGCATTTACAATTTTACAATGTCTAAGTTAATCAAGTTACCATTATACTTTTATTGATTTCATTCCCAGCTGCTGGCGCTGCATTCACCAATGATAAAAAACATAAATAACACTACCACGGACACACTATACTTGGTAATACTACAATAACATGAACTAAGTTACTATTCAGGCCAGTCTCATGTGAGGCTAAACACAGGACAAATTTACAATCAGGGAATGTCATATGATAATATGCTAACACCAAAACTAAATTGAATGAAAACTAAGTGAATGAATTATTTAAGATGTTGGTTCTATCATTTAAGAAGATTTCACTAGGGCCTGTAAGTTTTTCAACTTGCCAGCCCTGGTGTCTAGTACCTATTTTGGAGAAGTTTCCGACACTGCTTATGACAAAACTAAATTACTATATATTTCACAACACTAGTGTACCAGTAAATTGAGATTAGATCTAGTACTTAGAGCACTTCACACACATCCTGTATATTTTTTTGTTTAAACCATCATAGTACAGTTATTATTGAACCAACGATAGTGTTTGAGGTGTTAAAATGAAGCTACTTATATTTTCGTGAGATAAACACTATTTTTGTGATTTTGTGACTAAAATTACATAATCTGGTGCATTTTGTTATGAAATAACGTCTTCACACACATCCCGTTGTTGATACTGTTTTTGTTTGATTGTACTTGTTTTTGCGTACCGATGTTATTGATAACGTCACTGTTTCCAATGCATTTATAGAGTCAATAAATTGTACATTGCATGAATGAAAAGTCAAGTGCTCCAATAAATGCTGGATTATTTTCTAGTGTTGTCTGTGCAGTGCTTACCTCAACATAGAGACGTTTCAATAGTTATCAATACCCGTAGGTGGCGATAATATGCGATTTGAACATGTTTATTTACATTTATTCTTACTCAAAATTTTCTTTTCACACTTTGGCAATGGGAAAATAATCGTGTTCATGGTAGTAGCAGTACGTAATATTATTTGGTACTTGTTTCGATGCTATATATATATATATATAACTTTTTTTTTACATACGGGATGTGTGTGACCTACAGGCCCTGTATGAAGTGCTCTAGTACAATGGTGCATTCTAGTGCACGGGAGCAATATTTATAGAGAATATATGACAAGCAACTCTCTAGGAAACCAAAGCCACCTAGCCCACGCCCACTTCTTAATCTTTAATTTCATTCTTGTTTTTAACCTGCACCACGAACAACTGTTTTTATCTTTGACTTTTTCTTACTATCGGCCCTACCCCACTCTTACTAACACTATCTTCTGTTCTCTTTGCGCACAACACAACCTGTTTTGGGCGATAGAGCCATCAAATTTGATGTTTTCGCCGACACCAACACAGTGAACACTCAGATTCAGATCCCTCCTAGTATGTAGGTAGGGATAGGGGAGCAGCTCTGAGCGTCAAACATGCATTGATTTATCTCTATAAATGGCTCCCCGTATTCTAGCCTGTTGCTTGAACATATGAATTGATCTGAATGTTGTGAAGACTGAAGTTGAAACTTGTTACTTGCAGGGGGTAACTTGGAGTCTTGGTCTTGGAACATTGGATGTTTTGAAATATTGTTATTTACAGTTTGGTTCGGTTTTAAGATAAGAATTGCAAGACCAGAGGATTTAATTGGTTATATCTACGCAACCCTTGAAGATTTCTAATACTAGATTATTTGCTGAATAACATAATATAGTAAATCACGGATATATTTACCATTTTCCCCTAAGATTTAGAGTTTAGATGGGATGATCACTTCTTGAACAATAAATCATGTGATGATGTAAAAATCACGTGACGATAGGATCTTTTTTCAGCCACAACGGGCTCATCAAAATCGATTCATGTATTAGTATTTTTAATCATCAATTTGTACTTTCATTTCAATATTGAATATCATATTACAATAGAATTTGTATATTTGTCAGGAATATCAATTTCATTCCATTACATTTTGAATTTGCGATTCAAAATCATTTATTAGAAAGAAGTTGAATCTATTATCATTTGTGTTTATCCCATTGTTGTGTTTTATTATGGTCTCTTGAACATCTCTATTCTAACATCAAGTACTTCAGGAAGTGACTTAGAAAGATACATTATTTCAATGGTTTCCCTCAATTGAGAACAATAATTCCTTTTTCAAAAGGGTAGATAAATACTTAATGATAATTGTTTTAATAAAGCTAATCTTAGCGTGATTTTGACCCTTGGATGCATTAATTTAGCGTGCAATTTTAAGATAATCTTGACACTCACAGAACTTCAGAAGCACAAGTGACGAGTCAAGATCTTCCTGTAGGCTGTTATATGATTGAGTTAAGATTCAATATCAAAGTGAGCGAATATCAAAGTTAAGCAATCTGTGAGATATCCAGTAAGGGTTGAGTTGCTTATTACGCTGCGTGTAATATGGAGAATCGGAATTAGGCTATTATATTCACAATTATTGCACATATTCTAATAAAATTCCGTCATTATACATCTACAAAATAAGTCTGTTCTGATGTCTGTGAAAGTTTTATAAAGATTGGGCAATTATTTCCTACACTTTCTCATGAAAGATTGGGCAATTATTTCCTCCACTTTCTCATGATTTAAAGTTAAGTCATGTTGATCATTACCTTTAGTCCTATGGATTGGTAAAATACTGACTTGAACACATTAACCCTTAATTTTCTCTCAATTCAGGTGATTTGACAGGAAAATCACATAACAAACAAATCTGTTTTGACAGGCTTGGATGCAACATGATAACTTTTCTGGAGGCCTTTGAATGATCATAAATGGTTAATTCTTTCACAAGATCCCACTCCCGCCCCGTGGGACTCCCGCGGGACTGCTTCACGGGACTCCCATAGTTCCACGCTGACAATTGTTCTTTACATAAATTGATATGTGTATTCAGAATCGCATCACCTTTCATATTTATTCAATTTAGTAATAGGTTTATAGATTTATTTGTCAAGAATATCTTCCAAAAATTAGTGAACGATCATAAATAATAATACCGGGGGGTTTGTCCAAAACTGGGCTAGTGCTAGACCCATCTCAAATTTAGCCAATTGGCTAAACGGCCACATTTTTTTTAACCAATTGAATTTTTTTTAGCCAATTGGCTAAACTAAATTATTCTTTAGCCAATTGAATTTCTTTTTCGCCAAGCAAAAACCTATGTAAATTAATTAACAAGGTAATGATAACACAAACATCATTACTTTTAGTTACTTTGACAATATTTCCACTTTAAATATCTAAATGACATTACCAGCATTAATTTTTTTATTATTAAAAACACCAATATTAATCCATGGAATTTGCAATAATATTGAGAGATAAGTTCTAAACACATATGCTGGGTCAGGTTGCTAGGAATGAAACTATAAACCAATGCATCGTTGAATCGTTTTTATTTACTCCGCGATGAAAGTGTCGATATGGCAGTCAATGGCAGAATATACTTTCGATACTAGCATGATTATATATAAATATGCAAACTTGGTTTTTTATTTAAGTAAATTCCTGACGTGTGTATGGGCGCCCGGTATCTTTTGTTGTCATTAGTGAACCCCGTTCTGAAATGTCAACTAGAGCTTCATTAGTGGTGAATGCGTTCTGACATTTGTCTCTCGATTTGGGGGGGCCAAAATTAGTTTTTGGCAATTTTCTTGAATGAAATGATTCGCCCCATTGGAGAGAAAGAGTAAGCAAAAATCTTTCCCATCCTTAAAATCTATCGCCCATGGCGATAAAAACTAACTGACGCCGTGGCTCCAGCAAAAGGGGGGGTCATCCAACTTTTTCTGATTCCTTTAGGGGGGGCTTGCTGAACTTTTTTTTATCACGCTACAGTTTTTTTCAAATATTTTCTTTTAACAATTATTGCACAGAAATGACTATGTAGAGGACTTTTGCTTCAGTGGGAGGGGGGTGGGGGTCACCCAACTTTTAAAATGTTGAAGGGGGGAGTCAATTAACTTTTTTCTCCGAGTCCCAAGAAATGGACGACCCCCCCCCACCTCCCCACCCCCCCCCCACCCCGGGGTATGGATTATTTATGATCATTCCCTTTTAAAAAATAAGCTGGTCTAGTCATGATTCAAAATGGCTGCACGAAGATGTCATTTCAAAAGATGAATTTTTATCACTTCCTGTCTTCAAAAAGGGTGTAGTCTAAAAAGCATAGTGGGCGCACATGATGTTTTTTTGTTTGTAAACAAAAGTTACTAGGGTCCAGTATAGTACTTCAAACAATTGGATTTCTTGCTGTGTGTGTGTGTGCGAAGGGGAGGTAGCTGAGTATACTATGGCATCTGTTAAGTGCCATTATTCTGACAGCGCATGAGATTTTGCATCAAAAGTCATTTCGTTCGTGATTTTTGAAGCAGCTGAATATGTATGAAATTAACACTTCTATGGGTGTCCCCATACACATGCAGGTCAATGTTTGGATAAAAAAAAATATATAGCAACAGTTACATGTAAAGGGTATCCAATATGCAACGTACATCAAACTCTTTATAACATATGTTGAGGTCTTATTAAATGTAACTGCGACGATATTATACATTTCTGCATGGAATTTTGAGTGATACACGGTCCTGACTGAATCGTTGTTCAGTAGATCGTCAAATAATCAGTTTATGTTATATCCGATGTGTGAATTTGTGTTGATTAACTCGTAAAGATGATAATCAATTATTTTTCAAAATATTACACATTGTGCTCATTATACCATGCCATTTGAATATTTCATAATTTTACGGTTACCTCGTTTCTCATTGGTTGGTTCAAAAAAATTTGTAAGCATTACTACGTGGGCCAGCCTCTATCACCCCCCATAATATATTAAACACCGATTATAGAGTCATTACATGTTACATGTTTGAAACTTGAAATATTGATGAGTTAGTAACAAAGATTTATTTTGTTTTTTAGTAGTAAGCTTATTATGGACAGCAATGTACAACGTGACGGTCATCTGCTAGACATCGTAGAGCGTGCTTGGAGAGAAGATAAACTACCCTTTGAGGACATAGCTGTGCCTCATATGGAACTACCTGAACTAGAACCAGGTCAGCAAAAAATGCAAGTTTATTTTTATATAGGATACTCATCCTCACAAGTTTAAACTTAGATCACCAATCACTAAAACCGCCCATTCACCAAAACCGTGAATTTTATGTCTGACGTGAAATTTGGTGACCTCCATAACGGGGGAGCTTACGTCATACGTAAACTCACGGATTGTGTGCATGGCCGAACAGTGCGATTGATGCTCTACGGTATATACAGGATTTCACTACTTTTGTGCATTTTTGTTAAGTATATTGTGATGTGATGGCTATCCCTGTCTAGTTGGTGGAGGTGCCTAGAAACGTGTGAGGAGGTGCTACTGGGACGTCTGTGTTGGTCGAACCTGGTTTTTAATGTCTTTGATGTTTCAACAACTTATGTACTACTACATCCTTTGGAGCCAGATCCCTCACAGTTTATTCGGTAGACCACACCTCAGATATCCTCTTTCTTAGCACGGTTCTTGGGTGTTATGAGCAACTACCTAAGATAAGAGTGTTTATTGTATGGTTACATAGAATATTGTATTCCCCCTTTTTAGAGTTCTCATACAGCCATAATAGTACATTGTGTTAGCAATATATCGTTTACAACTCTGTGTCACCAAAGATCAGGGTTTGCATGAAGCCATGTATATTTTAATCATCTATAAATATTTATAACATTAAGCATCCAATTAATTTACTCTACTACTTTGTACATATCAACTACATTTCCATAATGTGTAATCAAAGCCAATTTATCATCATAATTTTCTATATAAATGTCCTTGCAAATAATATGGTTTTTGAGGAGGACATTAATTGTCAAAACGTTCAATTAATATTTTTGATATACGGTATGTACTTAAGAGCTTTTTGGACATTTGGTACATTAAAGCAGGTATAAAGAAGTGTTTTTGTTTTGACTACTATAAAATAAATGTGAGAGGACCTGCTGCAGCTCAAGTCATAAATATAGCAAATGTTTAATGAATACAATATAATAATTTATTTACATCTTTACCATTTTCAAGACTGAAGTCTCCTTATCAAATTTTAAAATTTCATGGGGATAAAATTTTAAAATTTCATGAGAAGACATCAGTCCATCCTCTGTCTATGGGAATTTCTCTTATACTGAACATTCAGTGTTGCACTAAAACATGTGGGTTAAGAACTGCCTTTTTAGCGGTGAATATTTGCCAGGCTAGGCTTACGTCAAACGCAAAATCTTTGCTGGCTTTTCTTACTTGGTAATGTAAAATCGTACGTTTGATGTTTGATTGACTGCTGAACTTATTTTGCCTCCGTTGATTTGATTGGCTGAGAGCTTTCACAATCTGCCAGCATTATTGCTGCTTTTCAATATTAAAGGGCTTATTGTCAATAAGTAATAAGCTCGAATAGATAATGATGACATCAGTCAAAATAATCTATAAATAAAAATTATTATGTATATACAAGTATATATTAAAACTTTTGGTAATTTTTTTGCGGTTTGAGGTGCAGAAACGAACAACAAAGCTACAAAGAGAAATATGGTGACTTAGCAAAATCATGCTCCTTAGGTGAAATTGACCCCAACCCAGGTCCCAGGGTTCCATCAATATTTTCCTGTCTTCGAGATGTATACAAATAATATACTAAACAATATTGATATTTCATAAAACAGTTTTAGTTTTCTTTGTATAAAATTGTCATTTAGAAGTCATATCAACACACTCGATTTGAATTTGAAAAAAATTGTGATTGCTAATGTCAAAATCAAATTTGATCATACTACCAGTATGTTTAATTTTCACCAATAAAAAAAAATAAAATCAGTGATTGCTCACCTCACACTTAATAAAACTTTGCTATGCAACCATATAAGTCAATAGCATCTTGATTCTTAGGATGACAGAAAAATTGGTTTTTGAAATTTCCACTCACTGGGTGAAAATAATGGGGGGAATAAAGTAAACACGTGATCTGTGATAGTGAACTTATGGGGTCTGAACATCTTATTCTACCGACCTGTGGCTTAAAGAACTTGTTGAAGCAATTTAAGGTTCTTTTTGTACCAATTGCTTAGCTAATTTACTAACTGTATAAACATGAAGTCATTGACATTTATTTGACTTATTTTATAGACAGCTGTAGGTAATACATTTAAGTGTATATTGTGTTGCCAATGACATACCTCCATCAAAAGTCGAGGAGAATAAGACAGATCCGTCAGAAATCATTACATTCTTTGACTTGGCTCTTGAAGTTCATCATTGACTTTGTAGGAAGTCAAGAAGCTTAACTTATGATATACAGATTACGTTTTATACATCAACACAATTTACTTGAGTGAGTAATAAGATAATAGTTGATGGAGGCTTGGTCGCTGGGGCTTGGTGCATTAAATCACACTATATCAGCCAAGCACCTGTGATTGTGATAACACCAGTTGGCAGCTGGTCAGGTTCATGGGCTGGCGGCTTTTAAATATTTCCAAATGTTGTCTGCTGCCACTTAGCTAGATTTATAGACTCTGTCACTTGTTATCAGAATTGTTTGTATCACTTCAGGGTTATAATGCAATCTTTATAATTCCAATGTTGTTCATTTACTCCGAGACTATTTTGTTTTCATCACTTATAGGTTGTAGCCTGTCATGTTGAATGTCTGTAGATTGGCCAGCCATATCCAGCCAGACTGTACCCTCTGCTTCCTTAAGTTCTAAAGTTGAATGATTATTTTAAGTCTAAATCATAAATTTAGATTATAAGAAAAATGTATACTAGTTTCAACAATATTCTTTTGTAACTATGGACATTTTCCCAAAATGTGTTCTAATGTTCTTGTGCCACCTGTTGCAATCTTTTTAACTTTGAAACTACCCTGCAGATTGTGTTTGAAAAGTAAAGATTTGTATTTGAAAAGTAAAACACTTGAAAGAAGTGATTGCACTTAGGCATTAAATGCCGGGCAAGAGAAGTGAGTTGCCGTCTGCTCTTCACCGTGACTGGTCTGTGTGCTCCCAGTGCAGCATCATTTCACTGGCAGCAGCACGTCAACCAGTCCAGCTGCCACCATAGGGAGTTTGACTCACATTTCTTTTGCTTATGACTTTTGACGTTGAAATTAGAGAAAAATGTTGAGGGCACTACTCACCGGTGTGTGGTGTGGGATATTTCTTGAGTGAGTTGTCATGCTTGGATTATTATTAGACAGTTATTTAGAATAGGCTTTAAGAAGAATGTATTTTGAAATACATAAATGCAGCTATCAGATCCATGTTTGTGAAATCGTATAGGTCATAAAGAATGTGTGATGATGAACTTGAAGAATGATGACTGTCAAGACATATTACTGACATACGCATTTTTTATTTTTCATAAGACATTGGATAATCTGTTTTCTGATATTTCTCTCTTAAACATTGATTTTGATTCAAAAAAATTAATCAGTATTCTTTTCCACTGTTGTCATGTGATACTTCAAGATGGTTTGTTTTATATCCTGCTGTAGCAATCTTTGATATTTGATAATCAAAAGCATTTTTGAAAGGATTTCAAAGTTTATGTACATGTAATACATAATTTAATGGGTTTTTTTTCACAATACAGGTATATCCTTTCAAATGTATTAAATGAATGACAGTTTTATAGTTTATGCAAATGATCATGTAAATGTTCTTAAAACTTCATCAGACATGTGCAATGTAATGCAAGTCTTCAAACACCTTAATCTTAGTACTTAGCATCAAATCTACAATAATAATTCATGATGAAGTCTTTGATCATATTTTCCTTCTTAAAAAAAAAAAAAAAAAAAAAAAAAAAAAACAATGCTGGGGTGTGTGGGACTTAAAGGTAAAAAAGGACCTTGTTTGTCACTACAAGGGACTGCAGAGTTCTGCTGTCTATTGTCACCTATCATTAATGCTAATTATAAAGTTTTTTTTATATATTACATAAATGATGGCAGTTCCAAAGTATATCGAAGTCCTCCATGATCAAATCAGCTTTCATTAATTTCCTTTGAAATTGAATTATTTAAGAATAGTATAAGGCAGTAGATCTGATGTAATATTGATCCATGTCTTCAGCTATGTCAATATAGTGGGTAGGAGCTTGCTTGCCATAGAAAAGAGAGAGAGAGAGAGAAGAATATAATTCTATCCACAAGCAAACTTGAGAAAAAACATTGGAAAACTCCACTAGCATGAAAGTGCAAAGAAATTAGAACTCCAAAAACTTTCGTCCATAGGTGGGATTCGAACCCACAATCTCCGGTTTGAAATGATAAGTTACCAAGGATGTAGGCTGGGGGTTACAGAGACAACGGTTCATCCGTGTAACCTTTTAACAGCCAGCTGCTTGGGATGATGGTATCATTCTGGTCTCACAACATTGGGGTCATGAGTTCTAGTTCTGTCAGGGCCACTTGATATAGTCAAATCATGTCTCCAGCTATGTCAGTATAGTGGGTAGGAGCTTGCTTGCCATAGAAAAGAGAGAGAGAGTGAAGAATATAATTTTATCCACAAGCAAACTTGGGGAAAAACACATTGCATGTAATTGAAATATAATCAATGGAGAATATGGACTATATAAATGACCATTTAGCAAGTTCACATTCGACAATCTACCAAATCCAGTAGCTGTGTCATTCATCGATCATAAAGTGTACAGTAGAGATTCTGTAGGTTTTAACACTGCATTCACGTGGTAGGTTTAAATGGCCACTGGCCTAATAAACACTAAATCCTTAATCCATGAGCATAAATAAATGATGCTGTAGTGTTATTGCTGGATTTGATAACAGGCATCTGCTGCATCTGCTCCTTTACTTTATACATGTGTTGACACCATCCTCAAAACTAGCCTCCCCAATGTTTACATTCCACACCATTCATGTAAACTTGTCAGCTATTGTAAGCATCCAGAGATTCCTAAATTTCAAGAATTCCATGGGCATTGGTTGTGGAAGGTATACCTACAATATTTATTCAAATTTATCCATACAATGAAATGTCTGCCTTAGATGTTTAATTGCAGTTTAATGTAGTTTTATTATAATTGTTTTATTAAAACCGGACATTATAATGAATGCACAGTGGTATCTGTTTTTGTAATGATCGTTTTCCCACAGATAAGAGGTTTTTGTTCATTTGCTTACGGCTCCAAAATGAAGCAATTAGAAAGTGTCTGATAAGAAATAGATTTGTACAATAGATTGATTTTTTTTGTAATGATTCTGATGATTATGATATGAACAGTGAGTGATAAATTTCAAACTATAGTGTGTCTGATGGTTACATTATCATTGTTTACTGTACCTTATGTAAACTTTGAGGTAAATGTGTAGGTAATTAGATCTAAACATTTATGAGAGTGTAACACCTAGTCATCACTGCAGGCACATTATTGATACAAATATAAGATGCAAAGCTTTAAATGGAACGTAAGTCAAACATACATTGAATAGAATCCGAATTCCCAGTTTACAGTCATTGATATAGATAAAAATCTTCAAAAAAATGATTTGGAATATTGTGAAATACATGCAGACTCCCATAATAAACTGACAATGGAGTAATACATGTAAACAGTTTATTTAGTTATCACTTATAAATGGGTTAATCGAACAAAAATGCAAGTCAACTATTGATGAACACTGAGATTTTGAAAAGAACATGGTCATTTATAACGTAACATACTAGTATATGACACTTTTATCTGACTTGTTTAATATAACAGGACAGAGAAGTTGAATGTTAAATGTCTTCTTTAAAAAAGCAAAAAAAAAAACAACATTGTTGATAATAGAGACAACCCAATGTAAATATCAAACATTACACATGGTTTGTTGATGGAATAAAACATTTGATGAAAGCGAAGCAATACCGGAAAGTATTGGTGCTGAGGCCATATTACCATTGTATTGTCAGTTCCATAAAGATATTGCACCCGCTTTCTATTCTGGATCCAATCATGTGGAAAATGCTTCTGTAGACAATTTTCTTCTTAAGCACGCTCAGATGGTCCATGATGTTGGCAAAAAATGCCTGATTGTGTTGCATTTGTCTGATAATGCTGATGTGTTTCTTAGATAGTCATGAGTGCATGATTAACCAGCTGCAGGGAACTTGGTTAGGATAGATATTTACAGTTCTAAATTAATACTTGTATGGTTAGACCGGTCTGTCCAGTTATGTTTCAATTTTGGAAAGAAAAAAAATCACACTTCTGTTCAAACTAATATATATTTATATCTTTAATTAGATAATAAACTAGTTATTTATATGGCCATCCATATTCAATATCAGAATATTGTAAGGTTTATTTTTTATCATCTGATCAGTGAGTTAGGAATGCTGCTGATATGATAAGTGAATGAAGCATGTGTCTGTTTTCATAATAACTTGATGTTCCACTATAACCTATGGCTCTGGAATTATTGATCAAAACTTTTCTTGATCATCATGATCATAGTTTTGTGACATATATAATAGCTATCTGAGCAAAATTTTGTAACAAAGTGCTCAGTACAATGTAGAGTGGAAGCACATGGTGTGTGCTTTTTGATACATTGATGCCCACTGGGCACTGGCTACAATAAGGTGGACAATCCATTTTACTGCTTTATTAGTATTGGGAACCTACCATGTTTTAATCAAGGCTCCTCTGTGTTTTGAGTTTATTACAGTTTAGGCATTGATGGATTAAATAAACTAATAATAAATGAGCTTAATACTGGGTGAAGGTACCTACCAATATTATTGGTAAATGTTTAACAGACATCTAATATGGCAGATCTACGACTGTGTGCAGTAAAATGTACCAGTCAGAGGAGTTTAAAAAAGTGATAGGTATTCTGTTAGGATGCCTTTACCCTAGTGTAAATGTAAGCTCATGTCATTGTGTAAAGTTACATAAAATCCAGTAACATGTATCAACTTGGCACATCCACATTTTATACATGCGACTACAGTGCAATCTGTATTTTGTGCACATCGATACAGAAACTGAGCTCAGTATCATACTATGTACAAGTCTCCTGTGATCATGGTGATGGCAGAATCTGAGTTGTGTTGAGGACAGTGACAGTGGCAAGTTAGCATCTATTGTGGACATCAAGTAGAAATCAGCAGTAGAAATCATAAGCTTTCAAAGTTGAATGAGACCCTTTTTAAGTCATCCAAATTTTGCCTTAAATCAGCTGTGAATCTTATTATGATAAATTATATTTAAATAACTTTAACTTAAAATAATGTGTATGTTCGCTCTAATATATTTAAATAGGTCCAAAGTGGAATTATACATAAACATATATTTTAAATTATTCAAACTTCAACAAAAATTAAGTGTATTCAAGTGGCTTTTTAGGGTATATTTATGTTTCCTTAGAAGGGCTATTACCTATTTACCTATATGTAAATTTGAATAAAATGTAGATGTGCTCGCTCTAATCATGCTCGAGCAACTTTTAACTAATACTTAAACATTGACACCTGGTCTATCGTCAATAGCATCCTTGTCAGTAGATTGTCTTTCTCAACACCCTGATGAATATATAACTCTTGCTATTGTAGAGCATTGTGCTCATCTATCCCATTAGCATTTACTTGGCTGGCCTGTACTTATTTAACGTGAAGGTACCAAGGATCAGCGTGCAACATCTTATGAATGAGTTTGTTCAACACAGACCCTACTTGGACTTGAACTCACGACCATCTGGTCATGAGTCCAAATCCCTGTCCACTCACCCACGGAAGCACACTAAAAGTATGATTAGACCATTTCTCTTCAGTTATTGTAAACCACATGTGAGTGTATTACAGTAACATATCTATGCTTCCAGAGAACGGTACCGGTGCTGAGACAGTAGGGGAGCAGGAGCAGAAGTGGCAGGATCTGGCGCTGCAAGCGCTCCAGGAGCAACATCTGACCACCCAGCAGCCGCACCACACAGCGACCACTGGCGGGGGTGCCACAGGGGGCAGTGGCGCCGGTGGGGGCAACCACGCCAACTAGACAGGTAACCATGGTCACTGCTCTCTATCCAGATAGTTATAGCAATTAACTTCTCAAAAAATTGTAGCAAGCAAGCAATCATGAATTAGAATATAACTACCAGGTAATAGTAGCCGGATATATTACCAGTAAGCATACCAATTAAGCACATAACCTTACTAATATTCTTTTTTCCAGTTTGCCATTCACAGTACATGTTTTATGTGACACTATCCAAATTGAATGACTATCATTCTTCTGTGTACATGTTTTTTAATTTTGAATGAGATATGCAAAATACACAAGCTACTTAGACCCCTACCCCCTAGTGAATGCATATCAACCAGGGAAGTGCAATGCAATCTGGTGCAATACAGTCATAATACTTTGTCTATCGACAGATTCATTTACATACGTATTGGGCCATAGCTTGCGCTCTCAGATGTTAAGGGTTGTAGATAACTGCCATAGTACATGTAGTCAATATTTATCTAATGGGATAACCATTTTTATGTTCGTTTGTTCATTTTTTGTTCATAATAATATCTACCAAAAGGTCTTCAGCAATAGTTCTTTGTATTTGGGCACATACCAAAATGTACAAAAAGTGGTAATATCAGACAGGGTATTGTTGGCTGCTGTGTGCAGTCATTGACAGCATTGCCTCAAGTGAGATGGTCCATTTATTAAGTAACATTTTTTTTGTCTCCCTGTGTATAACATGGATGCAAACAGTCTATGGACATTCGCAACGCAAAACATAGGTGCGTTAAAGTTGCATTGCTTTTTTATTTATAAGCTTGTTTATAGCGAGTTAGTATGGTTGCTTTGTGACAATCCTCCTTATTTACTTATCAAATAATTGCAAGATGTCATTGAATGTTATCTTCTAGTATTTACTCCATGTTTATCACAAAGCATCTATTCTTTTGGCCTATGATGTTTCATAGTGCTGGTGCGTAAGTGCAGGGTTCAAGGGAGCAGAACAAAAGCCATTGATCATATTGACCACTTATTATAATCAATAGTCATATGTCTCATTAGGGAAGCCATCCAGACACACAGGCTCTTGCACATTTAATTGAAAGAAGGATATTTGGAGTGAATTCTTTTCCTACATGATAAATTTGCTACATCAATATTGCGCTCTTGTGTATGTGTTATTTGAGCATTCATTTATGCTGCATGCTCACATAGTGACACAATGGAATGTAAACTGTGGTGGTGTAAGTGGATGTAGGTTGTAATTATATAGACTGGCAATGTGATGAATTAGACTGATGGTCAAAGTCAACACTCATTTTGTTGTGGTTTTGGATGTCACACACCACACTACAGTCACAATGTGACTGCTCAATCGTCAGTAGGTTTTGTGTTTAAATGGTACTGTTGATAAGGAAAATAGGGACGGATAAAAACCAATTAGAGCACTAGCAAGGTCAGTGTTTAAAATGAGCCCAAGCAAAAGTGCTTGAGAGGAGTGAGTACATTACTGTAATCTGTTTATGCTTTTGTGTTCTCAAGGATTCAATTTCATATGCAACTTATAAGTGGTAAAGATACATGTATTCGAACAAAGGGAGCTGTTAATTGTCAGAAGCAAAGTCAATTATGGAATTATATCTATTTGTAGAAAAACCATGATGGAAAAAAATCTTGAAATTATCACATTGCTTTCTAATTACATTACTTATATTTTACAAAAACTTATACTTGACTATAGTCTGCTTTTATTGTATTGATATTTTAATATACTTTTCTGTTTGAATTTTAGATATGCAGATTGAAGTCAAGAAAGAACTTACAGACTGAGTTTTAAGTTACAAACGATTTGGATATATTTATTCACAGTTTATTAATATTTGAAATACTTAGAACCTGTTGCCTTTGTAGACCTGTGAATTTTTTATACACATACTTTTTATTGTCTTATCTAAACAATAATAGATTGACACTGTCGGATACCAAAAATAAAGAGAGAATAGTGAATGAACACATAAAACATTACTTATTTGAAATAATAGATTAGTACTCCGCAAAACAAATACGGATAACAACGACATACTTGGATTCAGTAATAACAAGCCAACTTAACAGTTGCAGACCTCAAACAATTATTGGATCATACAGCAGCATTCGTGTCTGTTTCTGTGGAGATTGCGTCATTACCATAGCGCCGCTGGATGTCGCGGATCAGCGTGATGGAAGACCTTGATGCGCTGCTGGCGGACCTGCACTCCACCACCACCTCACACCTGGCCGCCGCCGCCTCTTCCACTAGCTCGCAGTCTGATTACCATGGTAGCGGTCAGCGTCGGGGCAGCGGGTCGCCGCCCCCTCCGCTACCACCACCACCAGCACAGGACGTGCTCGACAGTCTGCACTATGAGCCCGACCAGCCTATATACGAGGTCAGTCTAGAAAACTTGTAATCAGACTGTGATTGTTAATTTTATGTTCCTGTGTGCAGCATAGAAATTGTTAAAAGACCAAGAATGCCTGGTGTTAAATTCTAATGCATCCTCAATCCATAAGACATTGATAAAAGAATCAAAGATTGAGGTTGGACCACTCAGTTTGTGCTGTTAACTTTGAGGCAACTATATTACTTTTCCACTTGCCATCTTCTCAGTGATCATTTTTGTGTGTAGGTTCAGTCTGTAAGACCTGTTGTGGGACAGCACAGTTACTCCTCAGTCACTGTCAATAAGCAGCAGCAAGGCCCACCAGACCTGCCACCTAGACGACCAGTCAGCCCGCCCAACCAGACAGCAGGTAATTAGTCACATCTAAATTACATTAGATAAATTGAATGACTTATGTTGAAGACTGATACAGCCAACAATAATATATAGAATGCTTGTAAGTCACAAATAGATTGAAAAACGTTTTCTGATTTTTAAGATAGCGAATATACACATTTGATAGATACATTTTTATGCTTCATGCTTCATCATAGCTCACCACAAATGTGAACGTGAAATGATGTTGATTATTATGTGCGTAGGTAGTCGTGTGTCGCTGACCAGTAACCTCTCCGAGCTGGACACTCTGCTGCAGGACCTGAGCACTGCCCAGTTCATGCCGGACGGCAGCCTCGCTGCCAGCGGGGACAGACGCAACGGAGCCGGGCCGCTCTCACCACACAATGGACAGGTGAGGAACTCGCTCGCAATAATAGAGTGATGCCGCCCAGTACATGGAAGTGAGGAACTATTAGTCATTGTGAAAATGTATGTATTATCAGTACTTGCTACCACAAAAGTTATTGCTATGCCAAATTGCTATGGGTCCATAGAAAACATTGCTTTAGAATTAACATTCACTTCTCAACCTATAATGATGATGGGCCGTTACTTCAGTTTGTGGGAGGTGGTGAGCGGTCAGTGGACAGCCTGCTGTGTGAGCTGGAGCACTCTCTGCCGGGCCAGCGGGCCACTGAGAGCCCCGGACACTACGAGGCAGTCAATGTGAGAAACCAGGTCGGTGAAAACAAAGCCAGATTGAGAGCAAAGAGGGTCAGTGTGGGTAAACTAAGTTATTGAGGCTAAAAAGTGGATCATTGTTAACGAAGACGTTCGTAGGGTATTCGTTCAACAGGCTTAGTGAAGTGTCGTGAATTAAAATCTTCGGCATAAGTTTAGAAATCATAGCGATCACTTGTATGTTACTAAGTACCTGAATAATTCCATTATTTTGATGAACTCTCATCATTTGTGTGATGCGCTTGCAGCCTCCTCCCCCGTCTAACGCGAGTCAGGAGCTGGATGACCTGATGGCGTCACTGTCCGACTTCAAGCTGGGCAGCAGGCAAGCCCCGCCGGCAGCCCAGCACGTCACCACGGCGACACCCCAGCATGTGGGCGAGCCGGCGTATGCGCTCCCAAACAAACTGAGGTCACCGCCGGCCACTTCTGGCCAGCAGCAAACTGCTAGGTATGGACTGTTAAGTATCCTGTTTTACATATGTTCATAGTCCATTCACACAGTTTTCTTGCTCATAAGGGCTATATCAATAAGAGGACTGTCATGAGAAGACTATACCATTGTATAAATGAAGTTTTTCTAGAACAAATTTCCTAATTGTATGCTACTGAGAATAATATACATTGTAGATGTTCTTTTTCACCATAATCATTTGCCTTATTTATGAACAAATAATGTTACATGTAGATACATGTATTTCATATAAAAGCTAACCAATCCGCATTCTTCTGAACAGGCTTGTCAACTTAAAATCAATTGTAGGAATATATTATTTATTTTCTCATCTGATGCTGGTAATTTCATTCCTGTGTTTCTACACCAGAGAAGATCAGGTAGATGGTGACCACCTCGAGGCCATGATGGGAAATCTGCAGTCAGACATGCAGAAACGCGGCGTAAACACGGTGCCCAAGGGACACTGTGCTGCTTGCATGAAGCCCATTGTTGGTAGGTGGCTCACAGACTGCACACACATATAAATATACATACAGAGTATGATGCTCAGTTACGCTTTGACACAAACATACATAGACTCACTGGTAGCATAAGTTACCTATTTTGGTCTTGTGCAATGTTCAAAAAAGGAAAACTAACCAAATGCAATCAAAAGTTATATGCAATCAATTAACAAATAGATGATCTGAGACCATGCGCAGTTATGTTTACATGCAGCATGTAATCTAAATGTATTAATCTTCAAAGATTGTGTTGAATATTTTCCAGCATCTTCCATAAGCATTGTGCTATGTTTATTGCAGGTCAGGTGATCACTGCGCTGGCCTCCATGTGGCACCCGGAGCACTTTATCTGCGCCTGCTGCCATGAGGAGCTGGGCACCCAGAACTTCTTTGAGAGAGACGGTACATAATGATTGTTATCACTTCATGCAACACACAGTTCTAACATATTAGCCACCTTCCTATGTTTACATGTCTGGTGTATTTAGAGTTTGCAATAGCTAAACAAGATCAATTGTCAATACTAATATTTCAGTTTATTTCACAACAGTCAGCCCATAGTTTCATTATCTAATTGCCCCATGTCATAATTCCAACCATGGAAAAATAGTTCTTCAAAAATGCTCATCCCCATGTCCCTGTTCCAGGTCAGCCCTACTGTGGCGTGACTACCATCGACTCTTCTCTCCGAAGTGTGCTGCATGTTCTGGACCCATTCTTGACAAGTGTGTCACGGCTCTTGACAAGACATGGCATCCAGAGCACTTCCTGTGTGACCACTGCGGTCAGCCGTTTGGTGAAGATGGCTTCCACGAGCGAAACGGCGTAGCCTACTGTCGGACAGACTACTTTGAAATGTTTGCGCCCAAGTGCGGAGGTATTGTGAAAGATATATGTGATGTCAAACTCACATTTTGTACTTATTTAGATTCCTTTTTCATCTCCTTTGGCAAAGTTTCATAGATATATACATGAAATCTATTACATCAAATTACCCATGTTTGAGAATTATTTGATTCAGGCTTATTTTGTTTCGGGTTTTATGTATGAAAACTTTAACTTTGTTGATGGAGAAATAATGTATATAATGATTATGTTCATGTTTAGGATGTCAGCTATCTATCAAGAATAATCAATTGAATTCACAAAGTAAGTAATTGCCTGAAAAAAAAAAAAGATTTTATATGCTAGCTGTTGCTTGAAAAATTATGCAACGTGCAAAACAATATTTGTTTATTTTTCAACAGCAAATATTTGTTTTTGCAAAATCATATACTGAGATGCTTTCAAATCAGCTATAATTATTTGTCTCAAGATCAACAACATCGCTTCATTTTTTATTCACTGATGTCTAGAAAATAAATATTTGTATGTCATGGACAGTCACATTATCATGTGATTAATTTTTTTAGAATTACTCAGCAAATATTGTGTGTGATAGCTGCTCTCTCAGATGTTCTCATGTTAATGGATTTTATGCTTTTTCACAAATTTGCAATGTTTTTGGAATTACTATCCTTTTTTATACTTATTGACACAAACGGTAAACGAATGCATTCACTTTTCACTGATTTCGGAGCATGTTTTAAACAGTGCAGGGGTGTCATTTGATTTATCTGTTTATTCTCTTATTCCTTTCAACTTTTAACTGAATTTCAAGTGTCTATAATAATGACCTGATTCAGTGGCTAGGTACTCTTCCTGTTTGTATAACAGTCACCACTACGGCGGAGTCATGGACTCTTGAAGGTATCATTACAACATTACATGGCCATAGCTGTAGCCCCTTATAACAATAAATGGCCATGGACCACCTTGACAAAAAGCTCTTTGAAGCGTTTTAAGTGTTTAGTTTTGTACGAATTCAAGTATCAGATACACTTTTCTAACTTGCACACTCAAAATTTGAAATGACATTTTACTATCACAATTTCAATCGAGACTGTCATCATACTTGTTATGCAGCCATAATTGAGACTGTTAAAGGTATTTTCAAATTTTTGTGTTGTGTTTGTAAGAAATATGTAACTGATAAGTCTTGTAAGGACTAAGTTACCACATTCCTTTAAATGTGCTTGCAGGCTGTCTGCGACCAATCATGGATAACTACATCAACGCGTTAAGCAAGCAGTGGCACCCTGAATGCTTTGTATGTCGAGAGTGCCGCTCACCATTTGGCTCAACGAGCTTCTATGACCTTGATGGCTTCCCGTACTGTGAGACCCACTACCATGCCAAGCGTGGCTCCCTGTGTGCCAGCTGCCAAAAACCCATTACTGGGCGATGCATCACTGCAATGTAAGTTCTGCATGCTCACCCTCTGGTAGCTCTTTTATTGTTGCGCATTTTCTACCATTTTATTTTTTTACATGAAAATATATTTTCTAACTCTTCAATTAATACAAGTCAAAGTCAAATATTTGTTTATTATACTGACACAGTAGATCTACAGTAATTAAAACTATTTACAAACATGTACAGATCTACCCAACCTCAGTGGGTTTATACGTGTATATGATTACATTTAGTGTGCAACTTTGACTAGAATGTTTGTAGCACAACTAGTTAGTGAATATATAATATACAATTCTCAAATTATGTAGCTCTTTTAATTAAAGATAACTAAATCCATTTCTTAAGTGTTTTATTTTTAAGCATACTTATCTTTTGCTTCAGGTATAAGAAGTTCCACCCTGAGCATTTTGTGTGTGCCTTCTGTATGAAGCAGTTGAATAAGGGCACATTTAAGGAGCAGGACAATAAACCTTATTGCCACCCTTGCTTCATCAAGCTCTTTGGCTGAGGCTTCCTTGTGTGAATTTGTATGTCTATATTAATTTTAATTTCTATTGATAATGTAACAGTTATGAATTGGATAGATATTTTAACTAAAATTGGTATTTCCAAAAGTAGGGTTTAAATAACTTGACTATGGGCTTTTGTCACTTGAGTATTATCACTAAGACTTATTCATATGGGTTTAAAATGAAACACACAGGGTATGTTCATCCCTGCTTCCTTGATATTCATTGTACTGGATTGTAACAGACGTGAAGAATGTGATTAAAAATGTGTAGTTGATTTGTAAATTTTGTGATAATGATAATTCACTTGTTTCCAACAAACACAGCTCAAAATCTCATAGACCTGTTAGTTTGTTAACACTGTAGTTGTGAAAGTCCTTTGAAAAGTATTTGTGAAAATTAGAGAACATTAAATGTCTGACTACGGTTTTATAAAGCTGTTATTATACATATAGATTTGGTTCAAAGTATATTATTGCCAATCTAAATAATTAGCATATTAACCTTCAATTTCTATCAAATGTTACAGGTAATATGTTAGTAAAATGTATCTGAACATTGTTAGTCCCTAAAGTGCCGCTAATCTTTTATGCTTCCAAATAATTGTGGAAAATATGTAAAATCTTCATACTTATTAACTGTTATTTGTATTCGGTAAATTGTAGTTATAACTTTGCTAGGTTTCTCATACATGTTGTTATCCTAATTAGATCTTTGTATTTCATTCAGTTGAAAAGTTTGAAAATAGAATAATCAAATCAAGAAAATGGTATTATTTTGATGCACGATTAAATTATGGTTTTAAAATCAACTCTCATTTTGATTTATAATTAGACAGTTTGTATTGTTATGACAAATTACAGATGTTATCTGTCATTTTTGTTAAATTTCCAACAGCAATGTTTGTATGATTTTGTTATCATTACGTGAAATTTATAGTATTGGAGACAAAAATTTACAAATGTCATACTAAGTATTTCATTTTATTGACCAATAATGGCCATGCAGTGTATATTTTTTTTATCTACCTTATGTTTGGAATCAATGTGATGACAACATTTTATGACCAAGTGTCTAAATGTTAACTTTTGTATGATTTTGTTTGAGCTTCGATTTCTATAAGCACAAGGACTTCAGTTTGTATTCATTGCTAGAACTTTTATGAATAAAAAATCATGCCTTATTAGCAGGTAGCATCAATAATGTGTAAATATTGTACAGGGTCTAGATGTTACAGCTTCTTAACAAGTATTCTGTTTGTATTTTACCTGGCCTAACTGCTGATGATCTTAGTTATATCTAGACAAGATGAATGGTTTTGATACTGTGTATTTTTCTAATAGTCTAGCACCTGAACGAAAATAACAGTATTTGTATTTATAAACATGGGAGCTTTGATATATAAATGTTGTGTAACATATTTTGATACAGCCGTAATATATAATATTCATTTTACTCGCTATTGTTAATTTTTCTAAAAATGGGTGAATGCATTATATTTTAAATCCTTGAAACATAAATGTGTTGTAACGATTTTAGAAATTCAAGTCTGTGTTAGAGTCTATTACCTAGTTCCAATAATCCATACATGATTACGACATGGGTGTTTTTAGTATGATTGATCATTATGATTAGTCTAAGTGACCAGAAGAGGTTAAAGCAATATGATAATATCTTAATGTATTGTCTATTTGTCAAGCATAAAGTTTGTTTTGTTTTATCACTGGTTTGACAATTTTCTAACATTCCTTTTGTAAATTGTAATATTTAAAAGTGATTGCTACTTATTTATTCATTTTGCCCATGTAAGCAAGACCACAATTACAATGTAGTTCTTTCTAGTATTTTGTAAATTACATGTAAGATGTTTTCAGTAAGATTTATGGAAGATGGTTTTCAGATTAGAAAGCCTTATATCAAATAGTTTTGCATTGTATAAAGTGAATAGGCTTCATTTATAAAAAACAAATATTATTTTGCGCATAAATTTAGAATTTTCGTTACAGTGTGTTTTTTTATCTCAAACTGCAAGAGATTAGACCAGAAATATCACATTTCCAGTAGCTATTCAGTCTGATTTTTAAGAAAAATAATTAGTGTATTCAAAATTGGCAGAAATAAAAAAAAGTTTGAGATAAGATGATATTGTTGATTGCTTCTTTGAGACTACCCATTGTAGTTAAACCAAAACCATTTAGCTACTGTAGCATACTATTTGTGCTTTTGTACTACTTTGTATACTGTAATTGGTGCTCTACATGTGATCATTTATAGTTATGCATTTTTTTACGGTCAACATGGATTTTTGTCTCGTATCTTCTGATGTGTTTGTATATTTATAGGAGCATCCCTATAAAGAAGAGACATGTACATCATGTAGAATCAGTGGCATCTTGTGTGTGATATGTTTCAATAAAATATCCAGCTAAATATATGTACATTGTACATTGTACATTGCCTTGAAAGAAATTGTCTTTTGTTTTTGTTTTTTTTTAAATATTATATAAATATTTTCTTTTTTTATTAAAAATGGTACATTTGACATTTTGAGCTTGCTAAGCCAGTCTACATTTTAATTGCAATGGTTATGTATAGAGTACCTAGTGAGAGAATTTTGTGACCATGAGTGAATTGTTAAAGATTTTTAAATATTTGTCATAATCACATAGACTTCTCAACTTCTAATCATGTGCTCACATATTTGGTTAATGCAAATCATCTATTTTCTTGTCTAAATTTAACTCCTTAAAATTGTTATAGATAATACAAGTTCTTTATACAAAAAGGTAATACATCTGTAAATATTTAATACAGAAAAATAATTTTGATTTTAAGAATAACTATATATATTCCCCCAAGTTTCCTTGGCAGAACAGTGAGAGAAGAATTTAATTTTGATTTTGTTTTCAACAACAAAACAACACCTTTACCCCGAGCTTTTTACCCACTCGAATAGAATATATCTACCTTTTGATCTTTATTTGTTTATGATGAAATAAGTTTTATATTATAATATAATTATTATTAAGTACACAATATAGGATAATGATATCTTTTGGCACAACAAGGCCGTATATCTATTTTGTTTTTTGAAAAATGCACTACAAAATGGTTGGATTTGATACTTGAGATTTAAAAAACAAAGAACATAGACCTAGAACAAACAGATATTAAATGAATACATGTACATGTAGTTTAAGTCTTCCCACACAGTACTGAAATTGCAATAAAATGTTTAACATAGACAAAATCCTATTTTAGTTGACAATTTGGAATATGGGGTGAGTAGAATGGACCCAGAATAAATTTATGTAATCTAAAAGTATACATCCCTGTTTATAAAAATTCCGACTAGTATTCATTCCTTGAAAATTAGTTATAATTCTGGGTAAAATACATCATGTGACGGTATGGCACACATGCCATTTTGCAAGAATCAGATCGTTTGCAAAATCTTAGGCGATTACCTTCGAAGATTACTATTTACCAAATATACTGGCAGATGATTCGGGAATCCTAGTGTAACACACGTCAACCTACTATGCTAAATGGCATAGTAACTTTGAAATGATAGTGCCGGCCCAAAATTATCACTGGAAAATTAAATTTCAAAGTGGCATTCTTCGGGGATGCAACTGCATAAAATTCTTTCAGACAATATCCAAGTCGACTGGATGGGCATAGTGTATATGCATCAGGGCTAAGGCGGTCATTCGCTCTTGGCCCATGGTGGAGCGCATGTAGTTGCTCAGCCGATGCAAAACACTGCAGCTTCGTTTACACTCGCATGATGTCACTGGCTTTATACGCTTTTGTGTAATTTTGAGAATCTTACAGCATAGCATGATGAGGAAAATATGTTTTACCTGTGAAATATCCATATAGCTAATACCGCTGATTTTCTGCCAGAAGCAAGCTCAAAACGTGCGAATAGTTGGCGTACTAGTACCATAGTGGGGCGGATATGTGATTAACATGTTCACATCAGGCAGAAAGCATAAAATTTTGAATATAGGGGTTTTGAAGTATGCTGATTCCAAAAATATTGGGAACCATATCGGGAACCACGCGCCCAGAAAGAGAGGTTCCTTCAGAAATCCAAGATGGCTGCCAAGATGGCAGCCGGCACATACATAATATGTAACGTTTTTACTATTTGTTCTAGAATTTAATATAATACCACTTTCTGTACTAAATTTAGCACGAGAAAGCCATTTCTGAGGTTATTTCAGTGAAATGAGGTCAAGAACAAGGTCTATGGTCACGCACATGAAAACATTGCTGTTAATTTGTGATTGAAAAATGAAGAACGTTCACATGCTCTCAGCCTTCTTAAAATTGAACCACTGTGTGTGTGCGTGTGCATGTGCGGCTTGTATTGTGCGTGCGCGTGTGTGTAGAGGGGGGTTATAAGACTTTGGGAGATGTGAATATTTGGCCAGAAAAAAAAAATGAAAGATGGAAGATGAGGCAGCCAAAGTGGGAGAAGGGAGACTGAGATTTTTTTCTACATATATTTTCAAGGACCAACCTTTTGCAGACTTTTTTAGGGGGTGAGGGTGAGGTCGGGTGGGGGCATGCTGAATTTAAATCCAAGATGCTTGCCGCCATGACGGTCAATACTGCTTTTGGTGATAGTGAAATAACGTGCTTCTGTGGCCGAGTGGTTAGGGAGTCACCAGAAGTTTGTGGCTTCGATTCCCGGTCGGGTCTAGTGGTGGATATTGAGCAAGCTCATCCCTACAAGAGTTGCACACTACTCCGTGGCACCTACACGTTAATTAGGTACAGGTTATTGGACTGAAAGAGTGAGCAAGTGATTGTATGAGTGATTAGCATTGTGCACTGAATGTGCTGCTGATGCAAGCATATGAGAAATGATCAATTGATGATCAATAAGTGGGCCAATGATCTGGTGTAAATTGTAAAGTCATAAGACCAGGACTTTGATCAGGACTATACATCACCACATTTACGCGCCACACGATAATTTAAAGCTGGCGTATATGCAACTAATGTTCGTAAATCTCTTTAGCTTATTATTAAAAAAAACTACTTGGCGAAATTTGATAAATGAGAGCTTGTTTGAAAGCTCTTTCAATGCACTTTTAATCAATTTCAATACATAGCCAGTAAGATTATAAACTGCCAATTATCCAATGTTATGCATTCTGTATACATGAAATGGTTTAGGTGCACGCTAATAAATATAACACCTTTTTGACTGCAAGACAATGCAGGGGTCTATTTGCGTCAAAAGGTCCTAAATCAATACATATACTTCAATCCTAAAGAACTAGACCCAGGTCATCATTGTTCCAGTGTTTTACACATTAAGGTGGAGACTAACAGAAAGTAGCTTGTTACCCGTTTTTACAGATAGGGTCTCCAGGGGTCTTTTTGTGTCAGAATGGGTCCCCAATCAATACATATACTAGAATCCTAAAGAAGTAGACCCAGCCCATCATTAAAGGTGATCTTGTGAAAACTTTCTGACAAATTAAGGTGGAGACTAACACATAGAAGCCTTTTTACCCTATTTAGGATATGGTCTCCGGGGGTCTATTGGTGAAAGAATGGGTCTCAAATCAATATATATACTAAAATGCTGAAGAGCTCGACTCAAGCCATCATTAAAGGTCATCTTATAAAAACTTCCTTACAAATTAAGGTGGAGAATAACACAAAGTAGCCTTGTTACCCTTTTTTACAGATAGGGTCTCCGTGGGTCTATTGGTATTAGAATGGGTCCTCAATCAATACATATACTAAAATGCTAAAGAAGTAGACCCAGGCCATCACTAAAAGTGATCTTGTAAAAACTTTTTTTTTTTTATTAAGGTGGAGACTAACACATAGTTGCCTTGTTAACCTTTTTTACAGATAGGGTCTCAGGGGGTCTATTGGTGTTAGAATTGGTCCGCAATCATTACATATACTAGAATCCTAAAGAAGTAGACCCATGCCATCATTTAAGGTCATATTAATAAACTTTATTTCAAATTACGGTGGAGACTAACACATAGTAGCCTTGTTACCCTTTTTATAGTGATAGGGTCTCCGGGGGTCTATTGGTGTTAGAATGGGTCCTCACTCTATACATATACTATACATATACTAGAATCCTGAAAAGCTAGACCCAGGCCATCATTAAAGATAATCATGTAAAAGCTTTCTTACAAATTAAGGTGGAGACTAACAAATAGTAGCGTTGTTACCCTTTTTTATAGATGGGGTCTCCGGGCCTCTATTGGAGTAAGAATGGGTCCTCAATCAATACATATACTAGAAACCTGAGGGACTAGTTCCTAGCCATCATTAAAGATGATCGAGTAAAATCTTTCTTACAAATCAAAGTGGAGACTAGCATAAAGTAACCTTGTTACCCTTTTCTTCCAGATGGGGTCTCCGGGGGTCTATTGGTGTTAGATTGGGTCCTCAATCAAAACATATAATTGATTCCTGAATAGCTAGACCCAGGCCATCATTAAATATCATCCCGTAAAAACGTTCTTACTAATTAAGGTGGAGACTAACACATATTAGCCTTGTTACCCTTTTTTACAGATGGGGTCTCCGGGGGTCTATTTTTGTCAGAATGGGGTCTCAATCAATACATCTACTAAAATCCTAAAAAGCTAGACCAAGGCCATCATTTAAGATGATCATGTAAAGACTTTCTTACAAATTAAGGTGGAGACTAACACAAAATCGCCTTGTTACCCTTTTTTCATGGATGGGGTCTCCCGGGGTCTATTGGTGTTAGAATGGGTCCTAAATCAATACATATACTTGAATCCTAAAGAAATAGACCCAGGCCATCTTTAAGGATAATCCTGAAAAAGCTTTCTTACAAATTAACGTGGAGACTAACACATAGTAGCCTTGTTACCCTTTTTTTACAGATGGGGTCTCCAGGGGTCTATTGGTGTTAGAATGGGTCCTCAATCAATATATATACTAGAATCCTGAAATGCTAGGCCAAGGCCATCATTAAAGATATTCCTGTAAAAGCTTTCTTAAAAATTTTAGCTGCAGATTTACACATAGTAGCCTTGTTACCCCTTTTTTAGATGGGGTCTCCGTGGGTCTATTGGTGTTAGATTGGGTCCACAATCAATACATATACTAGAATCCTGAATAGCTGGTCCCAGGTCGTCATTAAAGATGAAGCTGTAAAAGACTTTCTTACAAATTAAGGTGGAGATTAACACATAGGAGCCTTGTTACCCTTTTTTACAGATGGGGTCTCCGGAGGTCTATTGGTGTTAGAATGGGTCCTCAATCAATACATATACTAGAATCCTATAGAAATAGACCCAGGCCATCATTAAAGATAATCCTGAAAAGGCTTTCTTGCAAATTAACGTGGAGACTAACGCATAGTAGCCTTGTTACCCTTTTTTATGGATGGGGTCTCCAGGGGTCTATTAGTGTTAGAATGGGTCCTAAATCAATATATATACAAAAAATCCTAAAGAAATATACCCAGGCCATCTTTAAAGATAGTCTGTAAAAACCTTTCTTACAAATTAACGTGGAGACTAACACACAGTAGTCTTGTTACCCTTTTTTTTTTTACAGATGGGGTCTCCGGGGGTCTATTGGTGTTAGAATGGGTCCTCCATCAATCCATATACTAAAATCCTAAAATGCTAGACCCAGGCCATCACTAAAAATGATCATGTAAAAATATTCTTACAAATTAAGGTGGAGACTAACACAAAATCACCTTGTTACCCTTTTTTTACGGATGGGGTCTCCGGGGGTCTACTGCTGTTAGAATGGGTCCTAAATCAATACATATACTAGAATCCTAAGGAAATACACCCAGGCCATGTTTAAAGATAATTCTGAAAAACCTTTCTTACACATTAACGTGTAGACTAACACATAGTAGCCTTGTTACCCTTTTTTACTGATGGGGTCTCCCTGGGTCTATTGGTGTTAGAATGGGTCCTAAATCAATACCTATACTAGAATCCTAAAACAATAGACCCAGGCCATCATTAAAGATAATCATGTAAAAAAGGCTTACAAATGGAAGGTGGAGACTAACAAATAGTAGCCTTGTTACCCATTTTTATGATGGGGTCTCCGGGGTCTATTGGTGTTAGAATGGGTCCTAAATCAATACATTTAAAACGACTAACAGATAGTAGCCTTTTTATAGATGGGGTTTTTTTTTAACACATAATATCCCAGTGGTGTTAGAATGGGTCCTCAATCAAAACATATATACATGAATCCTGAAAAATTTTAGGTCCAGGCCATCATTAAATCCTGTAAAAACAAAAATTAGACCCCAGAGATCCTAAAAAAAGTAAAAAGGCAAATTATGGTTAGTCTCCACCTTAATTTTGTTTAATGATGGCCTTATTCTAGCTTTTTCTTAATGTATTGATTGAGACCCCATTTAGGATTTTAGTATATGCAATTGATTGAGGACCCATTCTAACACCTTGTGACCCCATCTGTAAAAAGGGTAACAAGGCTACTATGTGTTAGTCTCTACCTTAATTTGTAAGAAAGTTTTTACAGGATCATCTTTAATGACGACCTTGGGTCTGGCTATTCAGGATTATAGTATATGCATTGATTGAGGACCCATTCTAACACCAATAGACCCCCGGAGACCCCATCTATAAGAAAGGGGTAACAAGGCTACTATGTGTAAGTCTCCAGTTTAATTTTTAAGAAACCTTTTACAGGAATATCTTTAATGATGGCCTGGGCCTAGCTTTTCAGGATTCTAGTACATATATATTGATTGAGGACCCATTCTAACACAAATAGACCCCTGGAGACCCCATCTGTAAAAAAAAGGGGTAACAAGGCTACTATGTGTTAGTCTCCACGTTAATTTGTAAGAAAGCTTTTTCATGATTATCTTTAAAGATGGCCTGGGTCCATTTCTTTAGTATTCTAGTATATGTATTGATTTAGGACCCATTCTAACACCAATAGAACCCCGGAGACCCCATCTGTGAAAAAAGGGTAACAAGGCGATTTTGTGTTAGTCTCCACCTTAATTTGTAGGCATGTTTTTACATGATCATCTTAAATGATGGCCTTGGTCTAGCTTTTTAGGATTTTAGTAGATGTATTGATTGAGACCCCATTCTGACACAAATA
>CM032666.1:99663-143901 GCA_019095985.1 Streblospio benedicti
CTTAATTATGACGGTGCCAGATAAAAATAACAAATAATGAGCTATGTTTTTATTATATACATATTTTGATAGGTCAAATTATCGAACAACCCTGTGTTTTCTGTACTCATCTTGTCTGGGGTCCATGTGGACCCCAATGAAATTGTTTTCGTATTGGTCCTTATGTATAACCAAATAAAATAATTTTCATTCTTGATAATGGCAAGATATGTGCTGACAACTTCATTAAAGGTCTTCAATAATAAAAAAATCAGTGCACCCTGCATTTTCATTTCTCAATGTGTGTGGGGTCCATGCGGAACCCAAGCAAATGTTTTTATATACGTCCTAATATTTAACCAAAAATCAAATAATCTTCGGTCCTGATAAAGGCAAGATACAGGGTGACAACTACTTAAAGGAAAAGAAGAAATACCAAGCGGATAAAAATATATCACTAAAAGTATACCCCTGGGGTCCAAACGGACCCCTAATGTACTGATTAGGTTACACCTACGTCAAACCTTGAATACGTTCAGAAATCCGCTTTTAAAATAGTAATAATGCAGCATATAAAAAACCCAAGGCTGTTTGGAGTAAGATCTATGTGGTGCATGAGTTTGACCTGTCCCCGTGCGTTGTTTAGACACGTCCATGCTGATGCATCAATGAACGATTATGTCATCAGGGATTTTACTTCATTTGGCACATACGCTGTGTTCTCCCTGTCACAAAAATGGGCAAATATTTGCTGTGTATTATATACTATGTGTTTATAATGTTGCGGAGGTGTTTTCTGAATTAGTAGTGTATGTAATAGAGTATTGATGTAGTATTGTACGGGTTTTATGTCTTCCATACGGAAAACATATGCTGCACTGAACGGGTATCAGGAAATTTGTTGCAAACTTATAAAATTTAGTAATTACGCTGGGAAAATATTCAGTTTAGTAAACATCTATTATATTCTTATATTATATATGTGTTATATACTTATTAGTTTTTATTGTATTTTGTAGATTGTCCAAACAAATAATAAAGAAATGAAAACGTTGACAATTAGTTATTCAAAATAACAGTAGTCAAAAACATTCTGTCAACGAGTTTTTTGACACTCACGATCTAAATATTTCGTTTTTCGTCCCAGACCAAAGTACCGCATGAATCATATTATTTGTATTTATTTCTCTCAAATATATATACTTAATTTTTTCAAAACGATATACTAAAATATTAAGATATTAAAAATAATTGTCTGACAAGACAAATATTTTGGATTTTGTAATATTCTAGTATATCGTTTGGAAAAATGTAAGCATATATTTGCAAGAAATAAATGCAAATCATATGATTTATATACATTATGCCATGAACCTCACTTACCAAATATTAAGTAATGTATCGCATAAAAATGGTACAGCTGTAGTAACCATTATAAGGCAATAACGACCCCCCCCCCCGAAATACACGCATATTTTCGTAGGAGGGGCGAGATCCCGTTTATCTACGATGCTCAGATATTTATATTTTAACCCAGGTCATGCTGTCGAACGTGACAGGGTTTCAAAAATCGACAATGTTGAACAACAAATTCAGACAATTTTGCAATTTTGATAGCGAACTTATATTCTTCGTGCATCAGGAAATACACAGTTGGCATATGCAGCCGTCTAATTAGAAAGAGGGTTTATAATCCATACATTCAATTAACTACGCAATATTACAGACGAGTCCGTTTAGGATTAGTCTAAATATGTATCTGGGCGAAAGTGGTGACCATATTCTGCTGATTGCCATGCAGAATAATGTGAATTCTTGTCATAACGCACCCCTCACTTGTTTATAGTTCCGTTCTTTATACGTCCGTGTAATACCAAAGCTATTCTATAATATCTTTGGTAAGACTACTGGTTTTATTTTTTTTTTTGTTTTTGTTACCTAAGTTCACACTATTTTGAGTAATTTCCATCCGCCCACGGTGGTATCAACAGAAATAGATGCTATGGAAAGAGCGAAGCAATGCCTTATCGTTTACGGTGACAAGTATTTCGAAGTGAACTGCTTTTTGAAAAAGTAATACATTAATGTAAATGTTACAAATGTGCTGATTTATAATTGTGATCTTACTGTCGCTCTCCTAGATACTGATGGTGACGGTAAGGCAACTACTGATAAGGACAAAGCTGAGGTGTTGAACAACTTCTTCAGTAGCGTTTTCACACGAGAAGACACAAATAACATGCCAAACTTTCAAAATGATAGAAATATTGAAGTGCCACTAACAAAACTGGATATTACAGAAGACATGGTAAAGAAAAAGTTGGATAAGCTGAACCCCAACAAGTCCCCTGGTCCAGACGGTATGCACCCTCGTGTGCTTAAAGAACTTGCATGTATTATCAGCAAGCCTCTATCCATCATCATGCAGAAATCACTAGAGGAGGAAAAACTACCCCAAAGTTGGAAGGATGCACATGTGAGTCCGATATTCAAAAAAGGAAAAAAATCAAGTGCAACAAACTACAGACCGGTAAGCTTGACAAGCATAGTGTGTAAGCAGATGGAGTCAATAATCAGAGATCACATCATGGAATACATAAAAGCCAATAAACTTCTGACTGACTGCCAACATGGGTTTGTGCCAGGTAGATCTTGTTCTACACAGCTACTTAAATGTCTTGATATATGGACAGACATACTTGACAAAGGTGACTGTTTAGATGCTATTTATCTGGATTTCTCTAAGGCCTTTGATAGTGTACCTCACATGAGGTTACTGGAGAAGTTACAAGGCTATGGAATTAACGGTCACATACATGGCTGGTTCAAGAACTTCCTTACTAGACGTAGGCAGCGAGTGGTGATAAATGGAGAAGAGTCATCTTGGAGAGAGGTCCTCTCGGGTGTTCCACAGGGCAGTGTCATTGGACCCACACTTTTCGTTCTCTTCATCAATGACATGCCAGATATGGTACACTGCAGTATCCAGATGTTTGCTGATGATGCAAAGATTTTCAAAGCTATATCAACCCTGGAGGACTACAATAACTTCAAGCAGGATCTGGACAACCTACAGGCATGGGCCAATAGATGGCAAATGGTGTTTAATGCAGGTAAATGCAAAGTGATGCACATTGGTAGGAACAACCCTGAGCATGAGTATACAATGAGCAATGTTACACTGGAAACTGTCAGGCAAGAAAAGGATCTAGGAGTCTTAGTGGATGATAAACTGAAATTTGACATACATGTAGAAGCCCAGGTGTCTAAGGCAAATAAGATTCTTGGTCTTATCAGAAGAACGTTTGACAGCCTTGATAAGGATACCCTCACTGGTTTATACAAAACTTTAGTCCGTCCACACCTGGAATACTGCAATGCCGTAGTCTATCCCCAGTATCAAAAACAGGCCAAGCTCCTTGAGTCGGTACAAAGAAGGGCTACAAAACTTGTACCAGGTCTTAAAGATATGGAATATGAGAAGAGACTCGAAGCACTGAAACTACCCTCATTAGTCTACCGTCGAAAAAGAGGGGACATGATCGAGGTATTCAAGTACACGCATAGTATATACAAAGTTCCCATGTCTCCATTCGAGATGGAAAGAAGCAGTACCAGAGGCCATAGTTACAAGATAGCTAAAAAGAGATGCCAAAGCAGCCTACGGCAGAATTTCTTTTCGAACAGGGTGGTGAATTTGTGGAACAGCCTTCCAGAGGATGTAGTATCGAGTGACTCATTAAATGGTTTCAAAAACAGTTTAGATCTGCATTGGTCCGATTTAAAGTATGTGACTGACTCTTCCAATTCCCACGCATGCAGGACTTATTAGTTTATATTATTCAGTGAAAACAAAAATTAAGTGAAGACCGGTCAACAGGTTTTTAACCTAAGGAAGACCGAAAAGGATATCATGATTAATAATAATTAGAAATAAATATAATAAACGCTATACAGTGACGTTGCCTTTGTGTGCGTACATATATAGCAGACGAATTTACATGACGTCGACGCATCTTTTTGACCGCAAAACTGCATCAAAAACTGAACGGAGTATTGTTTCCCTGGCTTGTTCCCCTGTTAGAGTGAATTAAGACGCGGCACGCGCATTCCTTGCGCCCTATTCGTGAGAACACCGTCCAGGGGCTGAGGCTAAAAAAAAAGAGAGAAAATGTCCACTCGTAACGGAGTAGAAGTGACGCCGCAGCCGAAATTGTGATATGCTGCACCGCAGGGCACCAACAGACGTCCGTGAGCACGGAGGCAGACGAAGTCCGCACCATTCTTGGCGCGGATAGATCTTGCGGCGTACACCGACGTACAGCGGAGGTGAACGACGTTCATTTTACGTGGGACGGAAGCAGACGGAGTCCGTCGGGGCCAAATAGGGCTTCTTGCGGCGACCAGCGAACTCAAAAAGATCAAGGAAAATTTAATCAATAATCCCCCTCTGCGCGGAGTTGTGATGCACGCGGCGTGAAAAATCCACTTCTCCAGCTCGAGAAATGGACGGATTCCGCGCAAATTTTGCTCGCGGAGGTGATGCGGAGGTAGAACGGAGCCTGCACAGAGCCCGCAAGAGTCCGCTGGGCGACGCGTCGGAGGCATCCAGCACCGTCGACCCTATTTTTCACTGAAAGAGTTAATTTCGCAATTTTCATCCTTTTTACGGACTCTGTCATTTTTTTTCGACTAAAAATTGACGCGGAGTCGGCACTCTAACCCCCGTGTCAGACTGGCGGCGCGGAATTTGAGATCGCGTCCATTCCGGACGCGGTTCGGGCACTTTTCAAAAATTAACCAAAAGGCGACCCAGATTTCCACTTTCAGGCGGACTATGAACGGCTCCGCAGCCCCTCGAGCACACCCCCCCCCGCCCCCACTGCCCTCCACTGCTGCGAAATGTGGCGAAAAGAAAAATTGCTTGTGCGGAATGTAAAAATCTAAAAAGGCGGACCGCGCCGGACTCAGATATGAGTCTGTGCGGCTTCAGGGGATCGGGTGCCGATTCAAGAGAATGTGAGATTTGACTAACCATTCCGCCCCAACCGTGTGTCCCAAGACGTTTTATGGCGAAATCATATGTGTTTTGTCACGTTTTTGGGGGGCGTTATGCGCGGAGTTTCAGGGATTTGGTGGACTCAACCCGCGTTTTGCCACGATCCGCCACGGTCTGCAAAGTAGGGTCCGCCAGGATGCGAATAGCATGGGAAAATTACTTCAGCGTTTTCCGGCGTTTTCCGGCGTTTCCTCGGCGCGTTCCGGGACCGCCAAATGTTTCGGGTGTTCTCGGCAAAGTCTGCCGCCCAGGTAAAACGGCCCCGGCGGAGCTTTTTACTCCGCCGCGCCGTGGAACTTTCCATCGAATTGCGCCATGGAGCATGCGCGGAAATCGGGCGTATAAATACGTTTTCCCACGTCATCTCTGCCTCTCTCGGACATGGCAACACAAGTGGGGAGAAATGTGGTAATGGTGCTTCTTGGCACAAGAAACGCGTAAGCCAAGCTTTTTGAACATTCACCAATTGCCAAGAATCTTAGGGTAATGGCCAACTTCAACCCTGCAGGATGGGCCGCGACGAAGTTGGTGCTTTGCTTCTCTATTCTATCTTGTATACGGTCACAGATTTCATCAAAAAGTTGTGGGGTAATTCTACAGAAGTTCACAAAAGCCTGCCTATCTTCACTTCTAAGTTTCTCCAACAGATTGTGATATTGTCCATGTTGTAAACGTTCCATATGAGTACACCATGGTTTTGTATGACATGACTTTGGCTTTCTTGCTACTTTTCTTCTTGGTGCATCATCTTGGTGTTCACAATCACTATATTCTGAATCCCTATCTGAATCCCTATCTTGAAACACACTATCACAATCCTCCAAAGGCTGCACTTCTGTTTTGGGCACTGCCAAAGACATATCCAACAAAGTTTTTAAACTCATTAAATCACTGTCGAGTAAAGACATTGTTTGTTATTTGTATTCCAACTTTCTGAGTCTTTTCCTTGTTAAAAACTTAAATAAAATAATATAACTTAAAATTGTAAATGCACTTGAACTTGAAAATGAATGGACACTGTCTGATGCGCGCACGGCATTTTATACCCCCTGATCCGCACCTACCCAAACAATCTACAAACGTTTTACAAACTTTCTCATACGGAGCTAGTACCGTATGTCATTTGGGTTCGCAATAAGCCTCACAACGGTCCAATAAAACGCCAATAAATCGCCTCAAACCTCCTGACGCCGCAGCACGGTCTACACCATGATAAAGTCATTCCGTGACGGTCCGCAACGTACATCGTCCCAAATCGACACAAAGCGCAGGAAACACGCCGGGGAACGTCCACACGCCGCGCAGCAGACCGCAGGAGGTCCCCACACACTCCTCGCGGCTTGCAAGCGAAGTACTCGCGAACTTGAGTGCGGTGCGCACCTGCAATTTACCGCGACACACTACGTTTTGAAACGACCCATTCACGTCCCCACAGGACCGCATACAGCTCAGAAACGGCTTCTCACGAACATGGGCGACGTAAAAAAGATCAAAGGGAATTCAATCAATAATCCGCTATGCGCGCGGCATGCTCACGCGATTCCAATTTTCACTTCTCCAGAGAAGTTTTACGAGTCCGCGTCATTTTAGCTCGCGGACATCACGCGGAGGTTGCGCAGTCCACTGGCGTTCTACTTTTGGAACCAGGCGTCTCCCGGCGATTCATCTGCGGCGCGTCTGCGGCGCAGTGCGTTTCATGTTGTGGATTCAACAAGACCGGGCACTTTTTTGCAACTAGTTGCAACTTTTTTGTTATTGTTTACGCTTTTTGTTGATTTTTTTACGCGGACTTGAGATCGCAAGTCCACTCTGACACGGGGGGTAACAGGGGGTTACCTACCTCGCATCAGGATATTCCCGCTAGCTTAACTTCTACGCTACCTGTCACAATGCAAACATGGCTGAATTTGGATAAATACATTATTTAGTTCATCTTTACACAACACAAACACAATTTACCGTTGACAGTTTCGGCAACTCCTGTTGCCATTTTCAAAACATTTCTGCGCATGTCAAGGTCACTCAGCACGACTTCCGATGCCGAAAATCGGGTCGTACACGTGAGAGAGATGAAAGGCCCCCTCGTCTCGGTTCATGACCTGCTTCTGTCCTCGTATCTTTATCGCCTCCCTGATGGTTCTTGTTCTCCAATCCCTCTCCCTATCCAGTACACTGACTTCCTCCCAGTCTATGTCATGATTGTTCTGTTTCACATGGTCTGTGATCGCACGCTTGTTGATTTGGGTTAGGGATTCTTTCCTCGCTGCTCTGGTGAAAGATCCCCCACTGTTCTGCTCCACATCCTTCATGTGTTCTTTTACACGGGTGCCCAGTTTTCTGCCAGTTTCCCCAACATACACACTCTTGCAAGACTTACAGGGAATTTTGTCCACCACTTCACATTTCTTTAGCTTATCCTGTTTGTACTTAGGATGAACGAGAATGTTCCTGATGGTCTGTAGGTGCTTCACCGCTGTAGACACTTGGTGCTTATTGAGGATATGTGAAATACCCTATGTTACCCCTTTTACGTAAGGTAAGATGACTAATCCTTTGGAGCCTGCTGAGTCCTTATTCTTTTTCTTTCTCTTGTCCTTTCCTCCTTCCTTCTTCTTTTATATCTGTGCTTTCACTTTTTTCAAAAGACCATCTTGGGTAACCACATTTAGTTAGAGCCCCTACTATGTGTTCTTCTTTCTGTCTATCTCCTGTCTCTGTCACTATGTCGTTGCACCTGTCGAGTAGGGTCCGGATCACACCTAGCTTGTGTTGCAATGTGTGGTGAGACGAGAAATGTAGGTACTGGTCTGTGTGGGTCTTTTTTCTATATACAAGTAGTTTCACAGTATTATCTGTTTTCCTAACTATTAAAGTGTCTAGGAATGGAATGGTGCCATCTTTCACCTCTTCATGAGTGAACTTGATGCTTCCTGTGGTAACAGGAGTGGCAACAGGAGTTTCCGAAACTGTCAACAGTAAATTGTGTTTGTGTTATGTAAAGATGAACTAAATAATGTATATTTTTTTATGTATTCCAACACGATGAATTCGTTCAAGGATATGAATTTGGAGAAGTTTGCGTTATGAATGGGTAATTTACTATAAATGTCAGTTATCATCTCAACTGAGGTTGTGGGTTTGAATCTACTGTCCATCTCCCCGTCCCGTCCTCTCTCTTCTATGGCAACTAAGCTCCTACCACATCACTTTGAATCCACGACCTCTGGGTTGAGATGGCCAAGTATGTAGCTTGGGGTTACAGAGACAACAGTTTGTCCGTGTAACCTTTTAACAACCCACTGGATAATAATAGAAGGTTTAGGGTTGAAAAACCTGTCTTCAGCTTTCAGAACAGTGATAGGAGCTTACTTGCCATTGAAAAAAAAACAGAGAGAGAGAGAATAATATAATAATGATTCCTATAACAGCGATAAAACAATTAAATGTATTATAAACGTAAAAAAAAATACTTAACAAAATTTGTTTACAAGTGTTTATTGGGTATTGCTAATAAAAAGCCACTTTTAAACATACACTAACCTTCTATTCTATTTTGTACTAATTACAACTCAATAATCCATTTCAGTATACTGAATCCATACAATATTAATCATACAGAAGTGATTTTTCAATAAAATCTTTATTTCAAATATAATGAAGTATCTCTCAATCACTTCTGAATCTCTGGCTTAGAAATAATTACTGGTACAAAGTTGATTAAAAAACTTCTTGATATGGGTGTCTATTCTTTTTACTGTTTACTATACAGCCCTTTTACCACCACTGGACATTTGGCATTGCAGACGGCTAACGGTCTTTAATATTTAATCAAATGAAATTCGCTTGTAAGTCTGGATTTTCCTCATGCAATGAACTAGAGTGTCGCACTAAGAACCTCATGCCTGCAAAGTAGCTGCCTTGGAAAAGTGATCATTGGGAGGAAAAACTCATCAAAAAGCAATGTGTAACAACTTGCACTTTATCTTATCACAGGAAGCATTAGAGCTAAGATCTGCTACATTAAAACATAGGAAAGTTACAAATCTAGAAAATGATATTATAATAGCTTTGGACACTGTACAGTCGAACTTGTCCAATGTCCATGTAGATATTTCCTGTTTAAGGACACGTGTTTATGGACACTTTCAAGGGACATTTTTTTTCCTTTCTCACAAAGGTGTCCACATTAGTTTCCACTGTACAGTGTGGAACACCAGCACATACCCTCAAGAACGATCTAAATGCATGACACTCAATGTATGGTACATGGTTGAAGAAAAAGAACTTTAGCCTGAGAAACTATGGGTGGCAATTTTATTTGTCTGTCCAACATATTGGAACGGAAAAAATACTTTGATTTTACCACCTAATGTAATTATGGATATTCAGTTTTATCTAAAAATATATTTGATTTTTTTTGTCAATTATAAATAATTGTACAATAAATTTTAATTACTGAATAGCATGATGCAAGACTTGAATCAGACAGTAAACAGTTCGCTAAATTTGAAAACATCATGAAATATATTGGCAATACTTAGTTTTATATAAAACACATCTCAAGTATCATAAATTTGAAATTGCTTTTATGTGACATATAATGAGACACACAAAATAAAGAAATTGCAAAATTTACATTAATTGATCAGACTTAATTAATCTTTCTTTCCTAACAAAATATTGAAAGCAGCCATTGAAATTATCTTAGTAGAAAAGGTACATAAACTCATGTTAAAACTACTTACATAAGTTAGAAGCGACAACATAAATGTACAATATCAGCAAATCTGCCCTTCTGTTTTCTATTTATTCATATACATTATCTCGACTTCAATTGCCATAATGGGGATAGCAATACTTTTACAGCATGATTGGCATTAAAAAATCATTGTTTTACATATTATAGTAAAAAGAATAACAAAACAATGAATTCAATTAATCATTTATCTGGAGACACAACTTGAGAGACGCTTCTATTATTTCACCGTCCACTTATGTGGCAAGAACATGATTTAACATTACTTTATATGATTTAGCCAACATCCTATTATCAATGAAAAAAAGAACACTGTTTCCGAACATATAATAAATATATTTATTTTTTTAAATTCCGAACATATAATATATTTATTTATTTTTTTAATTGGAGAATTTTTTGGCTTTAAAAACTGCTAAATTGCACCCTACTGATTATTACACATTGATGCTAGTATCTGAGAATTATGGAAGCTGGCAAAATCAAATCTATAGCAACCGAAAAATAATTAGACAAACGCAATCCAAAACGTATGCAAGTAAAGTAATTAATGATGATCGCATAATAAATGATTAAAAATAAAATGAAGTGAAATTTCGTTCTGAAACCAGTGGCAGCCGAAATATTAAACGGAAATGCAAAATCTCTCTTTACATGAACATTTTATGTCGAAAATTTACTTGCCTATTAATCAATCTAAATTGACATGTTGAAATTGAAAATCTAAGGTTGAACAAAATAATCTTGACCTTACAATGTGCATGATTATTTAGAGCTAAATTGTGCATATGTTAGATGAAAACCTAACTACTGGTACTCTCTTCACAATACATGAACATATACTAGTCAGTTTCACATGGAAACAATCAATCCATTTTGCATTTCTTAATCATTTAACACTCTTAATGTTGGACACATATAGGTGTTAAAACTTCCTCTTACATTATTAAAAATCAAATCTCATCTTTTCACATTAAATCCAATCTTCAAATCATCACCACCCATTGTATCAAAAACTTGCATGGTACAATTTAAGAAACATATTTTCAATTAATATTTGACACTATCTGCGCCATACTATTTGTTATGTGGGTTAGAAATTGTTAGGATGAGTACTTCAATTTGTTCAAATATTAATGGAGATAAAAGTAAAATAATGGGAAGTGAATTAATAATGTACATCATACATGTTTTTCATGGTCCAGTTTCAAAAAATTCAACACAATAGTAAAACATTAATTAATCATAATTAAAAACCTGTTGGTACTTTAGACCCCCTGTATATACCTGTAAACACACATATCACATTTAAAGATTCTGCAAAAATAGAAAACCAGCTTGTAAAACATAAAAGGGAAGTGGTGAGCATTCATTAAAGTAACCTTTCTACACCAATAACAATAACAAACCAATGAAACACTCAAGAAACATTGAAAACAGTCCTTGGGATCTGCTGAAAATTTTATCATCCCGGTATACATAGTTACATCTATTCCAACCACTGCACTGAAATATATACAGCTTGTAAGACAGAATTATTTAAAGCTGTTAGCAGGGTATGAGACTTCAAAAATTTTGGTCATGGACCACAAAGGCTGGCAACTATAAAAAGTAGCCGGCCTTGACAAAAAGTGTCCATCCCTTAGTTATGTTAATATTTAGAACTCCCCAAAAATAGCCTATCCACTAGGCCTGGAACTTTTCAAACCAGGCAGCCCGGACAACAATCAGCTGACACCGGGCCGCCGGGTAGGCTCTATTTTGTACCCTGCTGTTAATTCAATTTAAGTCTAAAGCATAACAGAATCTTCATTAAGAAGAAATGTTAAAATATAAAGTTTTAAAAGACATTTTATATGGATTAATTACATAATCGTATGTTGATGTTTTAACAATGAAGATAGTGTTCTAACACTTTTATAACATTTTCTTCCACATTATACATACAACTGACATACCAGAGAAATAACCTAATGTGATGCAAATCTACAACTAACATTCCAGTAAGAGATAATTCTGTTGCTAATCCTGTATAACTTGAATTTGAAAGACGTAAATGAAGAATTTGAGTCATTTGAAATTTCAAGTTGTGAAGAGAAATGGAAATGTACTCAAGTTATCCAAAAAATTGACTTAAATGAGTGCATGATAAAATGGGTACAAGTTTACAATAGATCACAATATGTGAATATACATTACTTTATAATTATCAGATAATAAACTCTGTCACAAACAACACATACAATGACATGTACACATATAGCTGCATCAGACTATGAACCCTGTGCGAATTAACAAACTTCACATAACAATCTATATCCAGTATTAACAGCATGCCTGGCAGTTGGGCCACAAAAGCTTTTGTCTTTTTAGAGTATTCATCCACTTTACATGTTTTTCTACAACACCATTCGGGTGCATTACTAACAGGTATATTTGGTATTATCAGGAATAAATGACACGTATTATCTATTGCCATCTAATGCATCAGAAAGGGCTGTACACATTGTGTACAGCACATTTCATCAAAAACACCATTCCAAAGTTTAAAAAAATATTGATGATAAAAAACAATTAGACTTCTTTAAAAATCTTAAATCAACTGTTCTTGCAATTATATACCTTATCTCACCATACACCATGAATATACGGTAATTATCATTACAAGCCAACTGTATTAAAATGCCATTGATTTGGTTTAGATAATTCTAATAGCTTTAAATATAGCTAAATATTAACCAATGACTATGCTCAGACTGAGATTTAGTCATAATATTTTTATCACACATTTTCCTTTCATTGTACTACGAACATTGATAATACAAATTTAATAGGCTAGGATTACTAACAGATAGATCATAACTAAACCAGAACAAATGATTGTACATCAGCCAGTTCATGCAATATGCTAAACATTCCATTGTAGCTGAAGCCAGTAATTAAGTGAAAAATAATATTGAATTATCTTCCACTTGCCTAAAAATTGCTAATTTCATGTAATTACCACACACATAATAGATTCTACCATCATTTTAACTGTAAGAAATCTTGTTAATAATTGTAGGTCTAGTTACTTCTGGCTATTTTCCAAAGCTATCGTGTAGATGCCCTGATTACCTTACTTCTTAATGCCCATCATCCATTCAGCAACTCCTAGGTAATAAACCTGAAAAATGCAGAGTCAAAGATAAATACATTATATGCCTCAACCCAAAAGAGAAGACATTCAGACTAAACTTACGGAGGATATCTGTAAAATATAACAGATTATTTAATTCCTCATACCATCTGAGCGATTCCGAACAATGGAGCGATCACCATCATACGACATGCACCACCTTTGAAGAACGCGCGAGGTCCCTCATACTTCATTGTCTGGCTGAAAAATACATACTAATTTTATCATCGATTAAACTGAAAAGATGACATGTCTAAAAATATAAACCTTTTCTTAAAAACAGTTATATCACTTGTAGAAAACACTTCTTCATGTGTTAAAAGTCCGTATTCGACCCTTTGTGGGCATTGGGCTGGCGGATGACTATCAGCAATTTTTCTCTTTTACCCATCTCTGTCATGTGCCATTTGCATCTTTGAATCCTAGGCCTATGAAGAGATCCAAGCAAGACTCAATGCATTGACCTTTTAGAGTTCACCAGCAATCACAATTTCTTTGCACCTGTTAATCCAAGCACTGTGTCTAAGAACATGACAACACCCACAGAGCCTGCTTTGGCTTGGTGCCGGCTATCCCAGCACCTGATTACCTGGTTCAAGCCAAGTCAGGACGTCGACGTATAAAGGCTAAATCATTTAATGAATACAGCTGTTCAAACATTGTTGAGCGCTCCGTACGCCTCAATAGCAAACCGTTCATGCCCCCAAGTGCTTGGACGCCTCAGTATAAGAACTCATTCTTTGTACGAACAGTTATTGACTGGAACTCTCTCCCAGAGGAGATAATCCAGTCTGAGAACATTGAGTAGTTCAAAGCTGCAACTGACTGTCTGCGCATGCAGCAGTAGAGAGCACTTCCCCGCTGCCATCGCGCCTGTTCAGGACCTCAAGCAGCGTTATATATACAGATACAGATACAGACAATAAGTCCAAATAAGTCTTGTTTAGTGACCCTAACCTGTATTATTAACACAACAAATTCAATGGATCATACTATTTTGTAACAAATGTACATGATCTTCACTTTAAGGCCTAACATTTATCGGGTACATGACAGTTCAGACAGGCAGCATATGGGTGAGCATTGAGGGACTCCTGCTCAAAAGGATTGGTAGAAGTTTAAACTTGTCAGTAGCACATGGGCAGATCTACGACCTCAAGTGAGTGTTATCATTGACTGAAACATGCTTCATAGGCATGTTGTTTACATCAGGTATTTGTTCCATGCACATCGACAAACCTGATACAGAAAAATATCTGGTACCTGTAGATGATTCCTATTCAGCTATTTAACATATTCAATGTATAGTTAAATACATATAAATTTACTTATATCCTTATTGTTGTGAACTATGTTTGAGATAGACTTGTTTTATATTACATCATTGTGTCTTACACAAAGCAGTCGACAATTCCACTGTAGGCCCGCTCTCCACTGCCTTTGGTGATTGTCTGCAGACGCGTCTTCACCACTGAAACACATTGACACATTCAGGCCCAATTCTATATCATTTTTCACAAAGTCATAGACAAACAGCTGAGACATACAAAAACTGATTGATTTTAATCATATAGTTATATTATATTTTAATCATATAGTTATATTATATTTTCATTCATGTATACATGTACCTTTTTAAAAGATAAATTATGGATAACTAATGAGAAGCTTTAACTGTACAAATAATGCTTCTACATTTAGATTTATTATAAAGCATTGTTAATACCATGGGCACTTGCACAGTGGTACGCCTTCTCTAGTCGGTCACCATTATTTACCCCAATAACATTTAATATAAACATGTAAATGTAGTGAGTTTGCATGGAAAAGTTTTGAATGAATATTATGTTCATGTTAAAAGTTGAAAACAATTATGAATATATACATGTATATATATATGCTACTTATTTGCAGTCGAATACATCTACTGTACAAGCTTATCGATTCGCTATAAGACTTTTTACCCATGATTCATGATTGTACAGATTTAGTGCACAATAATCAGTAACAATGGAATACAGTAAAACCATGAACAGATAACAAAAAGCTAAATGAAGGGATTGAAAAAAATTCAAGTTTATTCATACGTAGGAAGAGATATTTTTTCAGAAATTTGGAATGAAATATTTGAAACAATGTGATAGAAATGATTTGAGATTTAAGCGACATTGATATGCAGAGTTTATGCTGTAAATATTTTGACAGGCGTTTCAAATCATACACAGCATATTAAGATAAGTTGTGTTTGTTTAGTTTTGATAATAAGATCTAATCACTGATGCAGCAAATTTAAAGGGGTTGTTTTGCTACGAGAAAACTTGACAAATTTTTTGTAAATGTTACTCTCCGACATCAAGGTTATGGGTCAAGATCTGCGCAGTTCCCAGTCAAAGCTGTATCATTCCCCCAAACTGCCATAGTAATGTGCATAAAACTGCATATCATATCTAATTTTCTGTGTCTCTAACATGTTTGTAAAGTCATGAACGAATAGTACGATTTCCTTCTGTAAATATTCTAGGTTAAGTCCATAACTGGATCTAACAATATGAATAAAATCTTAAATTGCAAAGAATAATGCCTAATTATCACTGCAATCTTTGCACAGTTCAAATGCTGAAGTTTTTGTAAAAAATATCAAAATAAATAATAAAAAATAATAAAATCAATTGCTTCTATCTAATTGAATTGAATATCATTTTCCCCTCATAAATAAGTCATTTATTTGCTTAAAACATACATTGATAATTACATGTGTATCAAGTTCAGCTAAACAGTAATTGTGTGGATGTGAGTGTCCTAAAGACCCACTTCTATGTGTACGTTGGCCTATCTTAACAAAAAGCAACAAAAAAAGGCAAGCATATTATCAACTTTTATCAAGCATAATAGTAGAATGGGGTTATAAGAGCCTGCCAAGTAGGACACAATTGCCTAAAATCATCAGATTAGTGGCTTCTATCTGATATGGTTTTAAATTGTAAGTGATGTGTTTTTGCTTGATGAACCACTTGGAGAAATGGTACATCATGTTATGCAACTTTGCTATAGAATTAATATTTCAATGGCAAAAAATCTGTGAAAAAGTCTATTTGAAGAATGTAGATAGAAAGATTACAATTATTTATTGCATTGTGACATTATTTCAATACTTCTCACAATTAACAATTATGAATTGAAAAGATGTATGAATGTCAAGACTCACAGTTATGCAAAATACCCTATTACGTTGACGTAAAAATATGGTCATTACGATCAACAATTAGGGGTTGGGCTTTTACATGAGGAGTTATTTGACATCTAAATAATGGTATTTTTATGGAAATTATTTATAGTGGGCTTTTAGAGCATGGGTCCTTCAGTGGATGTTTAAGGTATACATGTAATGGCAAATAATTATAAAAATGTACTACAAAGCAATACTAGTATCCTCTGCAAAACAACAGCATACTCAACATACAATATACTATTTCTAATCTAAAAGCAATGTTTCACAGCAAAAGCAGTGAACTGACAGTAAATAGAAATTGAAATAATATCTTTACTAACCATCAAAAGGATTGACCGATAAAGATGCTATGCAGCCTGCCACATTTCCGGCGATAAAAGAGACGTAGAATACGGCTTTGTCACTGCCTTCCTTTCTCTTTCCCTGTCAAAATAATATGACAACTTTATGAAACTTAATAATATGGAAAACACAACCAAAAAAGAGCATTGAAGCAAGATGCTGATCCTCACACTTGCCACATACCTGTAAAACAATTCTATTTATGGGTCGAGCCTCAATAGCGGCAGCTCACAAATGTTATATCAAATGAGCAAAATATTAAACTTTTTTGGTAGTCTAATTGCAAGATGGAGAAATGTGTTATATCATTATTGGTGGTATGTATGTATAATAGTCAAAGTGAAGGCTGATCCAATCCTGTGTGCATGGATAAGATATACAATTCCAAGTACATGTAGTTTATTGGTAATGTATTAACTATTGTCTATTATAGCTATACATCTGTATTATCATTATTATGAGTGGTGTTCACTGCCACCTCAATACATGCTACTCATTTTGATACACGATGTAAACTTAAGTGACCACTGCTCATCCGACGGCAGTATTCTCATCTATAACTCATTTTCTGGAATACAGTTGACGTCGGTCTTACAATTATGGAGCTGGTCCAGAATTATACTAGTGGCTAAATTGATATTGCTAGAAGATCTATATGCTGCTTTATGAATCCATATTAAATGTGATATAGCTAGAATGATCTTTTATGTAATGTATAATCACCTAATTGGTTGTTGATCAATTCTATATTCTTATCTAATAATTAACTATCCAATGTATGTAATTAACATAATTTCTTTGTCCATCATCACTTTGTTCCAATCACTAACTAGCCTCCAGTGAGGATATCATAATATCAACGCAAGAATAAAAAGATGCTTTTTTCTGAAGACAAATATGCAAATTAACTTGTTTTGATTGACTACACAGGCACTATTACATGTATTTCTATGTATTTTGATTGTAGCATTGATAAATATCACCATAGACAGGGGTGCTTTAAATGCGGTCAAGTCAAAATACCGTAAACTTAGATTCTGCAGCACATTTTACCCACACAAAAAACAAAACTATGTGACTTACAAGTGAATTGAGATGAGCAAAGAGTGGAAAGTAGATGGCTGAAAAGGTGACGTCGCGGAGGAACGTGGCTCCCATGCCCTTGTACAGCCCAAATATGCCACGCTCCCGGACCAACTTCAGTGCAATCGTTGTAGCCGACAACTTCTCTGGCCGTGCTGCTGATGTATGGAAAAGCTTCTTGGTTGGGTCAGCAGCAGCACCAGTGGACGAGGTGGCAGACCCCGCCTCTTTACGACCTGCCAACAGTGAACACATTATCATTTTGTTTTGTTCTCATGTTGATACTAACAATGTTTTGACTTTGAATATGAGTATTACACATCTGAATTGATTAAGATTTATCTAAGCCATTGGAGATTTACCGGCGTCCTGCAACTGTATCTTGAGCAGCTCCATCGGCGTTGTGACAATGATTTGGCACATGCCTGCACCGCCACCAGCCACACACTCACGCCCCAGCGTCAGCTTACCACTGCAAAACACCAGCGAGTGTCAGCGAGTGTCAGCATGAACAAAAAGTTTTCCCAAAATTGCAGATAGGTGCAGGATATAAAAAATTATTGAATACAACAAAAATCTAGAGCAATATATCTATCATATCGATAACATTACTTAGTTACGCGTGCCTATCTAAATAAGAAGTCAGTAACATTTAAAGAATTGAAATATTCTCACACTATTGATAGCGTGATTTTGTCGGTGATAGCATCACTAATGATACTTAACCAGTTGGTAATTCCCCATGATGTGCATTTGGTAATGTTGCCGTTTGTGGCACCCCTCTTTTTTCAATATTGTCTTGTTGTTTCCTAATGGTTTAAGTACAATTAATAAAGCAATGAAAATCCATGTAATGTCATGTGTACCCAGGCGTGCTGAGATGGTGCCTGAAGAAGTCGTTGCCCACCAGTTTGATGGCTTTCTCCGGAGTGATCAGCAGCAGGTTCACAGCCGAACCTGAAATCATAAATCTAGTATGAGTCTAATGTTCGAAAGGATCTCTTTGAATAAAATTCTCTATGAATTTACTACATAGGGTTATCAGCAATTACAAACTTGAATATCAGAAGTAATTTTTCACAAAACTCTAACGGGCACTATCATGCATACATATAAATACAGACTGAAATATTTATAGTCTAAACTTAAATAAGTGAATATCAATATGCACTAAAATACAGTGAACTGTCACAAATGAATTGAATCTTGTTAGTAATTTTATCAATTTACGTGAATGAAACTTAAAGCCAAATTATTAATTTCACAAAACATAAATTTGAAAACGTCTGAGTCAAGCTTGCATACCTCTGTACATTCCAAAGAAACCTTCATTTCTCAAGGTTTTCACACCACAGTCCAACCTAGAAATACAGTAATGGAATATGTGCGAGCTGGGATTGTAAAAGGTACTTTTCCAATACATGTAATACAAATGGCTATATCACAGCTAAAGGGTAAGATCTTTTACTAAAAATATGGTATAATCTATTGAAAATTCTTAAACTGACATTCAAAATAGCTACCGTATTATTAGTTGCCTTTAAGATTCTGCAACACAGAATGTTCATCTATTCTAATATTTGTTATGAAATGACCATCGCAAAATCTTTTATTTATTATTTAATCTTATTTGTAGACTACCTTATAGATGTAAGTCAATGAAATTTACTGAAATATAAAATACTCACATGGACTTATACATACGTTCGCCATTGGGACCAATTTGTTGATTTTGCAGACGAGTTTTCACCAAGTCAATAGGGAAAACACATGTTACACCAACAATGCCAGCGATTCCACCATTGATGATTCTCGGTAGAGCACTATTAATAAGTATTACTTTAAATTTTGTGATAGTAAATTTTTATAATGAAAAGAGGAAACGTTAGAATGTGTATTATATTCCTGTATTTCAAATAAATAATATGCATAGTGTACACCAATCTCAGAATTAATAAGTGGCTGCACTTGTTAACAAAGTTATCATTCAATAACTTACCCAAAATTATCTTGCTTGGCCATTCGCAGATATTGTTAGTGCCTATTAATAAAAATAATATACTTTATGTACAAATGAAAAATGATTTATTGAATAACAAACATACACTATATATACAGCCATACTATAATGATAACTTCAATAATTTTAAATAAAAAGTTCAAGTCAGACACTCTGAATGTGGATAAATCTAAATGTGTAGTCGGTAAGAAAAAAAATTAAAAAAATTAACAGCCCCTAACAGAAGGCGGTCAGTAGACTAGTTATGTGACAGTCCTAAAAAAAGTAGACTGCCCATAGAATTACAAATTTGGCCTGCTTTGAGTTCTGAATAAAAGCACGTGAGCCATCTACTTCCGCTCACGCATCTGACTTAATCTATATGCACGCTCTCATGTTCTTTCTCAATTCTTTAGTTCATATACTAAATGCTGACATCGACGTTTGTGCAGATCATAAGATCAATGCATATCCCGTGGTAGTCGTAATGATATTTTAAGCCGTTCGTATGAGCACTATAGCTGCATGTGTCGATGATCAGTGTGGACAACATACGATTATATCTCCAAAGCTACCTTCATCAATGTGTTGTCTGCTACTCCAACCTCTATATCACTAGAATATACGTATGACACTGTCACGGTGTCTGGGACCACAGGAGCAACTTATAGATAGATATGTTGCTGTTTTACTTGTGCAATCAAATCTGAACCGTGTAGGTTCAGTCTAAATCTTTTCGGTTTAGCTTTGATTTCACATATGTAAAACGTCTACATATCTAAATTGCTCCTGTTATGTGTCTGTGACCATGTGACAGTGACACTGTCAGTGTCACTGCACTGGCTGCAAGCCAATGCAACGGAACATTACCACTTTCGATCTCTTTGTTGGTGTGTTTGAAACAAGCCTCATATAAAACACAATTATATATTAAAATAATATTCAAATGAATTTAATGTACAATTTATACCGTGGTTAATATAAAATGCAGAAACACAACTTTTCAACCTTGCTGATCCGTGGTGACGGCCGAAACGTTATGTATTGTGAACGCTAATATGTTATGGTTTTGATTTTTTTTATTTGGCAGGACCACGCTGCGCTATGTTTGTTTGATTTTTCCAGGTGAAAGTACTCTTCTTGGTACATTTTAAAAGATATTTAGACTGAAAATTATATCTATTTCATTTTCTATATTTAAATATATTCCTGCAAGTATCTGTAAGATACAGATCATCAAACCGGTGAAACCGCGAAAATTATAAGATTTAAAAACTGTTGGTGAAAATCATATTATTTCTTATTTTTCTTTCCTTTCTCACTGTGTACGTGTTAAATGCGAATGTTATGGTGTGTATCAACTATCAAATATGTACAATATGATTGTTAAGGACACAAGTTTTCTTTTCATGTCAATATTTACTAATATTAACGCTAGTATTCTAATTGCGTGAGCGATAAAACGGGTACAAATCTTTATTACTGTAAGAAATCTAGTAGACCAAATCACACGGGCAAATATTATATACTAAAATAAATAAGAAATGTCTTAGGTACACACATCGAATGTCGTGTGTGTACCCAAGACATTTTTTTAAAATTTATTTTAGTCTATAATTTGCCCATGTGGACCAAATCAAATCATCATTATTTTACCCTTACTGTGTGGCCTTAGAGGGTGTTGAAATGGATTATGGCTGTATATGTGGCAAGTATAGCCAATGAAATTTCATCATATTGTATAGATCTACAGGTTCACCAAGTTTTATTGCAATCGGTGCACCTGAGCTACAATGTATATTTTGGCCGAAGATAAGCGTATTTGTAGTCTTTGTACTGGTCGTTCACATATTTTTCGGTATACAAGCAAAATCGAGTTTACTAATTTCTGAAACCTACCACAGTAATAAAGAGTAGTTATCCAGAATCTACATTTTTCAACCTATGATTAGGCATGCATATACAAATCTTCGGCCATTGTGATACTTTTGTTATTTACCTTTTTATTTTTACTACGGGAGTTTTTCTTATAAACTTGTACTGCAGAAAAATGCATATCGATTTTATAGCGTACTCTATGATATTTACGTTCGATTTCATGTTTAACGCACGAATTGGTTGAGGAGCATACGTTGTTTTGGTCTTGAGTCATCACTTTGTAAAACGTATTATTTTGTTCTCATTGCTTATTTAGGCCCCTATAATTATGTTTAGTGTTTGTAAATGTATCAAGCATTGGATGATTACCTATACTCGCCAGTAGTCACATTAAAAAATTAGTTTGAATTAGATGACAAAATCAGCGCTCCCTAGCTAGACTATAGAAAAACGTGATACTGTGTGAAACGTAAACAAAGGACGCCATGACGGTTGGTGAAATATTGCCGATTCAGAAATGCTTTCTCCTTACATACAGTTGTGAGAAACCTTTTGTTACGTAGGTTGTTTGGTCATATTAGGTTGTAAAACATATTTTTACAGGAATACCAATGGATGCTGGATGTTGGACATGTGAAGCAAAAACACAACATTTCTTGTATACCGAAATATATGTGAACGACCAATATGTAGACCCCCCCTATGTAGATGTACAGATTTAGCATGTACAAATTCAATGGTCGTCTCGGTGGCGTAATGATTAGTGCATATGTGATTTTCAAAGTTAATTTGCCTCAGCGGTGAGAGTTAGCTAGCATCCATTGAACTGCAGGCTGAATTTTAATGTTGCCGAACAATTACATTGTACGTTTCTAACTATTAAAGATCATTAAAACGTCAATTCTACCCTCAGCGTGTCTCCACTGTTGAATACTATCATGGGCTGATGCACCGAATGGTTAAGACTTTTGTCTACAAAATACTATATTATAGCTGAATCATTTTCAATAATACAAGAAAGCCTCATTCAAAAGTTCAATTCTACTCTCACTGTTCTGCCAAGCAAGCAAGTCTCAACAGGTGCACTTTGGCCTCCCTCTGCTATAATCATCAGAATTAACAGCTGCAGAGTATTCACAATAAACAAAACTTCCAAACATAGTGAGTTCTTTGCCCACGTACTGCAGACTGAATGCTGACCAACAATAAAGTCTCTGGTGTAAATATTACTCCCTAATTCCACACTGTGGGTCTCCACAGTTGAGTATATCATACAAGACCGTGTCGACTGCCTATGCAAGGTACAGAAACCTCAAGATCGTTATAATATGTGCCCAGAGTAGTGGACAATCATACTACTACACTGAAAGGACTTACCTTGAATACAATAGCTAGTATTGTTTATCCTGTATGCATCATATGATTTCATGTTTGTGCTTTATACTATAAAAGATGATTTTGATAATCAAAATAACACTACAATATATAGATGTACTGACTTTAGGCTGAGTTGTAAACCATAACCTGCCTTTATAATAATCATCAGCTATTAATGGCTGTGGATTACCCACCTAGACCTAGAGTCAACAAACTTTTACTGACATAGGGTAGGGTTTGGATCGATGTTGGTTACCAAATGACTGGTCGGTTATCGTATGCCATTGTCAAATCGCTGATTAAATTGAGATAAGCTGTTCAGTGTATGCATGAAAAAAAGTTGTGAACATTTATTAATCAAGTTTTTCTCAGAATTCTATGCAGTTTACGTAATAAATGTGACATTTCTCTAATAACATCAATATTCTTGATACTGTATGTGAACAGTTATACGTCAATGTGTAATTTTCTACGTTAACCCTTGTATTATTTCAGAATCATGGAACCAGACGTTCTAACTGAAGTGCCAGCTACTTTGAAAAGGCTTGTTCGTTATGTTGTTAGAGGATTTTACAATATTGAACACGCAATTGTTGTGGACTTACTAATCCACCATCCCTGCGTCAAAGAAGACGATATGCTGGAGTTGTTAAAATTTGAAAGGAAACAACTACGTGCTACAATTAATACTCTGAAAAATGATAAATTCATAAAATCTAGAATGCGTGTCGAAACTGATGCTGAAGGCAAAATGACAAAACACAACTTTTATTTCATAAATTACAGTGTCTTTGTGAATGTGGTAAAATACAAGTTGGATCATATGAGGCGAAAGATCGAGACTGAGCAGAGGGATATTGCCAATAGGGCATCATATAAATGCCCTCAATGTCAGAACACATATACAGACTTAGAAGCAGATCAATTGTTGGATATGATGTCAGGATTGTTTTTGTGCACATATTGTAAAAGTGAAGTAAGTAAAATGCACATCCATTTGGTGTTGTAAATTATAATTAGTTGGACCTATTGAACTCTAACCTGAAGGTAGTAAATGAAACATTCAAGTTATACAAATTTCAAGTTATCAGTCATAACAAAGTACATGTATTATGAAAGGAAATGGTTATTGGCTCGCGTTTATCGATGAATTCTACTTCTCAGTTTGAGATAGAAGGGTCCTACTGAACTATGTTCTATCAGGGTATATGGATATGATATTCATTATGCACAGGCTAATAGGGCATCCCATCACAAAATGTATTGAAAATAAGTCCATAATTGTTTTGAAATTTAAAATATGATTTTAAATGCTTATTGTGTGGAATGTGGATGGTGCTATTTTTGCCAGGTAGAGGAGCAGCATGTAAGCGAGGCCCGCACTGATAGTAAGTCGCTGATGGTAAAGTTCAATGAACAGCTGCAGCCGCTCTTCGGACTACTTAAAGAAGTGGAGGATGTTAAGCTTGCTGCCTGTATACTCGAACCAGAGCCTATTGACATCAAAACTCTCAGGTAATATGCCATATTGACTTCGCATTCAATAGAGACCATCAATTTAAAAACTCATGTGGCGTAGTGTCAATAATATAGTTATAGTAAACTGTTAATAACTTATTACGACTAAATTTTCCACCAAATGATAGGAGGAATGGGGGAGGGGTGGTGGTGGAGATCAGCCGTTAATTCTGACACCATACTCATGATTTCCCCCACCCCACCTATTTACTTTAGACCACTCCCCACTCAAGAGGGTCAAATGTTAGAACCACCCCACCCACATACCCTGAAAAAAATATACTCATATTCTTATATATGCATTCATTTGACTCGTTGATATGTACACAACATAGGATGGGCCAGACAAATCCATTTATGCTGTTATCCTGTGTAAGCCTACATTCACATGTAAAAGATGTAAATCGATGAAGCGATATTGCAGTGTTGATTAGTTTGTTCACATAAAAGGTGATGTCACGATTTCTCTGGCCATTTGTCATGTGATAGACAAAATGAAGGACATTAATAAGTTTTTAAATTTGCGTTAGCAACAGTCAATTTTTGCCGCTCACTAAAATCTCCTGAGTGATAAGGCAACTGCATATTTGAATACTGCAATACAACTAGGTATGTGATCTGAAAAATCCCCAGTCACCCCTTCGCTACATCGCTCATTTACATGTGAACGTAGGCTAGTGGCCAGGTGTTGGTTGGAGATGAAGAAAGCAGTCAACAACTGTATAAGTAACAGTGTTTAGAGTTTAATCCTCTCATCAGGATCTCAAGCCCTTTACACATGCACAATAATCACGAAAAAATAGATTTTTATGATAGTGCATCTTACTTTTTTAAGTGAAAAATTTATAACGAAAAAAAAAAAATCGTTAAAAAATGTGAATGTAATCATTGTCATGTGCTAAAGGTCAATATTAAAAATATTACTTATCTATTGTCCTCATAAACAGAATTCATGCCCACCCTCCACCACTCTTAAGTGACACCATATTTTGATGCCCCCTCCCCTCCATCCTTGTTGAAAGGTTTTAAAATCAATGCTGCCACACCTTTTTTTTTGACCACCTTTTCTCCCTCACACCTTCTGTTAATAGAATTTCTTACCTTATCGTTTAGAAAATGCTAAGGAATATGCTGAGACACTTCTTGTATATTCAGACCACATGGAGGCCCCGCAAACAAATCAGCGCCTGGAGAGCACACAAAGTGGAGCGGCGACGCTTCTCGTAACCTGGGCTATGGCTTCACAGAAAACCAGGTGACGGTGAACATGGACGAGAAGGCAAACATGGCAGAAGACAAGCGGCAACAGAAGGAGCGACCAGTATGGATGACCACGAGCACGATCGAGGGCTCAGTGAGCGAGGACATGGGAACACTGGTCAGTTATTACTGTCATATACTTTTTGTATGCTTATTTGTTGAAGATTTGATGACTCATTTACTTTTGCTCAGGATCAGTATGTTAAAAATTATAAAATTGTGTTCTTGATTATGTTGTCCTTTGATAATTAATAATATTTGGCATTTTAAGGGAGGATCTACAAGTGCGGAGAAATCAGCATTGTCTATGGACACTTCTTCGAAACACAACAATGAGGACATTATGAAAACGCTTCTTGCTCATGAACGTAAAAGTGCCAACACAGCATCAGCTTCTGCCAAGTTTGCTGGGCTGGGAGACAGTGATGATGGAGAAACATCAAGTAGTGATTCCGAGGATGAGTCACGACCAGAAGCGACTGCAGCATTGGCAGCTGCAGGTCTGATAATGCAGCCCAGTGTAGCCCAAAGTTCATGTAAGTAGATGGTGACCAATGATGATCAAAACCAACAAAAAAGTTGTTTTTTTATTTATTGATACTGGTTCCATATTCTATTTTTAAATGAAAAAGTTTCATAATGCCACAGATTATATATTAAGATGTGGCCATATGATTTTTTTTGATTGTTCTCTATGAAAACTATGACAAATAGATATTTTTGTATATATTGTTCCATGGCGGGAAAGTACATGTATAAATAAGATAACATATAAATCACTAATTGCTTATGATACAGAAATGTGAAAATATTCAGTCTATCAAATGTCATGTATATTCACAAATGATACAATCACATTTTAGCCTCAACGACCGCAGTGATGATGGAGAGTGATGATGATGATGATTCTGTGCCAATGGTGACTGTGCTAGGGCAACAGGTGCCCTATGACCAAGTGACTCCGGACATGGTCGCCCAGATGACCCCCACAGAGAAGGATGCCTACATCAAACTGGGACAAGAAATGTATGAGGACATCTATGATTAATAAATCATTCTTGGTTCTGGCTGGTAGTGTGCAGACATTTGTACTGTGACGAAATCCTAATCCGAGCAGAAGTAATTGGACGTTTATGACAGATGAAAAAATATGTTGTATAGTTGTGGGTATGAATGAATTGGTTTGTATGGTTGTTAATAAAAAATAGATATCTCATCTTGCAACTTTTGTTTCCAAAAATCTGCAAATTTGATCAATTACATGTAATAGTAATTTGGTTTATTATATATATTCTGCCAGCTTTATTTCTGATCTGATGGTGTAGTCCCTGTGCAACTTGTCAAGGGGGCTTAAGTATGAAATTATCAGGCTGTGGCCACTGTCTCTTGCATATGGTATCTTAAGATCAGGCAGTGGCACATAAAGTACGGTAGTAGCAGTCTTTGAAGTTAATTAATCTAAGCTCAACTTTGCTTTCAAAATACAATGTACTCTCCTTGCGCACTCAAATTTTAATACCCAAACCCTGATAGGCATTGGTTAAGACCACAAATCAGATCGTAGGCTATGAAGTCAAATCAGAATTCAGATAAAATGTTAGGCCATATTTTTGCTCAGGTCGCACTTACTAACGTATTAAAAATCACACCAGCCGACACTGGTTTACGTCATTCGTTGGACACTGAACAAACAAGAGGCTCTTAGAGAGTCTAAATCGCTCACCTGTCTTTATGTTCCATTTTTAGCAAAAATGAGACAAGGTTGGAGAGATCTTTAAAAGGAATGTAGTTTGCATTATGACTAACAGACTGACTACACTTTTACACTAAAAAATGTTTGATGGACATCTGAGGCGGGGTCAATTTTCCCCAGGGACATGTATCAACTATGGAATGATGATCATATAGGCATACAACTTCTGTGAAAGTGTTATGAAATTTGAATGAAAAATATAGAAACTATTGTGCAAATATACAGACAGACGAAAGGTGATCACAAAAGCTCGTGTCTCTGACAGGTGAGCTAATAAAAAGAATGCATTGATATTTGCAACTCATATTCGATTTTCTGCATGTTCTCCAGGTTTAAAGGTCATGCTCAGTGGGGTATTAAGTATGCGTGTATAGAAGCAAAATGTAATATTTTGTGCATTGTGAAAGTGACGTTCATTTAAACAACCGGCGGTATTCTCTTTGAAAAGCACCTGCCTTGAAATAGGCGTTAATATGAGGGAGGCATTTCAGGCCGAGACCACTCTATACCCCTGTATTGTTATTTTAAGATCGGGATTTCTGCAGTATTTTACGTTAGTCCTTGCACAGCTACGGCCGCAGCATCGTATCTTTTTGAAGTTCAGTCAACTCCTGGCAGTGGCAGGTGTGCTCGGCTTGTTACCTCTCGCAAAATGCACTTTTTAGCCTAAGTTTGTTACCAAAATATGATGCTTGCGCACTCGAATCTTGATATTCTGAAATGCCATCGTACTTGGAAAAAACGTTTTTAAAGAGCTATCTTGTACTAACAAAACGTGTCCACGCCGATTAAGTTTGTTATTCATGCGACTAGTACCGGAAGTTACATAGGTCAGATTTCTTATAATGTGTTTAAATGGGAAAAGCTGTTAGAAATAGCCAAAGTTACAAAATATCTTTGCTTTTTCGGACCATGCGCACTGACCAAAAAGATTAATATTTTGATATGTTGTAGACAAGAGGTTAAACTTAAGACCCTTTCCAAGATGTGTCTTGGACGCATTTTTGCAATTTAACACCAAACATTGAGAATGTTCGGGAAAGTGATTTTTACTAGTGTCTAAGTTCGCAGAATCATGAGTTGTTGGTACTTAAGAAAAATCAATATGCAAAACCACAGCAGTACGCTACTGTGTTAATTTTCTGGTATGTAATATAGTCTAAAATAATTTTGAAATGGCCAAACAACAAAACATACATTCAATTTTTAAGAAGACAAACAATGTTGCTTCTTATAGATCAAGATGTTTTTTATTTGCGACCTGATTCCAACACACCCATGGCTGCTGCTAATGCAAAATTTTTTGTGAATGTGTTAAAGGCTTCTTCATCTTCTACTGGCAAGGGACATTCTACCCGTGGACCTTTTATATGATGTCTAATGCAAAAAGATAGATATTAGTTTAAGTCCATGTTAATTTTTTTAATGAGATTTGAACTTGTAGTTATGAATTTTTATGTACAAGTATACTTGTACTGTGGGTCACTGTCATATTACTTAAAGTATTGGTAAAAAATAAAATTGTAAAGTTCTATTTATTGATTGTTAATCTTTGCTGGAAAATTCTGCTGAAATATTCTTATAAAATTTCCACATTCTTAAAAAAACGCGAAATTAAATAGCCGGGAAATAATTCATGAATCAAAACTGCAAAATTAAATAGCCGGGAATATTTCTAGTTTTACAGTAGTCCATGTATGCATAGATTGTGCAACACTATTAATGCGAAAGCCGGTAATTGATGCGAAATTTTACCCTAATGCAGGGTATGAAATAGAGCGTACCCGGCGGCCCGGTGCTGGCTGATCTTGGCCCGGGCCGGCTGGTTTTAAAAGTTCAAGGTCCAGTCGGTAGGCTACTTTTTAGGAGTTCTAAATATGAACATAAGGAAGGGCCGCACACTTTTTGCCAGGGCCGGCTACATTTTATAGTTGCCAGCCCTGTGGTCCGTAAGCAAATTTTGATGAGTTTCATACCCTGTCTAATGGCTATAAAACAGATTTTTTAAATGTATACTAAAGCATCAACACAGCTGTACCTATCATATGCCTTTTACCAAAATGGCTTTTTTCGTTATTTTTGAACATTTCTGTCAGTGTACAGGTTATGCAGAAACAGAAATTTGCATGTGTACGAGGCATTTTTAATAATAGTGTTACTCATTTCCAATACAATATGGCAAAAATGTAGTGGAATCAAAATGGCGTCAGGACATTAGCAAGGCAGCAGTTCATATGCATCTAGCTGTACCTTTAGTTAAATAAAAATCCATGTTTGACCACGTATTGTGAAAGCAGATGCTCTCACATTTCTGGTTATATATAATTAAATAGTTTCAGCTAGCGTTTTTCTTGTGGATATTGTATTCATTTCAGTTTTATCATTTCCAACCTAGTAAACAAAGCGAAAAAATCATATCCCAATGCAAAAAATGCTTGTTTTCTTTACATAGTAATTGGGTGTTATTCAAAGATTTTAGGATTAGTGTCCCCAACTTGGTATAGAGTTCAATCTGGCTTTGCTAAAATAGGGGTGAAATCCCCCCCCTCTCTGAAAAAGGGGGGGATTTTTTTATTTGCTTTCCAACTGACAAAATCTACTATATATTTTAACAATGGCATAAGCACTTAATATTATTCAAATATGTTTTGCTCATCAAAAATATCTTTACAATAACATTTTATATTTTGATATATATAGGTATATTGTTATAATGTACCCATTATAAAAGTGATCATTTTACCCCTGCATCCGCATCGGAGATGCATATATTTTTCTAGGGATGCATCAAAAATGTTTACAGTGCGTTTCTCGGACACATCCTATTTTTTAATAATTTTATTGTGTTTTCCCTCCGTCATGCGTGACGCCATATTGTAAACAAATGTGAATATTAAACGCGCCTTGTGATTGGCGCATTCATTCCATGAACACGCAACTACGAAGCCTCTGATTAGCTGCTGATATAGTAAAACACAGCGTGTTCAGCCATGTTATAAATGAATGAGAGCGCTATTCGTTGCAACAGTGCGTGTTTGTCAATATGGCAGCGCCCATGAGATGAATATTTTCAAACATTATCTTTTATTTTTCAAGTATATTCTTCGCACTTTGATGTAAAATTTTAGCACAAATAATTATAATGCAGCCCCCCTTGAGAAATGAAAGTTGCGTCTGGGAGGATTATTATGCAGGAATCGCGCATACCAGATTGAACTCTGGAGTTGTTACACATTACATGGTCTGTCCACACAAGGATTGAAAAATTTATAGATCAGGGATCTGAGTGACTAGCCTTTTAGGAAACCAAAATAAGACCTTTCACAACTCAATAGCACGTTTTGCAGTTTTTCCTTGGCATCTACAACTGGATCAGCGTGACAACCCTTGTAACCACGTTATTTTGTGATATTTTTGATAGAATTATTTCTTGCACATATCTTAGATGGCTGCTTTTTGCCATTGATTTATTTAGGACTCCCAAAATCTGAACGGGATCCCACATTTTAACGCCATGGGATTCCAACTTTCCTATCGCTGTTACCCAATGAATAAAACAAAACACAACTACAAATTGATTTTCTTTAAAAAAAATATGCTACATAGTAAAACAATCAAATATTTGAAAATCAGGAAAGTGAGAAAAAAAATGGAATTTGTTGCATTCTCTTTCATTATCCTGCACTGTTTCCAGTAGATTTCACAATGATTTCCTCTTAATTACATCAATAATCCGAATTCATTAAGAATTTTAGTGAAGGTTTACTTAGATCCTTTGTTTAGATCATTCATCACATTTAATATGTGTTCTTGAACTTCAAATGATGAGCATGACTTAAATCTTAGAACAAAATTTCCAACAGTTCAGTTAAGACATCAGATAATCCATGACATGAACACACATTACACATATTCCATACGCCCCAAATACCCCCACAACAAAAAACAATGATATCCAGACAGTGACACTGGGTCCAGCTACAGTTTCTTGCAGTTAGAATTAGGTGAAAGCCTGGCCACCGTCAACCTGCTGGATAAGTGTGATGTTGTCTCCTTTAAGTAGGATGCGACCTGCAATATAAAGCAATAAAAAATGAATCCATTACATACCAAATTTAACAATTGAAATTCTGAATATTGTACAGGGCTCGACATAAGTGGTAGCCCTGTAGCCAAAGGCTACTTGAAAACTGACCGGTCTACTGATGATTGCTATCAGTTTATGCACGGAGCATTACATAAAAATATGTAACACCTTTGTCGAATGTTCATTTGAACCAAAAAAAACACAAAAATGGTTTGCTCCGAATGTCAGGCCACCTTATTTTCACCAGATACCCAATTTTCATACTTTGTGGCTCTGATGTCTGCGGCCTTATCAATCCTTGTCAACCCGTGAACAAATTTTCAATAAAATACCTTACTTCATATATATACACTCCCCAAAATTGTAAATGAACCATCATCGTATTCTAGTTAATTTTTGTCACACCATAATTATTTGTACCATACTTTCCAATAGAATCATTTGCACTGAAGATTGAGAAAAGTCATGAAACAAAGTTGTATGCAATAATAAGAGTAGTTTTGTTTTTATTATTATATAATATATATATATATATATATATATATATATATATATATATATATAAAATGATTTGATTCTGAATCAAAATAGAGGACAATATCTGTTAAATTTTTTAACAACCAACCTAAGCTTAAATCTATTTTCCCCCATCCTTAATGAAGAACCCATACAGGTACATCCTAACAGCAGGTTTTTAAAAATACGCATGAAATAAATGTGTTCTCATACCCAGTTTTCCTGTTTCTTGTCTTCATGGGTCCTCAGCCTCATCCATCACAAGGTTCATGTAATCAAACCCCTGTATCAAGTAAAATATGTATCCAGAGTCGATGTAAAAAAATAACACTAAATGGACATATACACCATATAGGAAAAAGAGCAGTAAACCTAGTCAATGATTTGATTTTAAATGATAGTTGTGTAAAAATAGAGGACAATATCTGTTAAATTTTTTAACAACCTAAGCTTAAATCTATTTTCCCCCCCATCCTATAATGAAGATACCCATCCACAGGTACATCCTATGACCAGCAGGTTTTTAAAGCGCTTATGAAATAAATGTGTTCTCATACCCAGAGTTTTCCTGTTTCTTGTCTTCATGTGCACCTCCTCAGCCTCATCCATCACAAGGTTCATGTACTCATCAAACCCCTGTATCAAGTAAAATATGTTCACAGAATGTAAAAAAATAACACTAAATGGAAATAAACCACCACAGGAAAAAAGTTGACCCTTCATTATTACATAAAGTCTTATTGTTTTTCAAATATATTGATAACATAATAAAATACAAGAATCAAGTTAGCTACTTTTGAATTTATTTGTAAGTTAATGAAGCTTGAACGAGTGGCTTACTAGTATAGTCAACCATCATAGGGCAACCAGTATTAAAATAATCTTTTGGTTAATCAGATCATTACTTTTCAATAAGATATCTATTTTAGAATTCAAAAATTTATAAAATGATAGATATGAGTAAACTAAAATAAGTTAATCAACAGTTGAAGAGTGAGTATACAGCATTAATACATGGTGATTTAATTTGCTGACGTTCTTAAAATCGTAAAAACATACCACAATACATCCTTCAATCCTCAGGTTGCATTGTTCGTAGAGCCAAACTTGAATTTTAGACCGCTGGAAAATTAAAATGTTAAAACAAAACATCAGTTAAATCACTAAATTTGTATTATGTTCACAATGCTGACATTTCGATCCTGTCAACAATGTTACGCACAATGTGAAACATGTCACAATGTTCATATTAAATTTTGAAACGTGGATTGAAATGCGAACCACAGTGAAATACCAACTTCATAATGGCACATTATGCATCTTAATACTTGTAAGGCTAATTATGTTTTAAAAATAAAACTTTAAAACATTTCATTTGATTTTATCTTTCATTTAACATAATTATCTAAGTAGAATCAATTGCCATCTTTCTCAGGCATTTTCAAACTGACATCCACATAATTTTTCATGTGACTCTCAGTCTATTAAAAATGAACCTCATAATGATAGCTCCCACACTAACCAATTTAAACAGCACTTCCTTGAATGTTCAAGCTCAAATAAAATGGGTACTTACATTTTGAAGATACCTGAAGATCAAGTTCTGATGGAATGGTTAAGGATTATTGTATACAAAAATAACTAGCCTATAGTGTCTCAATCTTACTTCGTAAACAATGAACCGAGGCTATTATGCCCGGATTTCTAATGATCTTCGCCAATTCTGTACCAAACGACGCCACATTTATAGAAATTTGTTAAGATTGAAGGAAGTTATGAGACCATACGTGTTGTGATGGAATAGAAGTACTCAGTAGACTATAGTGATCAATGTTGACACAAAATAGGTGGATCTCTCCTACCTTTTTCCTTATGCCTTTACTTAACATTTTACTAAGCTAACATCTAACCAAGACCATGCGCCAGTCGTAATTGTCAAATCTGACAAGAGCCTGTATCAATAGAAGACAAAATAGGTGGATGTTGGGAATTACGTAAGAGCTTACAGCTCGTGATTATCAAAATAAGCAAATGCAAGTCTCCAAACATTATTTCAGACATAAATATGTGTCCTCAATAGTGGAAACAACCTTTTCACTCCATATCTCTAGTCAAGAATGCAACATCGCAAGTGAAATAATTAAATTATTTTCGTGAAATCAGTTGTTTCCTATTTAAGCATGTGTAAAAGGATACAATCGGCTGCACCATAACCTTCTGGACCTTCTGTGCGCCGGCAGCGCCTGGAGCTCCTCCCTTGTAAGACATTATGTCTGTAAAGTGAATAAAAACACAGAAAATACGAGGAAATTTGTCCTCGAGCACAAAAATTAGCCGGTCAAGATGGCGGCAAAAACGCGTGTGTAACGCACCGAAAACCAGACATAAAAACGCAACACAATGATACAATTGGTTTAAAGGCTTGCGTTTAGAAAGTTCTAGATAGCTAGCGCAAACGCTGGTGCGTAAGATATGGTATCGATAAAATTAAAATACTATTGGCCACATTATTAATACTGTGAAATAATCGGTTAGGACAAATTATGAAATCCAAAAGGTACTAAATTTTATTGAAATGACTAATTTTCGCATCTTCAATCCTTTATCAAGTAAAAATGTCATTACATGTTTTAATATAAAATGATACCAGCAGCTCCAAGAACTTTTTATAATCGGATAGGCTTCTAAAACTTTGGAAAGCCGTGAAATCTAACTTATGGTCTCCTTTGCACTACTGACCGGTCAACGGCGGTCAGATATGCGTAGTCAGGTGTCTTATCCATTGGACTAGACCTCCATTTATAGGCATTGAAATGTGGCTGACTTGGAAACATGCAGTCATTAATCCCCTCCAGAATTGCAATCCTGTCCAGAATTTTGCTCACCGCTCGACAACTCCACTGTGGTCGGTTCGCAGTGCCAGTGCAAAGTGTCTGACCCATAATGCAAACCAATCTTAAAGACTTCATCTTGTGGAAATGGAGTAACAGTCCAACCTTGCTGCATTCCTTCTATACACTAAGCAAAAGTTCCTGTACCTGCGTGATCTCCTCTGATCACATGCAGAGTTATATCATCAGTGACATCTAGATCAGAAAGAATTTCCTTGGGTTGTCTGCATGATCTTCTTGGTGTAAGTTTGAGTCCCAGTTCGTCTTCTTTTCATGTTCGTGCTTTCCTCATAGCATAGTAAAGCACTATGATGAATATTAAGGTTAATTGGAAGTAAACAACCTCGAAGGAGTGCTGCAGTTCAGTGCTGGGTTCCCCTGGTTGCCCCCTCCTCCCGCAATAAGAGCAGGTATGCATCCAGGATCTCTATTACATCATTCCTTCATTCATCATTCCTCCATCATTGCTCCTTTTGGCTCCAATGTTGATGGCCTCCAGGACTTTTCCATGTCTCTTGGTTCTTTTTCAAGGATTTTGATCTTCTGCATTAGCAGTGGAATGAATGCTATGAATGGTACATGTCCTATTTTTCTTGATGTTGGCGGAGGGCTGATTTCTGATCTTTCTTTTCTACTGACCTCTCATGTTCTTCCACTCTCTCTCCTAGCGATCTTCCTGTATCACCAATGTAAATGTCTCCACACACCTGGTTGAGAGGGCTTTTTCTTCAAATTCCTCCATGAAAAGGTCTGAGAGGATGGGTGACAACGGTTAGCCCATTGCCATACCACATACCTGCTCATATATTTTTCCTTGATATGTGAAGTATGTTATCTTGATGGTAAGACTCAACAGCTCTCCAAATTCCTCAGGTGTCATCTGTTTTCTCCCCGGGTTTTCTCTCACTCCAAGTATGGTCTTCCTTAGCACGCTTCACCACCATCTTCACTACTTCATCACCAGGTACACTTGTAAACAAAGCAGACACGTCAAATGAGGTAAGCACTTCATCATTTTACAATTCAACTTTTCGGATCTTATCCACTAACCAGCACTGAATCAATACTCCTTTGAGGTTGTTTATTTCCAATCCCAAATAAACAGTAGATCTAGTGAAGTATTGTTGTGGAGATTCGCATGCTTTGATATGAAATTTAGTAGGGTTATAGTTGAGTTTTAACATGCATGGTACTTTTTAGTACATTCAGAACCAAGTAGGCTCCATCAGAGTTTTACTACTTGGCCTGGGCGGGGATCGAACCCCGGACCTCTGGGTCAACTGCGCTGCTTAGCGACTAGCCAACAGAGCCAATGCTATATCAACTACGCCACATCCACAAGGTTAAAACCTTTGCTTCAATGACGTATTGATACCCACTACTAGCTCTGACATGACATCAGAGCTAGTAGTGGGTATCAATACGTCATTGAAGCAAAGGTTTTTAGCCTTGTGGATGTGGCGTAGTTGATAAAGCGTTAGCTCTGTTGGCTTGTCGCTAAGCGGCGCAGTTGACCCAGAGGTCCGGGGTTCGATCCCCGCCCAGGCCAAGTAGTAAAACTCTGATGGAGCCTACTTGGTTCTGAATGTACTAAAAAGTACCATGCATGTTAAAACTCAACTATAACCCTACTAAATCCCAAATAAACAACCTCGTTTCTTTGAAAATGATGGACTGACAGCCGTTGAAATATCAGAGGTATTTTAATATCCAATATTAAGCTATTGATAAGATGAATTCATCATACATATAGTATCAAATACATAGCTAATGAACTTGTTTGATAAAAATGGAAGAAATAATTTAAAAATTCGAAAGCGCCTTATGTTATCTGGAGTATGTAAATAGTGTTTTCTTGGAATCATTTTCTATTTTTCGATTACATTTGGCTAAAAAGCGCCGTCTTGTTTACAAATGGCTGCCTTTTACAAATATTTATAAAAAAATATCGGTCTAATTGCATTTTATGTCGTTATTAGTCATCTATTCACAATACACGGTATCAATTATTCAATATTGCAAGGAATTCAAAGTATATAATTATCATTCATTATTCTAAAAAGTTAGATATAGATCCAAATGGAGATTGTAGTTTACTAGTACAAGTAAATGCAGGTAGAACTCAGTAAAATGAATGATCATTTGTTTACCCGTGGCCTTTCGCTCCCTGGCAGCGACAGAGAGCTGGCTAGACTCCTCCTTGGGGCTACAGCTATCGACCGAGAGACTGCTCATCTTGCTGCCATTGCTGTGCAGAAATTGGTCCACCTTAGGGAAACCTTATATTCTCAACTGACATGAAATATCTTTAAATAGTCGTAACCCTTAAAAAAAAATGTAGTTGTAAAATGGAATATACCTGGTGTACAGTATAAGGTATCATTTTATAAAATAGAATGTACCTGATGTACAGTATCATTTTGTATGCAGCGCTGTTCTTCCTGCCTGCTCTTATTTTTGGATTCGTAGTAGAGCAATCAAAATAGTGTCGGGGCTGGTTTTCGGGGTCCTAGATCTCCTTTGTCAATGTCAACTAATAGTTGTTATTGAGGGGGAGATTGGTGATCGTGGGAGCTAGTTTTTTGGTATTGTTATTGTTCTGTTGCGAGTTCTTAGAGTGTTGGAGCGAGCGGGAGGAGTAGTGCGGTATATAGAATTTTGCTTAGATGCTTCCCATTAAACAAAAACGTTTCAGAGGACATTCCTCATTCATCAGTTGCTGGTGGCAAAGTGCGCCCATCATCAATGTCTATTTGCGCTCTCATAAAATCAAGTGATAGATGGTTATCTCAGTCACATGTAGAAGGTTTTACAGGATACCAAGATTTTTGGGTCTTCATTCCCAATACGTTGGGTCTCTATGTCCAGGAATGCCTTTTGGTCATTTCACCTTCTGTAGTAAACTGTATGTGTATATGTATGTAAATACTGTATGATTGCAACCTTAAAGCTAAGTTAGCTTATACTTGTCTAAATTAGCTTATCAATTTATACTTTTCTAATTTACTTATTCATTTGTTCTCGTTTATCTATCTATTTATATTTTATTTATTTAATTATATACTTTACTTTACTCTGATTATGACATGACGATGACGATAACTTCGACATGTGAATGTTTCTTATTGTATATAAATGTGCTTTATATTATATAGAGAGGCGCCTACAAGAGGCGGTTTAAACTGAATCAAGTTCAAGTTCAGACTAGCCTATAATATACAGCGTATGTTCGTTCCTGGCGTCCTCTGAGTATACAGGGTATTAACTCAGCTCTACGTGTAGGGCTATCATTCAGACATGCGTTTTCAAACCAGCACAAGAACATTTTACTGACCCGTGAGTTTAAAAACGCGTGTGGGAATGACGGTCTGCGCATCTTGGGTATTTCGTTTAACAATGATAAAGTCTTACATAGTCTTACATAGTCTGTAACTGAGCGCTGGATCACTCCACTATGCTCAGATCTTCGGTTTCTTGCTTACTTAATATTTTTGTTCCGGTTCCGGTGTCAGCTTTTGCTCTATAGTCATATTTCATGCCAGTATCCTTCCAGTATTTATCTAGGCGACTCTCAAATGTCTGAATTGTTGGTGCATTTACAACACTATTCGGTAAATTGTTCCATATGGGTGCTATTCATTGTGTGAAAAAGTTTGATCTTATGATTTTGTTACATCTCTGTATGGCTAATTTCTTATGTCCTCTAGTTACACTACTAGTGTTATATGTCAGTAGGTTTGGCAGCGATTTATCGTAAATTCCAGAAGTTAATTTGTAGGCTTCTATCATATCCCCTCTTGCGTCTATATTTTAATGTTGGTAATTTCAATTTCTTTAAACGTTCTTCATATTTGAGTTCTTTCAATGATGGTATCAATTTCGCCGCCAGTCTTTGTACATTTTCGATTGCTGTTATATCTTTAATTTTGTATGGACTCCATATGGAATTGGCATATTCTAGGTTCGGTCGCACTAGTGACTAGTAGGAATATTTCTTCGTCTAAACAGGTGAATGTACGTTATGAGGCCCATGATACTGTTTCTCATTCATATGTTGTTCAAAATTTCAATTGTTATCTATAGTTACTCCAATATCCTTCTCTTTTTCTACATGTTCTAATGTATTGCATAGTGTATATTTGTGGTGGGTAACATGTTGTTTTCCTGTTGTCACCACTTTGCATTTGTCTGGATCGAAACACAGTAGCCAAGTGTTCGACCATGACTCTAACCTTTGTATCATCGGCAAACATAAATCAGTCGGAGTTGAGGTTTTCAGGTAAATTGTTAATGTATATGACAAACAATATTGGTCCTAGTACACTGCCTTGTGGAATACCACTGGTTACCGATTTAAAATCTGAGTAACTACTGGTTGACACCTACTCTCTGTTTTCTATTACTGAGGAATGATGTTATCCATTCAATCATTTCTTCCGATATTCCATAGCTTTCTAATTTACCAATTAGCCGTTTGTGCGGGACAGTATCAAATGCTTTCATAAAATCTAGATAAATTGTGTCTATTGAGCACCCGTTGTCAAGTATTTTGGTCCATTTCTCTAGAACGTGTAGTAGCTGTAATGCATAAAAGCACTGCTTGATACCAGTTGCTAAAACCGGCCATACATATAAACCGTAAATATAAAAAAATAAAATCACTCGACGTTTCTAAACATGAGAGTAGATCTACTCCATACACATGTAACACGTTTCTTTTGACTAGATCTACTCACACATGTAACATATTTGCAGTACTATCATCATCATCATCATCATCATTTGTTTTGATTAATCATCATCATGCTGGGGTAACGTCCATCATCAATCATCATCCATAAAATCTAGATAATTGTCATCATCATTGGCATCATCATCATCATCATCATCATCATCAATCTCATCATCATCCATTTCTCATGAGGATCGGTTTTTGAGAGTCCCCAGTCCATCATCATCCCCTCTCAGTCACCAGTTCCATGAACCGTCTTGGGTCTACCGTTCCCCGTATACCAGCCACTTGCATGTCCCATGCTGTCTTGATTGCTCCGCTTGACTGTACCACATGGCCATACCAACGAAGTCTTCTCTTTAGAATGAGGTCAAGGTCCTCAAGGCCGAAAGCTTCAAAAGCTCACTTGAACTGGTGGTGGTGACGTTCTCCGGCTTCACTTTGCAGATCTGTTTGATCATTGCCCTGTCATTGCGTTGCAAACGTTGAAAGTTTGGCTTGGTTAAGGGCCATGTTTCACTAGCATGGAGCATTGCACTCCGTACACAAGTACTGTACATGTCCCCGCCTTGTGTGAGAGGTGGCGAGATGAGAGAACAGGCAGTAGCTCCTTAAACTTCTTCCAGGCTGTCTTCACCTGTGTTGTCGTTGCAGTTGCCACCGTCACAGCTTCAGCCGAGAGCATGTCTCCCAGGTAACAAAAAGCTTCACGACCTCCAACTTGTCGGGTCCCACCTGAACCTCACTCTGTGGTCTGCCATCGATTGGTCTCGCAGTACCCTGACAACGTCTGCACTTTGAAACTTGGGTCCTCTGTTAGGCGTTTAAGTCCACTGCATTTCTTATGCACCCACTTTTGCAGCCTTTACAGAGAACGCTGTTGCGGCCTACACCAGTGCAGCAAACAGCACAGGGAAACTTGCCAGAGTTTTGGGAGAACATCCAGACCTGAACCGCAGATCATGATCTTAGTCTTCCTTGCATATACTCTTAGACCTTTTTTCTCCATGCCTTCCTTCCACAACAACAGTCTACTGACACATTCCTCAAGTGACTCTGTTATTATGACTAGGTCATCAGCATAAAGGTCCTCCCAAGGGACACCAGATCGGAACTCACGAGAAAGGGCTTCAAGCACTACGATGAACAGCAGTGGGCTGAGTACCGAACCTTGGTGGACACCGACTTTCACCTCAAACTCTTCACTGTAACCATCACCAACGCGAACCTGACTGCGTGCATTCGCATACATGCTCTTGACTAGGCGCACAATCCACTCCTCTACACCAAGTTTCCTCAGTGCCCACCAGATGACCTTCCTAGGAACCCTATCAAAGGCCTTCTCCAATTCCACAAAAGCCATATAGAGTCTTTTGTTGGCTGCAAGGTACTTCTGCAGTTGTCTGACAACAAAAATTGCATCTGTTGTACCTCTGCCTGGGACGAAGCCAAGCTGGGACTCGTCGATAGACACCACCTGTCTAATGAGCCTGTCCACAATCCTTTCTAAGACTTTCATGACTTGCTCAGTCAGCTTCAGACCACGATAGTTACCCCTATCCAGAGCATCCCCTTTGCCCTTGTACAAACAGACAATGAAACTCTGCTCCCAGTTGGATGGGACTTTTCCGTCGCGTATGATCGCATCTATGAGGTCACGGATCATGGAGGCGGCAGTATCGCCAGCTGCCTTAACCATCTCTACCACTATACCTGAGGGTCCAGCTGCTTTACCTGACTTCATCTGCGAGATAGCCTTCTTAACCATACTAATGGTGATTGGGTTTGATGGACCTTCCACAGGTGGTTCATCAGATAGATGGTCTGGATCCCAGTCAAACTCAACGTTCAGGAGCCTTTCATAGTGTTCCAGCATGCCTTCTGCTTGGATTCATCACTCATGGACATCTCACCAGCATCATTTTTCACTGGCTTGTCACCCATAACATCTGCGTTCTCTCTTCGCATCTGGTTTGCAAGTCGGAAGACTTCTGGAGATTTGTGATCAATGTTCTGGTAGACCACCTTGTCGGCTTCATAACGAGTATGATGCACTATGCGTCTAGCCATGCGCTTGGCTGTATCGTATGCAGCTCTTGTGCCTTTACCAGTCTTCCATGCTTTGAAAGCTTGACGCTTAGTTGTAATAGCCTCATCGACGTTCTCATTCCACCACCAGGTCTCTCTGCGCCAACGGTGAGGGCGGGTTATGCCACACACCTCTTCAGTTGTCTTGAGTAAGCTTGTCTTGATGTTGTTCCATATGCCCTCAGTGGTAGCTACATCACTTGAAGTTGAAACCACGCTTATGTGCGCGTTGAAGGTGTTATGGAACTGTCTGCTTACTTGTGGATCCCTCAGCTTCCAAATTTTCAGCCTGGGGACAAATTTGCGCTTAGACTTTGGCGGCATGTCAATCCTCATGTCACAAACAAGGAGTTGATGTTGCAGGGCTATTTCCTCACCAGGTATCACTTTCACGTCTGTCACAAGTTTGCGCATGTTCCTGCGATATAAGATGAAGTCTATCTGTGTAGCTGCATTTCCTGACTTGTATGTGATGAGATGACTGTCCCGCATCTTGAAACATGTGTTTCCAAGAAGAAGGTCATATGCTAGAGCATACTCCAATATTGTCACACCTTCAGCATCTGCTTCAGGCCTGCCATACCCCATTCCACCATGCACCTCCCTGTATCCTGTGCCAACACGACCTACATGACCGTTCCAATCTCCGCACGGGATAAGGTATTCGGAATCTGGAATCTTGGCAGTTACAGCATGAAGCTGATCATAGAACTTATCTTTAACCTCCTCACTATGACCACTCTGTGGCGCATACACTGATAGAATGGTAAACACACACTGACTGACAATGAGCTTCACCAGAATGATTCTGTCTGAGATACGCTGTACCTCAAAGACCTTCTCGATCCACTCTTCAGCCACTAACACGCCTACTCCTGCAGTGCCTTTGTCGTTTCCAGACCAGTAAAGCTTTAACCTGGTGTCCTTGCCCTTGATTGTGCGGCATCCACCACCGCGGTATCTGGTCTCCTGAATGCAGCAGACGTCCACTTTCCTGCGAGATGATGTTTCCACTACTTCACACACTCTTCCTCTCAGGGTATTCACGTTGAGCGTGCCTACCCTAAACTTCCTCATGCGTTGGCTAACGGTTTTAGAAGAAAGTCGTGGGATTTCGCTGGATGACGGTCTGGCTGGCCCACTTTTCTTCCCAACCCTACCGAATACGACACCAGCAACAGGTTTGTCGCCGGCCCCGCCTACACTAAGTCTAGTACTACGAACTACCATAAACTACGTTGGAGCAAAATTTTACAGCCGAATGCCCTTTCTGACGCCAACATACCATTTAGCAGCTGGCATGCAACTGAAAGTTTGTATAGAGTACTATTTCTCTTAGCCTTTCCCAAACCCAATGGGACTCTGCAAGGCAACAGATTGGTTTGTTTAGAGTTTCCTTCTCAGAGCCTTTGCCTCAAGAGGCACAACCTACAAGACAGCAGGTGGTTGGGATGGTATGTATCTCTGGGGCGCCAACCTGCTCCGAGATCCCACACAGTTTAGCCTGAGGCCGCGAGGTCCCCAGTTTCCATGGTGCGCCACGAGGAGGCACAGTGTGAGTCTTGATGAGTAGAACTGTAAATCCACCAGTGGAGGACTTACGCACTCGGCCTTCCTTTTCACTCAGGGGAGCTAGATGGCGGTTATAGCTGGAAGCAAGAAGGCATGCAAAGCCTACTGGCTACACTACACTACAACACTACAGTCTAAACACCCTGCGCTCGGAATGAGCACCACACCACTATGTGTAACTTAATCCTTTGATCATGCACCATGCACGCATTTCCTGAAAATGTAATGAAATACTTTGGTGAGTGATAATTTGCAGTTAACCGGTTACGGTTCGGTTTTGCAGGGCCGATTAACCGGTATCAATTTTTTGAACCGTCCACATACTAATTCCTAATGAGGTTTTACATAAAGTTATCTGCTGATTAAACCATGAGAATATGGTCTGGAAAAGAGTGAAGCACGATCAAAAGCAGTTTGGAAGCTTTGATACATGGCATGATTTGCTTGTAGTGGGTACACTGTAGAGCACCAATTGCTAAGATGGGCCATACACACAATCGGTGAATTTTACATATGGCGTGAAGTTTAGTGACCTGTATACAAGGGGGAGTTCACATTTTACGTAAAATTCACAGATTGTGTGTATGGCCGAACGGTGCGATTGGTGAAATATACAAAAGAACATACAGTTTAATTAAAGCTACTAGCCATTTTTTGAAGTGTTAATCAATCAATAGGGTTTCTAAACAAATGCTGGTCTCAATCAACTGGTCACTCGCTCCCTGGGTATGCGTGGGTGGATCTGGCTATGTGAATGGAATGAATCTAATTATTTTCATGTTCATATTCTTTTTCAATGTTTTGACAGCAGCAAAATGAATCTTGAAATTCATGGTTCAAGACCTGCAAGTGCACGAAATAGGGTCCAAATAAACCCGATTACGGTGAGTGTTTTGGAACCATGTTAACGCTAGAAAATAAACATTTTTTTACTATCTTTT
>CM032666.1:153623-173174 GCA_019095985.1 Streblospio benedicti
GATCAAGAATTATTCTCGATTCTTACTTCTTCTTAAACCCGATAGAGCATACCTTATATTAGCGACACATGATTACGTCTTAGCATCTTTAAAAATCAGTGTCGTCCTACGAATTAATTAGTCTCTGTGCACAATTGTATGTTGACATTTGATTGTCTTTGTATATTCATTGTAAAGATCACAGGTCATTCTACTGACAGTTATGCTTTTATGGGTGAAATTTGATTAAAAGAAAAACGAGATTTCAATTTCATATGCAATTGATGTTTGTGTTGTGTACGTGTGATCAGTGGACTCAGCCACTGGACTGGGTATTTTGTATGTCTGAAGTCTGATTGTAAAAAGCACCTTATTTTGTAATAAACATGTAAGTTACAATTACAATTATGCTTTTCACGTAACGATTGCAATCATTTATATACACGGATGAGTCCAATGCCATTGCAAGCTAATTAGTCATTAAAACGACCTCTTTTGTTTTGTACGGCAAAAATGCCAGCACGAAAATGCCCATACACAGCATAGATTAAAACAGATTTTTTAAATATACGCGCACGCACGCACGCACGCACGCACACACACACATATTGGAATTAATGGACTCGGTTGTAAGTATCAAACAGAAGACGACACTTGCGAAGCCTATATAATAGGGCTATATCACATGACCTCTGCCGGAACTCGAACCCTGGACCACTACCACTCAGTGGCACTGTGACACCTATTCACATACCACTTAAGTCAGGCGCATTAGTCCACTATCAGTGAGAGTCCTCTAATGTCAGATTTTCAATACCGAGCCACTCCATCTGCTTGACGATGTCGCATATCTACACATGGAGACACTCAATATACTCACCGAGATCTCGCTGGGCATCGACAATACTGCATAGATCATGAACCTAGAACATAATCGTGGTGACGTCCTCATTGGAGTAGCCCATCTCGATGAGCTCATCGCCCTTTGCCTTCTTCTGCTCGATTAGGTCTTTGACTTGCTTCAGCTCTACTCCTCATTTGCCTTGATTGTGTCCACGTTCAGCTGGACGTACAGCGGAATGAGGCTCACTACACCTTCTGTTCGTCCCGGGCATGGCGAGCGTCGCCTCCCGGGTGGTCTCCACCTCGCCGAGGAACCAGGGCCGGACCACGGGGTTGGCAGCATAATGTGCAGCGTAGAATGCATACATATTATATATGCATATATGCGTTTCCACGAGCGTTCAGGAAGACTGAATGTTTAGTCTGCGGACATTTCTTTTTTTTTTCTTAGTTTAGTTTATTCATTTCAGATAGGTAACAGGTTACAATCCATATAAATAACATTATATAGACAGTATATACATAGTATTAAAATGAATCATATCATAATTTACACGTTGACTACTTTTAATTGTACATGTTCTACAAGTTGTAAAAGATGTTTTTGATTTGAATACAAAGTCTCTTTTTACTCAACAATGACTTCCATAGACTAGCGCATACATGTGATACAACGAAAAGTAAATTTTATAGCCATGTTTGTCATCATTTATATATTAATATTATAAACATTATATAACACTGTTATATAACACTGGCTACAACTGGGTATTATGACTGATGTATCACAAAATACCAGTTTCCATTCAAACGATTGGCATGCAAAAATATGACCGTTGCCCCCAGATTCTAACGGCTGTGATCTGTCCTCAGTATTCTAGTTGGACATTCTTGCAGTTCTACGCTATACAGTGCAACAAGTACATGATAAACTAACACATTGTTAACATAGACAATATTGATGAATACCCCATGGACGTTTATTAAAAGTGTTGCTTTCTTAAACATATTTTGATGTGATAATGAAATAGAAATGTGAACAAAGAAAAATATGTATATGGCACTCATGATGCCTTCTATCTAGAATGCAGATGAAAACACGTGTTCCAGATAGCGATGAAGCCAGATTTCCAGAACATGGTATGAAGTCACGCGTCCGGAACATAGAATATGATCCCAGTAGTCTGGAACATGTATATACGGATGAAGCGATTGAAATAAATCAGGTGTCCAAAAGATGGATGAAACCTGGTGCCCAGGACAGTGAATAACCTTGCCGTGAAGAATGCTTGATGAATACGAGTTTAATATCAATAGAATCCCGGCGACCTGGGACATGTTGGTGGGTTGATCTGCCCGAACACGTTCATCTCGAAGAGGCAGGCGATGGTGATGACGATGACGTACACAACGATACACATCACCTGCAAGATACAGACGAGTCGTGTCAATACTAATGCAATCAATTGAAGCAATGGTAAACGTGCAATACTTACAATATTCTATCACTATATGACTTCGAAATAAGGTAACTGGCTTCAGCAAGTTACAGCCAATCATGGAGCAAAACAAAGAAACAATTTGTATGAAATGTTGAGCCGTTTTAACACCAATAGTGAAATTGCATACGTGAATCTCAAACTCTCACTTGTATGCTGCATGATCTTTTCTGGTTTAACAGTGACAACTTGTGTGTTGTATAAGAACCGGGTATGTTGGGAGTAATTTAATTAAGTACGTACGCCGAACTTCTTGTTGAGCTTCCAGCCGTTGAGCAGCATGGACGTGAACAGGAAGACGACAGTGGCGAGCAGCGTGATGCTCACGAACGTCAGGCTCGCGCTGCAACACAGCGACACATTTGATATGGATTTGAAAACATACCAAGCTAAATATGACGGGAAAATTTCATGTGCCCACACATAAACAGACGTTGGAAGTTTTCGGAGGCTATATACAATTATAACTAACAGTTGGTAAGAAGGTGCAAACATAGCACAATGACCCACACGACATACCTGCTTAACAACCAGAACAATACTGGTCAACACACTGGTTAAGCCCACAAAAGTCTTTACACATATGTTTGCATGGAGTCTTTCGGTATAAAGAAAAATGATCTGTTTCAGTGCAGCGGGAAAATTTTCAATTATCCACATAATACACCTTACTGGCTAATATGTGAGCAAATGTGGTGTCCACTGTCCACACGAGACAGATGGCCTTAATAGACAGGTTGACTTTAAGATAAATATATTGGGAATCTGAATAGGGAGAAGTGAAAAATGTACACACAAGGAGGAGTTCACACGGAGAGGTTTAACTGTACTAACAATTGTATGCTACATCAGGCTCTGACTAGATGAACAAGAAGGAACTCGTATCAGTTTCCCACCGGGCTGTTCCCCCGTCCCCTCCCACTCTCGAGTCCCCACCTATTGATCTGGACCACGCTGTTGGTGTCCACGGCCGTGGTCTGCAGAAGCCAGGGCAGTCCCAGGCACAGCAGGATGTCGAACACGTTACTGCCGATAGAGTTAGCCACCGCCATGTCGCCGTACCCTGGAACACCGTGATTTGTGCAACGTGATTTGGAAAAGCAAACAGCAATGCCGTATGTTGAGAAGAGATTTAGAGCTTGTGTTGATGTATATAGGTCAAACTAAGTATGTAAAGTTTAACAATTGTTTGATCAGCTTAATCCTCACCTTTCAAATCATCATCCTCATCGATATTTAAAAATTCCCAGACATATAAACGAGTTCAAATACATATATCTATTATGAATTTTGGTCACAATGCACACATACCATCCCTGGCGACAAACAGACTGGAGAGCGCGTCGGGTACGCTGGTGCCGGCCGCTAGGACAGTGAGCCCCATCACAGTGTCTGGCACCCCAATCGTGTCACCTGCCAGTGGGAGGAAATACACGCTGTCAGTGAGGGCTATGTTTAAGCTGTAGTATATCAATAAACTGGTATATTTGCTATATGCATGGCTGAAAGCTGAACACTGTATCGCAATAGTTGAGTGCCCAAAAGAAAGTGAAGCCAATGCCCATATCTAGTTGATGGACTTGGCATAAATGTAACATTGAATGTGGCATGTATACATACTGGCAGCTAACGTTACCGTAGATTCTACTACTAGAGTGGGAGCAAAAACACAAAAAGTATAGTGTCACCTCACTAACATAGCTAAAGAATACGAAAACACAAAAGCGTATTCACTAATTATGGAAATCGACCAGCAGTACAGCAGTACACTGGCCCCATCTATACACGACCACAGGTCACTCATCACCTGCTACGGTGACCATCCACACCATGAGGTAGGAGAGCAGGGCGATCCACACGATGCTCATGGTGAACGTGGCGAGGTAGAGACGCGACCAGCAGCCGCCGGGCCGCCGGCAGTCCGGGATGGTCACCACGAAGAGCAGCGTCACCGGCAACATCAGCCCCCACCAGATCTGAAGCACAGTAGTTGAACTGTTCTCATTTGCTACTCAGCACATGGTTCAACAAACATTATTTGGTTTCAAAATGCTTCGGGATTTACTCACTAGTAGTAATGATGATATTGTGGGTGATATCGATGGTACTCGTACAGCCGAGGCATTAGGCTACATGTTGTTCCTTGAATCATTTGTGTCCATGAACTAATGTACATGTGTATATAATTTCCCCAAGTTCGTCTGTGAATTCAATTCTACTATAACAGAACAGTGAGAATACATTCGTGTCTAATTTATGGTATAGCTTAAACTATTAAAGCCCATCCGTCTGGCGTGTTTCCGTGCTTTCTCACCTTCCCCATCAGTGAGTCTGGCACGGTAAGCGGAGACTCGTACTCCTCGTCTTTGTCTTTCACAGAGGCAGCCTCGCTTTGGGAATCCACTGTAAGAACAACATTTTTACTGAAATATTATAGAATTCCATGTTGCAATGTCTATGAAAGCAGTTTCTCTAAAAGTCCTGGAGATGATATAGGTAATGACACAAGATTTTATGCAATTTACCAATTAAATATCACTATTATGAGCTTTCGAAACAATCGTTTTCTAATATACTTTCCATCAATTCAGTGTCGTTAATTACTGTTAATATAGTCTGGCCTACTCGAAAAGTACTGAAAGTCGATTATACAACATGGTGTTAAATCACTTGTCTAATTCTTTGTAATCGTGTTGTGTACTGCAAAAACTAACAGTCTTTCCAATAAACTCAAACCAATAATATCTCACCACCGTTCATGAACATTATGAATAGTTAGCTAAACCTTACCCAACATACATTAATTGGCAACATTTATTGCCACACATATTCTCATCGTGCGTTTTAGCGATGTCTATATAATAAGAATAATAAATATGTAGTTCTGCACTACTATATTATGTTATATGTGTTATTAGAATAAATACTATGTTATTGTGACTAAATACTAGTATATTTAGAATACTTTCCACTCTTTCGAGCTGAAAAAAAGAAGGCACGTTATAAATGCACTGTACCAGTTTCATTCTGAACAAACAAGCATTATGGATATGACGAGGTACATGAAACAAAACAGCAAATATAATAACAGATGACGTGTTTTTTAAAAAAATTCACAACAAACACTTTTGTAGACCAAGTAACATGATAAAACACGCCATTGCTGATACAACAATAAAACATACATCAGTACAATCTGCAATATAATCTACGTATAATTACATGAAGTCCTCTTTGAAGCATCTACTTCTGTGACTTTCAAGCCTCTGTCATAACCCCCCTACACTGCACCCTCTCCCCTCCTCACCCAACCTGCAGCCCTCACCTCTGCTGGTGCTCCTCACCAGCCCGCCCCGCGCCCGGGCCTCCTGGATCTCCCGCTCTGACCCCGCGCTGTGCTCAAAGCCGCTGCTACCACTAGCGCCTTCCTCCCGCGAGGAGCCGTAGCTGCGCCCGCTGTTCTCAAGCACGTTGCGCTTGGAGCCGGAGGCCTCGACGGCCTTGTCATTGCCCAGCAGCAGCACCTATGGGGAGAGAGTATATGCTCAGCCATATTTGGGAAAGAAGTTCACCCATCAACGACCCCTTGTCTTGAAACTACAAATGGGCATTTTACAATGTCAAGTTTCACACTTAAGGCATAGTTTAAAAAACACCCCACATAGAATCAAATGAAAAAAAAGAAAGAAATAAAGCTGTTACTGTACAAAGTTTGTACAGTAACAGCTTTATTTCTGTACTACAAACGCTGATTGCTGGACACCGGGCGGTGACTGCGGTAGCTTACTTTATCACAAAATGTCAGGTGAACAGTAAATATAACTTATGTGCAGAGCATGTTGGCTACCTTTTCCTCGCTGTCTTCGGCAGCCCGCAGGTTGGCGTGGTACGTGGACACCCGCTTGATCACCGAGTTCGTCTCCTTCATCTTGTCCACCTGCTCAAACAGAACATGGCCGTCAACATGGTGGGAGATGGGTGCCGATGAGTGGGACCACTTTTTTTTAATCTGTTTTTGCTTTGTATCCATCAGGTGCAACACGACTCTGCCATTGTAGATAACACCTATGTATAGCTTTAATTCAAAATTTTCTGTTGAGTAACTTAGCTGTATGTTACTGAAGATTAAGAGAATCATGTCACCTTGTCTTTTCTTTCTTTTGCTGCTCACTATTCCAAAACAACCAAACTTTTCATTTACATATCTTTATTCACATGTTTTCAAGTCAACAGACTCCTTTTCAAATTTGTTGATGCTTACATTACCATGGTAGTACTAAATAGACCACCATTTACAAAATATTAATAGCTATTCAGAAATGTCTTAATGTCTCTTAATATTTTGTATATGGTGGTCTATTTAGTACTATCATGGTAATGTAAGCATCAAAAAATTTGAAAAGGAGTCTGTTGACTTGAAAACATGTTTAATAATAAAGATATGTACATGAAAAGTTTGGTTGTTTTGGAATAGTGAACAGCAAAAGAAAGAAGAGACAAGGTAACATGAATCCATATGCTGCATACCAATTAACTAGAATACTTTATATTAAGAGAATCGATATAGCGATAGATAGGAATGAGATGTGCCGGTATCTAGAATATTTAGTTTGGTATATATCGTTCAATTGAATGGAGGAATAAGTTTGATCTGGGGTGACATTCAGAACCCAGCGCCATTATTTAAAGAAGTTGTGGACAGTATGATGAATGCTGATGGCGACGTACCTTTTGTATGAAATAGTTTCCGATGACTGGGTTGAAGTACATGATGACAATGTAGAGAACGTAGAGCAGGAACATGACCAGTGCCTCGTACCTGCAGCAACAATGACCTTCTAGATCAGCGGGCCTCGTGAGGATTGGGATTTGCTATGTAAATGTCGGCAATGCGTGGCATGGGCCACTCCCAGCACCCTGGGAGTCGGGAGGGGGAACGGCATAGTGTTTGTAAATAATAGTAGTACACATACTCCTACCCCGGGCCTACCCCCTACTGCTCTCATTATGCTGGAGCCCTAGACCATAGTGCGTTGGGTGAAGAGACGGTAGTGTTTTATGGGTCTCTTTGTGGTAGTAATCGGTCAATGTGAAATGTGTTTTCCCCTCGACATACAGGATGTATATTCTTTAAGTGATCGATCTAAATGTAATACATATACAAATAAACTTTTAGTAAGAGTGTTCCTGGTGGACCTTATGGTCTCCAATATCAATAGACTTCTAAATGAATGCTCATTATGATTTCAAAGCAACAGATAACTTAGCGTCTATTGCACACAAATCCTTAATGGAGTTTCACTGACCAGTGGACTTGCTCATCGTAGATGACCACCACGAGCACTATCACACTGAGCATGTAGTACAAGCAGTCGCGGAACATGGGCCACCACGTCAAGTAGATCACCTGGAGCAAGAAAATATCACCTGTCATCGTCATTGTTTTTGTCATTGTTATTCTAACATTACGCTGTCTTTCATATTAATAGTTGACTTTTAAAAAAGTGGCCAATATTTGACCCTAGGTAAATGTCTTCGACCATATGAAAGACAATCTCAAAAGGCTGAGTTTGCTGAGTAGTGAGGACACACTGACTGCCACATTTTTTATCGTCTAGAACGGGTTGGTTACAGCACGTGTGATTTTTTTTATTACGTAGTGTATGCGGCACTGACCATGCCGGCACCGAGGCCGCAGATGGCGATGATGAAGAGGATGTTGAAGACTGCCGAGCCCACGATGGTGCCGATGCCCACGTCAGACTTGGCCAGGAACACGCCTGCAACAACAGTGCATGCGCCGCCGACGTGAGTACATTATGACAAACAAAACCAGCATGTGCTTGTTAGAGGAGCGCAACAACAATAATATAACACACGCGCACGCACGCACGCACGCACGCACGCACGCACGCACGCACGCACGCACACACACACACACACACACACACACACACACACACACACGCGCTAATTACCACAATCAAGCATATGATACTTGGTGATACTTGCATTTAATCAAATGATGTTGTCATTGACGATAGAGTTACGTCTTGACACTAGGCCTACATATAGTTGGAAGGTCTTTATTCGGCAAGATATCGACCAGAGGGGACCGTTGTCAGCCACGCAGAGGAGTGAACTGTCTATTTGCACTTGTAAATTAAGTTTCAATAGAGATATGAGGGGCAGTAGTGCTTGGTACGTACCGATGATAGAGGTGAAGAGTTCCGGCGCCGAGCTGCCGGCGGCCATGAAGGTGGCGCCCGCCACGTCCGCCTGGAGGCCGAGCGCTGAAACAGGCGAGCAGCGGTCAGGTGGGTGGTGTGAGCGTTGGAGAAGTGTACACAACAAATGCAATCTGATACAAATATGATGGAGTCAATAAATCGTGAGCTTTGCATTCTTGGGAAACTTCTAGTCAAAAGTAGTGAAAACATCGTCTTGAGTCACACACCATGGTCTGCAAATTTAAATCAACCGTCATGTTGACCGTGCTAAGAATAATCCAAATAACTATGACTTAAAGTTGCAGGCCTCCCGCAACAAAACATTACAATCTGATAGCACACAATTCCTAACATAATCTTCACCAACGTCTTGAAGTCAGTGATGCACTCACCATCACAGATGTACTCGAGCGAGGACACGAAGTAGTCGTCACACACGATGGCGAGCGCGCAGAACGTGTAGATGGCGACGAGCACGTGGAACAGCACGCCGCCGCGCTGCCGCTGTGACAGGCTCTACGGCGGAAAGGGTGAAAGTTAGTCTGGCAGATATCTTTTGAGGTGAAACTTGCAGTGAAACAAACTGTTAACTTTTTTGCACCATTTTAAAGCGGAGAGTGGGTAGATTAAGAGTCCGCCGGGTGCCAGGCTGGCCCTATCCAGCCATTTCCGTATTTCAAGATGGCTTTCAAAATGGCCGACTTTGAGGTGACAATGACATACTCGTATTGTTTGCTGATGTGTGGCGTGAGTGTTTATGGTTTGAGCAGACCTGCTAGACCATTGATATCTAGAGTGCCAAAATCATACTTTGAAGTCATGAAGAATGGGCTTTTTAGTGGATTGATAAGGAGTGGTCTTTTTGTATTCTGGTGCTGATGCTTTTCGGGAAATCAGTTGTCGGCTAAGCCGTATCCATGCAATTGCACTTGTGCGTTGAATCAATGCGAATATTTGATACCACGTCAAACATGTATTCTACAATATCTTATCTTAAAAATGGAAAATGACTCCAACTACAAACTACATGTACATATTTGACATGTGCGGTCCTCACCATAATGTCCCTGGGGAACTGCTCGATGGAGCGCGGCGTGCAGTTGCCCAGGAAGGCGTCCTCGACCGCGCCACCTTCTGTCTGCAGGAGGCGGCGCCCACCACCGCCAGCGGCGGCTGCTTGTGGGAAGAGGATAGGTTAGGTTCGAGGTAGCCCGATGTGCAGGTTTATTTAACAGTTAGGTTAGTTGCTGTGGTATATTCGAAGTTAAAAGGAACACCGTATGTACCACGGAAGTGGTATACAGGGGAAAGGTACAATATTTCTTTTTAGCTAGTTGACCAATGAGAGTGTAAATTTATGCATTAAATACAGTCTTTTGGTTTTAATTATGGGTACATTGCAAAATTTAAAGTTACAAATTTTTACTGTTCGCTACATGATCTATAGCTATTTTCGGTTTCTTTCATGCGCTGATACAGTCGGATCCACTTAGGGACCATTCAGAATTTATCACAGGGTGGGGTAGGAGGATTTTAGGGCGCGCCATGAACTTTTGTCACAATGTTTGGAGGGGGTCTATCAATTTTTTCACACACTTTTAAGGGGGGCTATCAATTTTTCACAGAAAAGTTACCCCTATTTTTAGAGATTCTGTACTATAATTTCCTGCTTTTATATCATCGATGGGATATCCATCAAATCGGATTTGGGTTAACTCTGACACTGATTGTGTTAACTGTTTAAGGGGGGTGAGGTCATGAATTTCTATCACAGGGAATTGAGGGGGCGGGGTTACCATGTTTTTCACAGAGATTTGAGGGGGGTGGGGGTAGCTATCATTTTTTTCAGAGCATTTTTGGAAAATCCTCCTACCCCACCCTGTCATAAATACTGAATGGACCCTTAACTCGAGCTCGAAAGGTGTGTGCAATAACTGAATCTATCCAAATATTCTACCAGTTGATTAATTGATTCAAACTGCTATTTCGGAAAATACCTGTCAACCAAGTTACCAATAAAATCGACTTATGAGAGTTTGAAATGAACGGGTTAAAACTGTACTTGGTTAGTGGCTTATCCGCACTACAGATGACCTTAAACTGATTAGTGGTGGGACCGTAGGCATAATTGCATATGACCAGCAAGGGACCTTGTGATCGTCATGTGGAAAATACGGTCACTCCGTGGTGGTCAATAGACCGGCCGTGTATGCATGTGCTTAGCACAAACTCCCGGGAGACTGACCAGGACTGGTGTACTTCTTTGCATGTTTGGATGTTGTGGGAGCTGTAAGCTTGTGCATGTGCATAATTGCCGACGATCACTTTTCAACAGATTTGTCCATTGAAAACCCATGTCCGTGAAACACATGCACAGTAACTGTTGTCCTCTGTGCGGGGTCGCTCTGTATCATCATGTGACCACAGTTTTGAATTGATGTAAAACTCCCGATGGGAATGGTAGTAAATTGAAAGACTGAACAGAGATTGCCCTTTAGGGTGTTGGTGTTCTGCTACCATTACACACAATGTACCTAGGTCATGGGAATGTTGGAATGACATCTAAATGCGTTTCTATGAACAGACATCGCCCAGTAACTTATACTCATATATGTAGGTCCTATGCCCTGTTAATAGTCTTCATGGAACGGTCTTGATTAGTTTCACTGTACATGTTGTACAAGATTCTATAGTCCCATAAGAATGTTTGATCTCAAGGCCAGCGTGGTTGTGTCAACTGGGACGCAATTATTAACGTGTCCTACTCTTGCGTTTTCTTTCACACTTGCGCTCCGCTTGAACATAAAATGGGGTCCGAGAAAAACTATGTTAAATCACTCTACTTTTCTCAACGAAGAATCACTTTTACCATAAACACTATTTGGTGGCATACTCATATCATATGATCTGGAATTAAATGCAAGTAGCCGTTATCCTAATTCATGGTGCTTTGTTTATGTGTTTGTTTTGGCTGGGCGGGTGTTGAGGTGCTAGCTATCACGAAGGATTTTAGAAGAATTATTATGTGCATTTCAATAATCATACAAAATATAATATAGGCGTATAAAACAATACGGATAAATTAGATTAATCGTATTTGAAGTCAGAATAATACAGCTTCACCCTCTTTATCTTCAACCATAATAAATTCAGTGGCAAATCAGTTGTGTAAATGTCAAAGGTATACCTCTTCAAATTTTGGAAAGCTTATCAGTAGGTTGTAGTGTTTACTATTGTGTAATATGTACAGTTGTTCGTAGTATAATGCTCTCACATAAACATTTGAATGCAACAACACAATAAGGCACATTTGAAACAATTGAGTAAGTGCCCCATGTCATTGTATTATGACATTAGTCAGCATCACACATGTTGTGACCAAATGAGGGTAGTTTGATATTCCGAGTAGGCATATATAGGCTTGTCAATAGGGCTGTTATGTATATTCATTTGTATCAACACCAGACGACTTACACCGGGTAATCTCGATATGATATCATTTATGGACGATTTATTTGGCAATCAAATCAGTCAAATCGTGTAGCACTAGAAATTCATTCCATACACTACTCAAAACTTGCATTTTGTATTATGCTATTATTGTATTATTTGCTGACAGCGAAATAATGATGACTAGAGGAGACGCCAACACATACAACGCACATACGCACAATCACGCGCACATACTACCGTGCAGGCACACCCCCAAAGTTACGTACCGCTCGCCTCGCTCTCGACCGCACCCGCTAGCTCGGGTCCGGGCGCGGCGAGCAGCGTGCAGCCGAGCGCCACGAGACACAGCCCGGCCACGAGGGGCGCCGCGCGCTTGCGGCGGCCGCGGCGGGGAGACGCGTACATCGCGGCGGCTGCAACGGAGAACGGAAGTCTTTCAAAAGACATTATACTCACTAATAGCTTTAAGAATTATATATATATATATATTATACTAAATGATCATATCTTATTATACGGCTGGGGAGCAAGTGATAATAATGCTGTGGTGACAGAGAAAAGGTCACTGCTGGTAGAAGCATGAACCATGTATCGAGCATTAAATGCGTATTGGGTTATTGGGCTTATATTCGTAGCATTAATCAGTCTGTCCTATTCTTTGTGTATGTAAATGGCTGACCCCACATCATATGGACTGGAATCAAATGCAAGTCGCCTTTGTCTTCGTGGTGCTTTGTTTGTTTTTGTTTGTTTGTTTTTTCCGAGTGGGTGTTGAGGCGCTAACACACGAAAGATTCTAGCAGAATTATATGTGCATAATCATATCAAGTATGATATAGGCGATACGTGTTATTGATAGCATAGTAAGTCCGCTAATTTTACAAACTCATGATGATGCGATGTCTCTATGTATAGTTCACCTATTTTGCCCCCCCAGCCCCCCCCCCCACACACTTTAATCTACGGGTCATATGGATTGATCATATGAATTGATAACTCGCTACCAAGACGAATTGGTATCACTTTTGTAAGCTTATTGGGGTAAGCATCGAATAGTATTCTAAACTTGTTCCAACTAATCGGGTTGATACATAAATTACACAAGGGCCTGTCAGAAATAAGAGATGTTGTTTTATACCTCTATATTGACTCTTATCGTATAGTGGAGCACAGACCGGCCTTCAACCTTCTTGTCCAAATAAAACCCCTGTGATTATCATGTGATCTCGCAGCCAATGATCCGCGAGTGTCAACATGGATGATGTAAGTATAGATTGGTGTGTTATACTGTAACAAGTGTAAATGCTCGATCTAAGCGGCTCCGCATATGCAGTGTGCAATTCTGTTGGAACTTTTATATCAAATAGTTTTAATCTATCCCTCTATGCCTTGACCACATCTTTGTTCAGCCATCTCTGAACAACAGTCCTAGCTGGGCCCTGAGAACTGTAAGAGACTACGTGTTTAATTCTGTGTATGGTATGGTTTGAAGAATGCACGTTGCAGCCGATGGTAGGATGCAAAATTGGTATTAATAGTTGTACCAATCATAAAAACACAAATACATCAATTCTGCGCCAATGTCACAATGAAAAGTGTTTAGCCTTCCACTATATATATGTCACCGTGACAAGCAGTATTATTGGCGTCTCTTGTTATGACAAGTAAATCTATACATAGTCATTGTGTTATAGCATTATTTAGGATTTCTATTTCATGGACAGAGGATATTAACTATGTAGGCCAACTACATGGGCGTTCAATGTGAAGACTTATTCTATTCATATATGTCCAGTAGGCCTACTGCATATTCCATAATTATGGCCTAAACTCCATGAATTTGATCACATCAATGCACTACAAGCAGTTTAAAAAGTCGCATCGTGATCGTCAAGCGATCAATCATTTTCTTTCTCAACGCTGTCAGGGATATGAAATGTTAATTCTGATAGCGTTCTGTCGCGTTCGTTTTTTTAACGGGCCGTGATTGATAATCAGGCAATACTTATGCATAAAAAGTGTGTGTACATGTACTGAATAGTACGAATGCTGTACAGTCTTCAAATAATTATCTTTTATCGTTGAATCGAAAGAATAGCGGTAATAAATATATACTATAGTTGATTAGAACTTTAAAAGTAACCATAAAACACACTCCACTTGTTTTGTCCTGCAGTGAGAAAAAGAAAAATCTAATGCCGAAACAAGTGGTGTGACCGCTACTCTTCATGGGCCATCAAACAGAACAGTTCCCTTTTCATAGAGCTATATAGTGGTGGTCATTGAAATAAAATCATAGTAAATGTCGACACATATCGCATGCTTTGCGGCCATATAGTACGTAGACAGATCAAGTGGTTCCTTTTATATGTCTGCGAACTTTTTGCGAGTACAAAATCACTGAAAGAAGGCATGGATTGTGATCATGAACGTATACATACATTCCCTTCCATAAAAATGTAAACTATTGGAAAAATATGCAACTAGATACGGTCAAGTGACTGAACTAGTAGAAATAGGTTACAAACAGTCTACTCACGCTATCAAGAAGTACTCCTGAGGAAGGATTATCCGATGATCACTACGCTTCACGCAGCATGGGCCAAAACAACACAGTCATTAGAATGGATCCAAATGTATAGTGGTCGTGGTACTTTATTAAATCATGCCAAAGTAAACAGGCGACATCAGCGTGTTTATTAGCCTTATCACGTGCCCTGCCGGTGCATTATTCGGGACGCCTTTAAACCGTCGACTTCGCCCGCTGATTTTGATGCTGGTGTCAGCCAGAGTTTGACTGACGGCTGCTGCCTAATTAATTGTAGGTTTGGCAAATCATGGCAGGGTTACATTTAACCATATACTAGTAGGTAGAAATATGTAGCACATGCTTCTCTTGGTGGTGCATGCAGAAAGTGTCATGAAGTGTGAATCCAGGTAGATGTGACTCTCGGTGTGGTGACGGACAGTAATTATGACCTCATGTTTCAGGAGCACGGTTTTGCGCTTTCCGTGTGCCTTGAGACATAACACCACCTGGCAGTCTCGTCTTTTATGAAACGTATGGTTCTGCCAAGTTATTGAACATAAAAGTATACATTGTATCTCTGACTTTGAAGAGTGTACACGAGCTTGACATGAACAGACGATGGGTATCACCAGTACTCGGGGGGTGAACTCAACAAAGGCCACTGGTACACTCACTCGGTCGGTGAATGAGCGGGTGGATGAGTAAACGGGTTTCATCGTGTGCACTGTGCAGGTCGTTATGGTGCTTACCTCTTGTGTAGTATAAAATAATAAGTATACTAGGACAAATGTATTCCATCATGAGTCCTGTATTTAAACTAGAACAAAAGTGTTCAGAGAGCACAGCGTTGCTAGAAGTCAAGAAGAATTTTGATTCATGGCCAATAAAGATGTTAATTGTTGCCATCTTTAGTTTGCAATCAAAGCAGCATTTCAATAGGACGCACTTGCTGGCTGAATAAAATTGGTAGGGTAGCCTAGTTAAAATTGTATATACTTTCAACTGTCGACAACAATTCACATACCACGGCACTCCTTTATAAACTGTGACATACATGTAGTAGATCACATTATATGACCACATGATGACCGTTGTATAAATGTAAACAACCTCAAGTTTCAACTCCAACTTGAACATGTCAAGAACAAGTGTATGATAAATATGTAATGATTGGTCTTAAAGTATGTACATCACAATTGTTTGGTCAGTAAGTCTAAATATGGTTATTCAAACAAAAATGCAATACATGCACCTTTTACTTCTTTTTCTAATCGATGACAATGTGTTTTTAAGAGTTATCTGCTACGATCTGATAGAGATAGAATTTATTGTCAAATGGTATGAATGGAAAAGATATATATGTGAAGACTACACTTGCAATGTGTATTGTGTAAAGAATTAACTTAAACTACAAAAACTATATACATAGAATGGAAAAAAATATGATTTTTCCAGAAAAGAAACTGTAAATATATAAGTTAACAGAAAACACACAAATTCCAATTATACTGCCTATTGCCCGGCGTTTTTGCACGCAGTGCATGGCTCGCTAGCTCAGCCTTGATCACATAGATGGGATATGTGGAAACAGAGGAAACTCAAATGTCATTATTCTATGGATTAGCTTGTACTGTTTCATGATGTCACAATCACTTGGACACATGCACATAATTTTGATTAGCAGCTGTCAAATATCATATCTAACTTTCAAGAGATGTGTACCTCTTTCTTTCAGAACCCAGAAGCAAATTATATAAGAAAATTTTGAGCACAGGTATTTCTTTGCTCACCGATTAATTTGCGATATAATCACAGGACTATTCCATCAATTATGGCCTCTTATGCAATCATAATTAAATAATCAGTAACATTTCTAATTTGAATAATTGTCATGATTAATAAGCATCATACAATTTGCATTTATATCTACTAAGAAAAAAATAGTCCTGAAAAAGTCTTTTCTTCTCCTTTATCTCTCAGTTCTCTATAGAGAGTACGTTCCTACCACTACAGTTGTATAGTTGAAGACATGTTTTGCAACCCTAAGTTCCGGTGACTTGAACTCACAACCCTGTGGTTGTGAGGCCAGAATGACCCAGTGGTTTTGAGGCTAGCATGATACCATCACCCCAAGCAGCAAGTTATAAAATGTTACATGATAGCATGGTGTTGTAATTTAAAATACCGCCAGCATAGAAATCATTTTTTGTAATAATTTCATTATCTTTAGCATAGTAAATCGAGGTGTGTTGTTACATACCCGACTGTCCTGAGTGCAATGTGGCCAGTCATAGTTTCATCTAAATGTTTATCGTTAATACTTTATTTACTACCCTCTCTGATTAGTAGGCCTATGATGATAAGCCCATGATGTTCTCTCGGCATGACTTTTAGGCACTTGATCTGGTTTGACTGGACTTGCCCGTGATGTCCGATATTACACCAGCGATTAAAAGAATTACCATGATGATAATGAGGAAAGTGGGTGGCGTATTATCAGATAAGGACCACCACGTTCTCCTTCAAGAACTATCAAAGAACAATTATTGTTGGACAATCAAATCACCCATACACAGCAGTAAAACGGTCACAACGAAAGTGAAAATAGAACATGCAATTATAGTTAGGATCTCCTTCTGTAGTGATATGTCCGCGAATTTTACTGGCGCATACTGGTCTTATCAACTTGTCCAAAATGATATTTCTTATAGCACCTGATTAATATCACGGCCACATCAAAGTCCTTGTGGAAGACGTTGGAATTTGAACAATACTACGCTTTTAGTTTTGTTTGTTTCGAACCTTATTATTAACGAAAATGCGCTAGTATTAGGTACTTAAACCGGATAAGGCAACATTACATTACGATGTGAGTCATGCTGCAACTAAACATATAATCAGGATCTGGATTAATTTCAAACTGGAAAAGACATGGCCAGCAAGGCACTAATTCGTTGGTTGATGTTGATTGTGTGTATCAACCACAGATGCACGGCCAACCAGGTCGACCCTCACGTATACCCTCCACATGGACCTTTTTTTGAGGGTTGGTATCTCCGCGTTGTTGACTTTCGCCAGCGCCAGTCGTTTGGTGTGATATTTGGGGAGGTAAACTTCTTATTGTTGCAAATAGAAAGTAATCAGGAGCTATGTCGTAACACAATAAACGATTTTCATTCTATATTGATTGTTTTGTCTATTTTGGTGCATGAGTTTACCTATTGTACGAAAAATGCATCGTATACAGTAAAACAGATAGTACCGGTATCGCGTGGATTGTTTTAAGCTTACTAAGGGTTGGTGTACATATTTTGTGATGCTCGACAAACATGAAACATTATTCCACTTAGGAGAGGGTGGGGGTCAAGTTTAGGATATTCCACTTTTTTGTCTTGGATTTTAATAGAACTTTTCATATCAGAATTCCACTATTTACATGTTGCATTAAAAAGATACACAGGAGAGTTCACACTTAAATATTCCTCATGTATAAGAAATATTATTTTATGGCATATATAAATAATATTTGAATAAGTGTCGTGAAACACTGTGTAGATATTCTTTTGCGTAGCATGGCAAAGTGTACATTATCCATAATACAAGCTAGGCTCTTTTTTTTTTTTTTTTTTTTTTTTTTTTTTTTAAGCGTTTATGCCGTACGTGTTACACACGCTTACTCTCGGTGTACCCGAGCTCTACACCCGCGTGGCCTGAATTTAGATTCTTTTTCAAAGTCCTACCCCATATCTTATATCCAGGTAGAACGGAGTCCCGAGCGCGGCCAAGACTTCCCACCCGCCTTTGTTGGCTGTCTGCACAGCGGCGGCGACAATGGGTAAATGACGTCACATACACATGCATACACCTGGCGTGGTTCTTAGATCTTATATGGGAGCACTCCTCATGAAGCTATAAAAACCCAGCACTGAAACCTTCAATACCAATTAGAGTACATCCATTTCATGTGGGATACGTTTTGAAGTTTCCTGATGGTGATAAATGATTCGTTGCGCGTGTATAGCTGTGTATATTCACTACTTATCAGTTGCTAGTAATAACAAATAGCAAAGTGTATATAATATATGACCATCAAAATACTCGTAGCATACAATTATTAGCCACACCTGTTTGTGATATGTAAGTCCTCTTTGAAAGCATAAAATGCACGTCTTTCTATTTGCAATCGACAACCAACCTTGCCAGCTCTGTGCTGCGGACGTTTGACACGTTCCCAAACCCCGCAGACATACGCGTCACCGTGCGCGGCGGTGCGGACGTCACTCACGACCCCGACGTCACCTCGCCGGCCCACTTTGTGTGGCGCGTGGACGGTGTCGTCAACGTCACCGTCACGCCGGACCGCGTCTACGTCACGGCTGGGGTAGAGGAAGCCGTGTTCAAGGTGCGTGCATGCAGTCCATCAACATTGAATTTTCCAGTTTTCAAACCCGCCCCCTCCACTTTTAGTTCTTTGCCATAATTTTAGTGTACACATGTGGTCAATTTACAGATGCTAGTTAAAAGTCATATAGGGCCTACCTACGAAGGTTATAACCCCAAAAGTTCTCGTAGCCAGTCCTAAATGCACACTCTTTTGTTCTATCTATCGTGTTCCTGCTCCTGTCGACCTTTACAGAACATAAATTGATATATGGTCAGCCCATCCAGTCATTTATTTAGAGGCATTTTTATATTCAGTCTTTTACTTCACTCCCGTTGCCGTCATTAGCTGGAGGTGGGCCCACCCGTGCCATGGGGGCCTCACGGCGAGGGTCCTATCGGCCCCGTTCTGCAATACTTCCCCCACCTCTTGCCCCTGAACTGGTTTGTCTACAGCACGGGGTCGCAGGTATGGTAATCAAACATTCTCAACTGGATTACAATACATAAATAGTAAGCTCAGCTGTGGTTACTTTATATTATAAATGTTGTGGTTGTCTACCGTGTAATTCATTTACAAGGAAACAATAATAAATATGTAACGAGCTTAATATAGAAGTCTCTACATGAATAGAAA
>CM032666.1:180708-193224 GCA_019095985.1 Streblospio benedicti
CATGGCGGAAATGAATTCAGCACACCCAAATTACCCTAAAATCACTCAATGAGAAATTTGGTATAAATGTGTATATATTTTTTAAGCCACAATAACCAGATACTTTGATAAGAATTTGGCAGCCATTTTGTTTTTGAATTTAGGGGTCAAAGGTTAAAAATATTTTTGTCAACCACCAGATTTGATTCAGCACCCCAAAAATAGGTTAAAACAACTGTCTGACCACTTGTACTAAAAAATGCCTCCACAACTTTTTGGAGCTGCATTTTCCCAAAATTGGTCCTGACTAGAAGTTGAAACAGAGCAATTAAAATTTAGACGTTGGCAGAAATATTTGCCACATATAATATAGTAGGTAGAGTAGTGCATATATATTCAATATAATATTATCATTTTTTTAGCTGCAACATGCTATGATAACTTGGTTTATTGCTTAATATTTTGCCTATTGTATCGTAAGCATTTTATGTTTTTGTGTGACAGACATTGGCAGATACTATTGGTAAATATGTAATTTTATCATTCTTTTTCACGTAATTTCATTAGTTTTCATGATCCAGAACACGAAGTATCCAATAACCCGGAGAGTGTTATCACTCCTCTTTGAAGAGGGGTGATACTATAGTTTTCAAGCTTGTACTCAGCCGGACTACTTTTTCGCATTTGTTAAATCATTGCAGTAATTGTTTTAAAAATAACTATACAGAACTGGATTAACTGCGTAACATGAGTTATTTTAACGGGATTCGTTCTAGCAGTGTATGATACGTCACAAGAACTCACCTGATAAAATAAAATAAATAATAATAATAATGATAAGATAATTCGTGTTACAAACTCAACCGCTTTTGTCTATATACTGCTACATTGCACATAACAAAGTATAGAATGAACATGCTTTTTGAAAAAATAGTCAAGTCCTTTACCCATAATTCAGTGCAATACATTGGCCCAAAACCAGCCCTTGGCAACAAACAGGGCCAGTCCCAGATCAGAGCATCACCGTAAACAACACCCCGCGTAACCCCGAACATTACATCAATGAGTTTGTGGTTGACTATTGACTTTTGTCTTGTAAGGGTCGACGGTCCTCTTATAGTGACTCCTGACTGATAGAGAATGTATGTATATCCAAACCGCTTCTCTAACACAAATACCTCTCTATACAGACCCAGCACTTATTAGAAGGGACAGTCCTAGATCAAGGTATCACCATAAACTACTCGAGTCGTAAACTCAGACAGTATGTAATGGTGTTCGGGGTTGACTATTGACTCCTGCCTTATTGAGGAAGGTTATGGCATACACTCATTCTGAATTTCTGGCCGGGTTTCTAACGGCCTTTTTCTATTATTGCAATGGTTAGAGTAGATTAATCATAACTTCATCACCATTACAGTGTGTTCGGGTAAATCAGACGTGCTCAATTTTGCGATTGACACTCCAATCTCGTGGTCAATTCCTACATTTTACTGTAAGTTTCCCATTCTACATATACTTAGCATCTATTTTAGATAACGCATCCCTGTTAACACTAGCATTATATTTTCGAATATTATTGAAATGTGAGTGAAGTAAGACAACGGGGATGGAACACAGCTTTGATTGTAATTTTAAAGGCATAAATGATACATGCATTATTATAAATACAAAACCACACATTGAGTTCAATAATTTATTATTATAATCCAATTAATAAGAATGGTGATAAATTTCATTTAATTTTTCAACTGTAAAGTAATGGTCATTTATTGATAAAAAATACTTTATAATTATATAATCTAATCAATATGTACAAAAATTTAACCAAATGTAAGCATCTTGAAATATCAATTTAACATATAATTAAACAAGAAATAAGGAACAATACACACACAAACACACACATTACCAAATGTAAGCATCTTGAAACATCACACACAACATATACACACATGGAAACAAGAAATGAGGAACAATATTCACACACACACACACCATTACTAAAATTGTGAAATTCTACATGCATTTTTCTTGCCATGGAATGCGTATGATTTAAATGTATTACAGTGTTTAGCCACCACCTAAAGGTAACATGAAGCTCATGAGAATAGTGGACGTGGTGACAAATATAAATAGGTCAATGGCCAGAGAGGTTTTAATATAGTATTTATCAAGATGCACATTAACCCAAATAAAATATGAAACAGTATGTTTTATTGTGCAAGCATAATTATTATTGTACAAAACTAGCAAAATATATTCAAGATAAAGAAATTTTCATTTTGAAGGTACAAAAGGGCAACAACAGTAAATTTCATATAATGCTTAGGGAACTCGCCATACCCATAGACGACTCCTATTTGTGGACTGTTAGTACATAACATATGAAGATAAACGCTTCCACACCTTTGTAGCTAACCACATCTCTTACATACATTCCAACTCTGTTCCAACACAACGGAACCTCATTGGCGGATCCCTTATATTAACCCGGCAGATCACTTGTCAAGAGGGCCTCATCATCGTAAGATTTTTTTGTACATAATGACAATTGGAGAAATGGTCCGTTTTTTTTTACGGAGTGCAAGTGCAAGTAATATTTTGGATATCTTGGTCATTCAATCCACCAGGCGCCTCACATATGGGTGGCATTTGGGGGAGACAGATTCTGTCTATTAGAAGGACGCTTGAGAAAATGAGTCATGGTAAAACCTTCACTGATAAAAGCTTGCAAACCCTTATGTGTGGTGTGGAGAATATTGTCAATAATATCCATTGGCCACTGTTTCTAGTGATCCTAATGACTTGGGACCTATAACGCCAAATCACCTCTTTTTTTTGTAAAAGTTTTTTTATTTTATGATTTTTAAGTTCTTTATATTCTATGCTTTTTATTTCCTTTCCTCTTTTGGATTTTTTTCTGGTTTCTTTATGAATTCTTAAGTTCTTTTTCGTATTTTATGATTTTTATTTGCTTTTCTCTTTTATACTTTTTTTAAGTTTTTTAGTTTCATGTTTTTTTGTTATTTTTCGTGTTTTATGATTTTTTTTGCTTTTTCTTTTTATTTTTTTCTTTTAATTTTTTTTGTTTCCTTTTTTTTTTTTTTTATTTTCATATTTTATGATTTTTTTTTCTTTTCTCTTTTAGATTTTTTTCTAATTTTTTATTTTATGATTTTTTTTTTTCTTTTTATGATTTTTTTTGCTTTTTCTCTTTGGATTTTTTTTTTAATTTTTCTTATTTTATGATTTTTTAAGTTCTTTTTTCTTATTTTATGATTTTTATTTGCTTTTTCTCTTTTATTTTTTTTGAAATTTTTAGTTTTATGTTTTTTTTTTGTTTTTTCATATTTTATGATTTTATTTGGTTTTTTCTTTTGTAATTTTTTCCATTTTTTTTATTTTATGATTTTTTTTTTTCATATTTTATGATTTTTATTTCGGTTTTTTTCTCTTTCTTTTTTTTTCTTTTTTAAATTTTTTTTTTTTTTTTATTTTTTTATTTTTTTTTTCTTTTTTACTTTTTTTTTTATTTTTAACAAAGTTCTTTTTATTTTTTATTTTGTGGGTTTTATTTTTTTAATTTTTCTTTTTTTTGATTTTTTAAGTTTTCTGATTTTTTTTTTTTTTCTTATTTTTGATTTTTTTAATTTCTTTTTTCTTTTTTATGATTTTTATTTGCTTTTTCTCTTTTATGATTTTTTTTTTTTTTTTTATTTTGATTTTTTAAGTTATTTTTCATGTTTTTATGATTTTTATTTGCTTTTCTCTTTTTTATATTTTTTTTTGTTTTTTTTTTTTTTTTTATTTTTTTAGTTATTTTAAATTTTTATGATTTTTATTTGCTTTTCTCTTTGGATTTTTTTTCTAATTTTCTTATTTTATGATTTTTAAGTTCTTTTTCATATTTTATGATTTTTATTTGCTTTTCTCTTTTATACTTTTTTTTGAAATTTTTTAGTTTTATGCTTTTTTTTTGTAATTTTTCATATTTTATGATTTTTATTTGTTTTTCTTTTTTTTTTTTTCTAATTTTCTTATTTTATGATTTTTTAAGTTCTTTTTCTTTTTTATGATTTTTATTTGCTTTTCTCTTTTATATTTTTTAAAGGTTTTTATTTCATTTTTTTGTATTTTTCGTATTTTATGATTTTTATTTGCTTTTCTCTTTTATATTTTTTTCTTGAAGTTTTTTGTTTTATGGTTTTTAGTTATTTTCATATTTTATGATTTTTATTTGCTTTTCTCTTTTGGATTTTTTGTCACAATTTTCTTATTTTATGATTTTTAAAGTTCTTTTTCATATTTTATGCTTTTTATTTGTTTCTTTTCTCTTTTGGAATTTTTTTTCTAATTTTCTTATTTCATGATTTTTTTAAGTTCTTTTTCGTATTTTATGATTTTTATTTGCTTTTCTCTTTTATATTTTTTTCTTGACGTTTTTTAGTTTTATGTTTTTTTTGTTATTTTTCATATTTTAGCATGTTTATTTGGTTTTCTCTTTTGTATTTTTTTCTATTTTTTTATTTTATAATTTTTTAAGTTCTTTTTCTTTTTATGATTTTTATTTGCTTTTCTCTTTTGGATTTTTTTGTCAAAGTTTTGTTATTTTATGATTTTTTAAGTTCTTTTTCATATTTTATGCTTTTTATTTGCTTTTCTCATTTGGATTTTTTTCTAATTTTCTTATTTTATGATTTTTTAAGTTCTTTTTCATATTTTATGATTTTTATTTGCTTTTTCTCTTTTATACTTTTTTAAGTTTTCTAGTTTTATGTTGTTTTTTTGTTATTTTTAGTGTTTTGTGATTTTTATTTGCTTTTCTCTTTTATATTTTTTTCTTGAATTTTTTGTTTTAATGTTTTTTGTTTTTTCATATTTTATGATTTTTATTTGCCTTTTCTCTTTTGGATTTTTTTTTCTAATTTTCTTATTTTATGATTTTTTACGTTTTTTTTTTTTTATGATTTTTATTTGCTTTTCTCTTTTATACTTTTTTTGAAGATTTTTCTTGTTATTTTTCATATTTTAGAATTTTTATTTGGTTTTCTCTTTTTGATTTTTTTTCTAATTTTCTTATTTTATGATTTTTTAAGTTCTTTTTCTTTTTTATGATTTTTATTTGCTTTTTCTTTTTGGATTTTTTGTCACCAATTTTCTTATTTTATGATTTTCGGCTGCTGGGGACTGAGGGCCGATTCATATTGAGTGTTTCCATGGTGTGGGTTTGAACCTTAACTCACCATGCTGGTTTTGGATTGGCAAGTTGCCTACTAATTTTTTTGAGTGATCAGGCAGTTTTTTCGGCAGGTTTTACAATTTTACATTTGTAACAAACTTTCCAGCTTGACCTGACAGAGAGATTTTTCAACAAAAGAAAAACAAAAGTTATTTTCTCTTTTAGCAAAAAGAAAGAAAAAGGATTTTTTTTTCTTTTTTTTTTGAGGTTTTTTTTTTTTACAATTTTTAGGAAGGCTTTTAACACCAGGAATTGAGATGGCTTTTTTTTTCGAAGAGAAAATCATTTTTTTATTTTGATTTGGACTGTACAGCACTTTCCTGAAATATTCAGAAGATTATATGTCTCAAGAAAAAGATCATGGACTCTGTTATACTGCCAGCATTGACATATGGAGCAGAGACATGGTCCCTAAGTTTTTTAGTTTTATGTTTTTTTTGTTATTGTTCGTGTTTTAGGATTTTTATTTGCTTTTCTCTTTTATATATTTTTTCTTGTGGTTTATTTTTTTGTTTTATGTTTTTTGTTATTTTCATATTTTATGACTTTTATTTGCTTTCCTCTTTTGGATTTTTTTTCTAATTATCTTTTTTAATGATTTTTTACGTTTTTTTTCTTTTTTATGATTTTATTTGCATTTCTCTTTTGGATTTTCCCCCCTAATTTTCTTATTTTATGAATTTTTAAGTACTTTTTTGTATTTTATGATTTTCATTTGCTTTTCTCTTTTATACTTTTTTAAAAGTTTTTTAGTTTTATGTTTTTTCTTGTTTTTTCATATTTTATGATTTTTAGTCGGTTTTCTCTTTTTGAATCTTTTTCTAATTTTATTTTATGATTTTTTAAATTATTTTTCATATTTTATGATTTTTATTTGCTTTTTCTCTTTTTTAGTAAAAAAGAGAAAAAGCAAATGAAAATCAGTTTTTAAGTTTTTTATATTTTTTTGTTATTTTTCGTATTTTATGAATTTTTTTTTTTTTTTATTTTTTTTTCTTGAAGTTTTTTTTTTTTTTTTTTTTTTTTCATATTTTTTGATTTTATTATGATTTTTTTGCTTTTTTTTTTTTTTTTTATGATTTTTTTTGTCTTTATCTTTTTTTTTGTCCCAATTTTTCTTATTTTATGATTTTTAAGTTCTTTTTCATATTTTATTGTTTTTATTTACTTTTTCTTTTTGGAATCCTTTTTTTTAATTTTTCTTTTTTATGATTTTTTGTTTACTTTTTCTATTTTATGATTTTTATTAGCTTTTCTCTTTTATACTTTTTTCTTGAAGTTTTTTTGTTTTATCTTTTTTTGTTATTTTTCATATTTTATGATTTTTATTTGTTTTTTCTCTTTTTATGATTTTTTTTTTTTCATATTTTATATTTTTATTTATTTTTTCTCTTTTGGAATTTTTTTAATTTTAATGATTTTTTAAGTTCTTTTTCGTATTTTATGATTTTTATTTGCTTTTCTCTTTTATATTTTTTTCTTGAAGTTTTTTGTTTTATAGCTTTTAGTTATTTTCATATTTTATGATTTTTATTTGCTTTTCTCTTTTGTTTTTTTCTAATTTTCTTGGTTTATGATTTTTTATGTTTCTTTTTTCTTTTTTATGATTTTTATTTGCTTTTCTCTTTTGGATTTTTTGTCACAATTTTCTTATTTTATGATTTTTTAAGCTCTTTGTTGTATTTTATGGTTTTTATTAGCTTTTCTCTTTTATACTTTTTTCTTGAAGTTTTTTAGTTTTATGTTTTTTTTATTTTTCTTGTTCTATGATTTTTATTTGCTTTTCTCTTTTATATTTTTTCTTGAAGTTTTTTGTTTTATGCTTTTTTGTTATTTTCATATTTCATGATTTTCATTTGCTTTTCTCTTTTGTTTTTTTTTAATTTTCTTATTTTATGATTTTTTATTTTTTCTTTTTTATGATTTTTATTTGCTTTTCTCTTTTGGATTTTTTTTTCTAATTTTTCTTATTTTATGATTTTTTAAGTTCTTTTTCGTATTTTATGATTTTTATTTGCTTTTCTCTTTTATATTTTTTTTAAGTTTTTTAGTTTTATGTTTTTTTTGTCATTTTTCATATTTTATGATTTTTATTTGCTTTTCTCTTTTATACTTTTTTCTTTAAGTTTTTTTAGTTTTATGGTTTTTTAAGTTATTTTTCATATTTTAGGATTTTTTATTTGCTTTCGTTTTCTCTTTTGTATTTTTTTCTAATTTTCTTATTTTATGATTTTTTAGTTCTTTTTTCTGTTTATGATTTTTGTTTTTTTTTCTTTTTTTTTTTTTTTGTCAAAGTTTTTCTTTTTATTTTTTTTAAGTTTTTTTCATATTTTATTTTTTTATTTTTTTTCTTTTTTTGATTTTTTTTCTAATTTTCCTATTTTATGATTTTTTAAGTTATTTTTCGTATTTTATGATTTTTATTTGCTTTTCTCTTTTATACTTTTTTTTATTTTTTTTATTTTTTTGATTTTTTTTGCTTTTTTTTTTGTTATTTTTGATTTTTTTATTTGATTTTTTTTCTCTTTTATATTTTTTTCTTGAAGTTTTAGTGTTTTATTGTTTTTAAGTTATTTTTCATATTTTATGATTTTTGTTTGCTTTTCTCTTTTGGATTTTTTTATAATTTTTTATTTTATGATTTTTTAAGTTTTTTTTCTTTTTTATGATTTTTATTTGCTTTTTCTCTTTTGGATTTTTTTTCAAAGTTTTTCTTATTTTATGATTTTTAAGTTCTTTTTCATATTTTATGTTTTTTATTTGCTTTTCTTTTTTTATTTTTTTTTGAAGTTTTTTAGTTTTATGTTTTTTTGTTATTTTTTATATTTTATGCTTTTTATTTGCTTTTCTCTTTTGGATTTTTTTCTAATTTTCTTATTTTATGATTTTTTAAGTTCTTTTTCTTTTATATGATTTTTGTTTGCTTTTCTCTTTTTGACAAAGTTTTTTATTTTTGATTTCAAAGTTTTTTCTTATTTTATGCTTTTTTTTTACTTTTCTCTTTTGGATTTTTTTTTTTTCATATTTTATTCATTTTTTTTATTTGCTTTTTCTCTTTTATATTTTTCTAATTTTCTTTTTTATGAATTTTTTGTTTTTTTTCGTATTTTATGATTTTTATTTGCTTTTCTCTTTTAGATTTTTTTTCTTGAAGTTTTTATGTTTTATGATTTTTTAAGTTATTTTTCATATTTTATGATTTTTATTTGCTTTTTTTTTTGGTTTTTTTTTCTAATTTTCTTATTTTTGCTTTTCCCTTTTGAAATTTTTCTCAAAGTTTTTCTCAATGTCATCATCATATTTTTCATCATCTTCTTCTTAATTGCTTTCATCAACATCATCATCATCATTATCTTCTTAATCATTGAGCAAAATAACATTCATGTGAATCTTTTGAGCCAGCCCTAAATAATCTATTGTTCCAATTTTAACACAGTCCAAAATTTTACAACAGATGGGTTAAACCTGTGTTGTAATCTTTTAAATAGTTTGCATCACTTGAAATTTATGACTACTTTTCTATAATTTGTTATTTTAATGACCAAAATTGTCTACCACCTCTAGATTACTACTGTTTATCATTACCGATCATCAAATTTTCGGCGATTTATTATTATTTATGACATGTCATAACCTACACTCCCTTTGAGCATGAGGCACCTGCTGTATAAAAGCCCTTGAACATGATCCCATCTTCATTCGTTTTTTACCGATCAAAGAAGTGAGAAGTTGTCCAATTTTAGTTATTTGTCTTAGAGTATTTTTGTATCGCCTGTTTAGAGGTCACCTGACGTGCAGGTCATGTGATTAATATTCAAGATAGAGGTTGTTTACATTAGTTGTTTTAATGTACTAGAACCTTACGTGTTACACTGTGGTTTATATAGTGTTTGTTTGGTTCTAGATGTCGCAAGCTGAAGTGGAAGCCGAGATTACGCCAGAAATGATAGATGAGCTGAGGCGACTACACGGTTCAGGGGGCAAAGTGAAGCCCATGCAGCAGGTGGGCGTGGTCGAGGCCCCCGGCGAGGACGAAGTGCACAGTGAGGAGCTTCAGGTTCAGTCCTCTCCTGTGTCAGATAGAGGAATAGAAAGAGCTAGATGGAAGAAAAACAAGAAGAGAAGAGAGTAAGTGTCATAAGGTACTAGGTGTACGCATGGAATTATGACTTGCTCTTCTCTTGGGTTTGAGGTTAGATGACTGAATGGGTCCTTGAATGTGTTCATCGTGTTGGAATCCATATACATTTACAAAGTTCATCTACACACAACACAATAAATTCTTACATTGATTGACAGTTTCGACAACTGCTGTTGTCATTTTCAAAATCTCTCTGCACATGTCAAGGTCACTCTGCATGACTTCTGATGCCGAAAATAGGATTGTACACATGAGAGAGTTGAAAGGCCCCCTCTTCCCTGTTCATGACCTGTTTCTAGGAGGAAGTGTGTTGGACAGAGAGAGTGACTGGAGGACAAGAACCATCAAGGAAGCGATCAAGATACGAGGGCAAAAACAGGTCATGAACAGGGACGAGGGGGCATTTCAACTCTCTCATGTGTACGATCCGATTTTCGGCATCGGAAGTCATGCAGAGTGACCTTGACATGCGCAGAGATTTTGAAAATGGCAACAGCAGTTGTTGAAACTGTCAATCAATGTAAGAATTTATTGTGTTGTGTGAAGATGAACTTTGTATAATTATGAACACACATTCAATCATGAACCTGTGAAAGAGAAGAGCAAGTCATAATTTGTAAAACACAGTTCACTTCTTGTTTTTCTTCCGTCAACTTTTTCATTCTTCATCTGATGAGGACTGACCTGAACCTCGAGGACCTGCTGCAGAAAGATCAAGTCATAGTTCCATGCATATGATGCCTCAGCCATACTTCAGTCAACAGCAGGCGTTGATGTGGCAGCAACAACAGTCCCAAGCGCAGATGTTGTAGCAGCAACAACAGCCCTAAGGGCAGATGTCGTGGCAGTTCGGCGCATCTCCAGTGTTGGAGCCAGCTAGTCAACCATTGGTAGTGGCTGCAGAGCCCTCGGCGTATGTACCTCAGACAGAGCCGGTGTCTTCTCCAGAGTGGGAGGAGGATTGTGAGCATCAGGATGATCAGAAAGAGGGTTACAAGAAAAGATTGATTAAATTGTGTGATATTTTAGACCTAGAAGTGAAAGTTTTGAAGTCAATGCCAAATTATTCGGATGCCAAGGCAAGAGAGAGAGTGGTGCTGCTGGAAGCTCCATTTATTAAAGATATGTTTGGAATATATGAGGGTGAGCTTAATGGGGTGAAAGGTTCAAGGAGATACAGGAAGCATCCCTTGAGACCTATGCCAATAGCAGAATTTTCAATGTTTCAGAGAAGTTCAGCTTACTATGAGGTTTTTGAACCTTCATGGAACGTTAAGATGCCATTTAACAATACGATCATTATAGACTGTTCTTTTGGAAGTGAATGAGAAGGATAAGAACAAGGAAGAGAAGAAAAAGGATTATGTGCCAGTGATCAAACCGCCGTTGTCTGCTCTATTGTCAATGGAGCAAGATGCAAGCGATGGCATTTCGATGGCCAGCTACGCTGGTATGTTTGGGTTAGGACTGAAGAAGGTGTTAGAGTTCATTGAGAACTTTGCGAGTACAAAAGATGTGACAGTTGAGGACTTTAATATAGTGTCTTTAGCCAGAGATGGCCAAGAGTTTAATGCTTCAATGCTTTGTGCACTGGAGGATATCGTGAAGGCGCAGATTTCATCGGCTGGAACGAGTGTTATGATGCGAAGAGACGCTTGGCTGAAAGCTATTAATGAGGACCTGGGGTCGCAGAGCAAGAATGTGTTGTGGAATGCAGACATTAACCAGCAGTTTTTGTTTGGTGAGGAAAAACCTTGAGGAGGTGAAGAAGGAGCTACGGAGTGAGGTACTGGACAAAGTGCATCATGACTTTTTGGCAAAGGAGTCCGGTAGAAAAGGTGATTTTCGGAAAAATGATTTCAAAGCAAGATTGGAGGGCAGAGACAGAAGGGACGTTAAGCCCAAGAATTTCAGCTACAACAACTACGACAACAAAACCCAAACAGAACAATACTATATATTCATTTTGAAATAAATCCTTTATACTTGCTTTATTATAAGCCAAATATTTTCTCCCTCTTGATCAAGATGTTCATCAGGGCCAATGTTCAGTGAATGTCTGACAGTATCAACACAGCTGTAGACATCACATGACATCAGGAAGTGGGTCAGTGGGGGTGGGGGTCGTGGGTGGCCGTGTGTTCAGGATGCCCTCGGCTTCAGTAGATTGTCATAGCTGTGTGATAGCATATACGCACCTTCATCACGATTCATAGTGTTCTTTGTGCTGCGTATGGCTATTGATTCTCTGATTTGTCCATCTCTTACACTAGATTCCTTTCCAACAATCTTTGTGTTATCCCAATCTGGGTTATGGTTGTGTTGGCCCATATGATCCGTTATCGCTGACTTGAGTAGTTCACCGGCGGAGGAGAGACGTGTAGCTCTGATTTGAACACCTTTGAACACAAGAAGGACGTAGATGAGCAGAGCAGAGGTGTTCAAACCAGAGCTACACGTCTCTCCTCCGCCGGTGAACTACACAATTCGGCAATAACAGATCATATGGTCCAACACAACCATAACCCAGATTGGGATAACACAAAGATTGTTGGAAAGGAATCTAGTGTAAGAGATAGACAAATCAGAGAATCAATAGCCATACGCAGCACAAAGAACACTATGAATCGTGATGAAGGTGCGTATATGCTATCACACAGCTATGACAATCTACTGAAGCCGAGGGCATCCTGAACACACGGCCACCCCCACGACCCCCCCCCCACTGACCCACTTCCTGATGTCATGTGATGTCTACAGCTGTGTTGATACTGTCAGACATTCACTGAACATTGGCCCTGATGAAGCCTTCTTGATCAAGAGGGAGAAAATATTTGGCTTATAATAAAGCAAGTATAAAGGATTTATCTCAAAATGAATATATAGTATTGTAAAATAAGAAATCCAATGAATCTGTTCAATATATTAAGAACCAAACAGAACAGTTTCATAGCAACAAGAAGGAACCTCAGGGCAGAGGCTGAGGTGGAAGAAAATATTGACTCTCCAATGCAAGATGTGTACAGTGTAAATACTTGTTTTCCAATTCTACCAGAGATTGTAGTGGATGCACCAGTGGGTGGAAGGTTGCACCTTTTTGTGGACAATTGGCGTCGCATAACAGAAAATCTGTGGATACTGAAGGTATTAGAAG
>CM032666.1:193324-205582 GCA_019095985.1 Streblospio benedicti
GCTCACCGGCTGTTATGTTAGAGCAATTGTCTGAGCCACTGCAAGCAACTTATGAAATGGAATATGAAAACCCTTTATCAAGATTGAATTGTGTTATGTCTATTGTCTTTTCGATACCACTAACTTTTATTTTCGGAAAATACAATATAAATTATTTTACTTTTTTTTCAAAATAACAGATTAAAGATTGAATCACTTTCTCTAAATTCAATTAAATAGCACCAGTCCTTTCATATCATGACAAGTTCATGTATACAGTTTGTATTGCATTTTGTTTACTAGTATTGCATTTAACAAACCGGGGGAAAAAACTAGTTTCATTCATTCTTAGTTTCATTCATATACCAGTAGCTAAATATTTTTGCAAATTTGTACAGCAGATATGACAGTGCAGTGCTATACTAATGCATACACAGGGCATGTGGAAATGGGGTGTCATATGCTAGGTAAGTTATATATACTAAAGTGGGGGGGGTCGGAAGTTCATATTTCAGGCATATATTTCGGCGTGGGGGTTCATATGTTTGATTTGCGAACCCATGGGGGGTCATATGTTTGATTTGCAAACCCGTGGGGTGTGTGTGTCAGAAGTTAGAAACACTGATGTCTAAAAAAAACTCCTTCGGCTACACATACCCGTTTTTTGACCGCGCTTGACCACCCCTGGGTCTCCCGCCCTCCGTTTCCCGGCAGACGCATGATCCCATGGTCAAGATGGAAAGTCTGATGTGGTTATATGGTCAAACATTGGTACCTCCTTTAGCTACCCAAAGTGGTCTGGGCTGCCGGTCTACTAGCTTGCAAGCTGGTCTTGTTTCCAATATGCTAATGAATAATAATCAATAACGATATATTTATTAAAGATAATCCCATCGGATGGATGGAACTGTTTATTTAGCAACGACTTTCTGTGTACATCATGACTACTGATATACATTCTGATACCAAAATATTGTATTTACCGATATTTTCCCTTTTGAAAACATGCATTTCATCTTTATTGATATCATTTTTTTTGTTTGTAATTAGACAGTGTTGCTTGGTGGCTGCGACCGGAGTCTTGGTGAGACTGATTTTGCTACAGCGTGGTTAATGCTGTAAAAGTAGTTTTTTTGTGCTTGACATTGGCAAAGTTAGCCTAAAAATCTTTAAAATCATTATTTTGATTTGTCTTTGTAAAAATTCATGCATGAAATTGAATTGAAATAAGAGAATATGTAATTTGCTCATCAAAGGTAATGATAAGTGGACAAAAGTCGTTTACAGATTTAGTGCATTGTAATAAGTTTTGCAAAATAGATTGGGTTCTGTTTATGTGCACCTATTAATACATTAATTGGAAATCATGTAATGGAAAATCTTAAACGCAAGAAGTCATACATGGATTGTATGTATATAATTTTATTTGTGTATTTTTGATCTCCCATCTATTCTTTTTATTTGATTTTAAAATGAGAATGCTAATACCAATATTGTGAACAAATTTATAGGGGCTTGGCCGCGGCCACGCGCAGACCGTGCTGCGTCGCACCCGCGACCTCGTCGTGTTGATGCGAGCCTACTTCACATGGAGCAGACCCGCTCGTCACAGCCGGGGCTTGTCACCAGCCCTGCGTACTTCTCGTTGTTGTGTTGTTTAAGAAGAGACCTCGTTCACTACTACGATTCGACAGTAGCTTCCACTTCTATGTGGCAAGGCTCTATGGCCTGTGATCCTACCAGGTTTCACGAAGGGCCCTTTCTACACAAGGGACTTCGCACTGATGCTGACACGTACCACGTATAAGCAAGAAGACTACCGCCACACGCACGAGCATGAGGTGATGCGTGAGGATGAAGATTGAGAGCCTTTACCCCGTAACAGAGGAAAGGTTGCCAGCCCTAACTTGCCCGACCAGTGTCTGAAAGTGTCTAAAAGCTCAAGTCATCCAGTACTACAGCGTACTGGGTCCCTAATCCCTACAGTGGCTTATAAAGAAGTGGACAAATCAAGCAAGGTGTGTGTGACCGAGGGGATTATCTATCCTAATCCAGTGAAAAGCCCTTGCAGGGACGCTATAATCCCTGCGCACTGGATGGCCTAAACATTAATACTTTGTTTTGTCAAAATATCAGTTTTCTAGTATGAGAAGGATATAATATTTTAAGTGGACCACAAGTACGACATTTAGTCATTTAGTAACAGTGTTGAATGGTATGCATCTTGTGAATGTAGTAAATATTACACTCGATGATATTTTCTTATTAAAACCACTGTGTGTATTTATTTTGTCAAAAGAAAGACTGAATATCTAAACTTGACTGAAATTGCAGTGGTTGTTTTGTTTTGATTTTGCTTTGAATTGTCAACAAATACAACTATGATTTCTTACACACATTCGATTGTAGCCATTGCATCCATACACCGTAAGTTTCTCATTCTACTGTAAGTTTCCCATTCTACATATACTTAGCATCTATTTTAGATTTTTTTTGTCGGCAACCATTATATTAAAAAAATGAAAGCTCGATAACGAATCCCTGTTAACACTAGCATTATATTTTCGTGGAATATTATTGAAATGTGAGTGAAGTAAGACAACTGGGATGGTACACAGCTTTGATTGTAATTTTAAAGGCATAAATGATGCATGTATTATTATAAATACAAAACCACACATTGAGTTCAATAATTTATTATTATAATCCAATTAATAAGAATAGTGATAAATTTCATTTAATTTTTCAACTGTAAAGTAAAGGTCATTTATTGATAAAAATACTTTATAATTATATAATCTAATCAATATGTACAAAAATTTAACCAAATGTAAGCATCTTGAAATATCAATTTAACATATACATAAACAAGAAATGAGGAACAATATTCACACACACACACACCATTACTAAAATTGTGAAATTCTACATGCATTTTTCTTGCCATGGAATTTGTAAAATTTAGAGGTATTACAGTGTTTAGCCACCTAAAGATAACATGAAGCTCATGACATGAGAATAGTGGACTTGGTGACAAATATAAATAGGTCAATGGCCAGAGAAGTTTTAATATAGTATTTATCAAGAGGCACATTAACCCAAATAAAATATGAAACAGTATGTTCTAATGTGCAAGCATAATTATTATTGTACAAAACTAGCAAAATATATTCAAGATAAAGAAATTTTCATTTTGAAGGTACAAAAGGGCTAACATCAATCAGTATCAAATTTCATATAGCAATGCTTAGGGAACTCGACATACCCATAGACGACTCCTACTTTTGGACTGTTAGCACCATAACCCTGTCTCACATAACAAAAAATTATGATAAACCTTCCACACTTTTGTAGCTAACCGCATCTCTTACATACATTCCAACACTGTTCCAACACAATGGAACCACATTGGAGGATCCCTTATATCAACCCGTCAGATCACGTGTCAAGAGGCCGATCATCGTATGATTCAGTACATATTGACAACTGGAGAAACGGTCCAGCCTTTTTACGGAGTGCAAGTGCAAGTATTATCTTGGTCATTCAATCCACCAGGCGCCTCCGCATATGGGTGGCATTTGGGAGCGACAGATTGTGTCTATTAGAAGGACTCGTGAGAAAATGAGTCATGGTGAAACCTTCACTGATAAAAGCTTACAAACCCGTGTGTGTGGTATGGAGAATATTGTCAATAATCTCCATTGACCACTGTGTCTAGTGATCCTAATGACTTGGGACCTATAACGCCAAATCACCTCTTGTTGTTAAGGGAATTTTTTGGTAAAAGTTTTTTTATTTTATGATTTTTTAAGTTCTTCATATTCTATGCTTTTTATTTCCTTTCCTCTTTTGTTTTTTTTTTAATTTTCTTTATGATTTTTTAAGTTCTTTTTCATATTTTATGATTTTTATTTGCTTTTCTCTTTTATACTTTTTTGAAGTTTTTTAGTTTTATGTTTTTTTTTGTTATTTTTTGTGTTTTATCATTTTTATTTGCTTTTCTCTTTTTTTTTTCTTATTTTGTTTTTATGTTTATTTTTTTATTTCCATATTTTATGATTTTTATTTGCTTTTCTCTTTTGGATTTTTTCTAATTTTTTTATTTTATGATTTTTTACGTTTTTTTTTTTATGATTTTTATTTGCTTTTCTCTTTTGGATTTTTTGTCAAAGTTTTCTTATTTTATGATTTTTTAAGTTCTTTTTCATATTTTATGCTTTTTATTTGCTTTTTACTTTTTTTTTTCAACAATGAATGACACACTGCTTCTGCTCTTTTTATTTTGTAAAGTTTGATCCTAGCTTAACAATGTTTTTTTTTTTATTTCTTTCTAACTTTAATTTTCTGATGCTTTTATTCTATGGCTTTCTTTTTAAAGATTGGCGTCTTTTTTATGATTTTTTCATATTTTGTTCTTTTTTTATTTTTTTTTTCTTTTTGATTTTTTTTTCAAAGTTTTTCTTATTTTAACATTTTTAGTTCTTTTTCATGTTTTTTGAATTTTGCTTTTCTTTTTTTGAATTTTTTTAACAGTCTTATAATTTTATGATTTTTTAGTTATTTTTCATATTTTGTGCTTTTTATTTGCTTTTCTATTTTGGATTTTTTTTCAAAGTTTTCTTATTTTGTCATTTTTTTGTTCTTTTTCATGTTTTATGCTTTTTAATTGCTTTTCTCTTTTGGAATTCTTTTAAAATTTTCTAATTTTATGATTTTTTTAGTAATTTTTCATTTTTTGTGCTTTTTATTTGCTTTTCTATTTTGTATTTTTTCAAAAGTTTTCTTATTTTGTCATTTTTTAGTTCTTTTTTCATGTTTTATGCTTTTTCTTTTTGTTTTTTTTTTTCTTTTTTTTTTAAATTTTTTATGATTTTTTTAGTTCTTTTTTTCATTTTTTATGCTTTTTATTTGCTTTTTCTCTTTTTGAATTTTTTTAAAAGTTTTCTTATTTTGCGATTTTTTCTAATTCATTTCATTTTTATGTTTTTACCAATTTTTTTTTGACATTTTTTAATTTTTTCACCTTTTTTATTTTGTCAAATTTTATTAAATATGCAGTAATTTAAAATGGTGGTTATTGCAGTTTTATAAATTTTAGAGTAGGATTTTTTTTTTAATTATTTTTTTCAAATTATACCTGAAGAAATGTAACGATTTGTTGTCTTGCGTTAATAATTTAATTTAAGCACAAATTACACAAAATTTTGACAGCCATGTTTACACCTTTTAGCCCACCTGGGTTTTACCTTTTGAGTCTGTTTTTCATTTTGAGGAGATTTTTAGAAACTTGGTTTAGTCTGTTACATGATTTTGTTGGATAAAGAAGTAGTTTTTAGCGTTTTTGATTTTTGTTGGATAAAGAAGTAGTTTTTAGCTTTTTTTGAAAGATTTTGTTGGATAAAAGAAGTAGTTTTTTAGCTGGCTGTGCATGGAGAGTTCAAAGACGTGAGTTCAAATTTGGTAGATTTTAAATGGTATAAAATATGCATGTCTATTCAAATACATTTGAAATTTGTAATTTGAATATGTTTAATCCTTTTATACAAAGCAAGTAGTTTTTTAATTTGTAATTCATAATCTTAACTGGTTCATTTTGAATGTAACACTTATTGTAATTAACCTTGTAGATAAAACCATTGTTGATCATCATCGGGCCTTTTTATTTTTCAACTCAACACACCAGCTTTTAAACTTATTTTTTCAATTTTTAAAGTTTTTTTTTCATGTTTTATACTTTTTATTTACTTTTCTCTTTTGGAATTTTTTTTTCAACGTTTTCTAATTTTATTTTTTTTTAATTCTTTTTTTTATTTGCTTTTTTTTCTTTTGGAATTTTTTCAACGTTTTTTTTTTTATGATTTTTTTTGTAGTAATCAGTTCCCATAAGGATTACAGGACCACCACGTTTTCAGGTTTACTACTTTTTTTATTTTTTTTAAATTTTTATGATTTTTTTTGTCTTTTTATTTGTTTTTTTATTTTTTGATTTTATTTTGCTTTTCTCTTTGGGATTTTTTTTTTTAAGGTTTCTTATTTTATAATTTTTTTAGTTCTTTTTCATGTTTTTTATACTTTTTATTTGCTTTTCTCTTTTTTTGATTTTTTTCAAAGTTTTTATTTTTTGTCATTTTTAGTTCATTTCCATGTTGTTGTTTTTTTGTTTTTTTTCTGATGAGATGCTTTTATCAGTAACAATGTTCAACAATGAATGACACTGTTTCTGCTCTAATAATCGGCACAGTTTGATCCTAGCTTTACAATGGCTACAATACCATGGCCTTTTCTGCTCTAACATTAAAGACGGTCTGACCATAGCTTAGCGATTTTCTACAATACTATGACAGATTGAGCGTCAATATTGGGGACTGTATGACCCTAGCTTACAATGGCTTTCAATGCCGCGACTGAATCGGCTTCAATATCATCTTTTTACCCTAGCTTAACAATAACTACAATATCACGGCTGATTCAGGTCCACTATTTGGGCTGTCTGACCCTAGATTAACAATGGCTACAATACCACGGCTGATTCTGCTCTAACATTTGGGCCCCTGATCCTACTACTTGTTTTTCTTTTTATGGTCCCTTTTATTTTTTTTTTTACTTTTTTTCATTTTTTTTATTTTTTTAAAATTTTAGGTCTTTTTTTTTTTCATTTTTTATGCTTTTTATTTGCTTTTCTTTTTTTATATTTTTTTAAAGTTTTTTATTTTATAATTTTTTAGTTCTTTTTCATTTTTTATTTTTATTTGTTTTTTTCTATTTTGGATATTTTTTTTAAAGTTTTCTTATTTTGTCATTTTTAGTTCTTTTTCATGTTTTATGCTTTTTTATTGCTTTTCTCTTTTAGAATTTTTTTCAAAGTTTTCTAATTTTATGATTTTTTAGTTCTTTTTCATTTTTAATGCTTTTTATTTTTTCATTTTTTTTTTAAAGCTTTTTATTTTTATGATTTTTTAGTTCTTTTTCATTTTTTTGCTTTTTTTTTTTTCAAAATTTTTTTATTTTTAATTTTTTGTCATTTTTTTAGTTCTTTTTCATGTTTTATGCTTTTTTTTGCTATTTTTTTATTTTTTTTAAAATTAATTTTATATTTTTTAGTTCTTTTTCATTTTTTTGCTTTTTATTTGCTTTTCTCTTTTGGATTTTTTTCAAAGTTTTCTTATTTTGTCATTTTTTGTTATTTTTCATGTTTTATGCTTTTTATTTGCTTTTCTCTTTTAGATTTTTTTTAAAGTTTTCTAATTTTATGATTTTTAACATTTTTTTCATTTTTTTTTTTTTTTTTATGTTTTTTTTGCTTTTTATTGCTTTTCTCTTTTGATTTTTTTTTTTCTCAAAGTTTTCTAATTTTATGATTTTTTTAATTCTTTTTATGTTTTATGCTTTTTATTTGCATTTTTCTCTTTTGGAATTTTTTTCAACGTTTTTTAAATTTATGATTTTTTTTTTAGTAATCAGTTCCCATAAGGATTACAGGACCACCACGTGAAGGTTTACTACATGGTCCCTTATATTTTTTTAAGCTTTTTTCTTTTATTCTTTTTTATATTTCTTTTAAAATTTTATGATTTTTTATGTCATTTTGCTTTTTTATGCTTTTTATTTACTTTTCTCTTTGGGATTTTTTTTAAAGGTTTCTTATTTTATAATTTTTTAGTTCTTTTTCATGTTTTATACTTTTTATTTGCTTTTCTCTTTTGGATTTTTTTTACAAGTTTCTTATTTTGTCATTTTTAGTTCATTTCCATGTTGTTTTTTTTTTTTTTTTTCTGATGAGATGCTTTTATCAGTAACAATGTTCAACAATGAATGACACTGTTTCTGCTCTAACAATCGGCACTGTTTGATCCTAGCTTAACAATGGCTACAATACCATGGCCGATTCTGCTCTAACATTAAAGACGGTCTGACCATAGCTTAGTGACAGCTACAGTACTATGACAGATTGAGTGTCAATATTGGGGACTGTATGACCCTAACTTACAATGGCTACAATGCCACGACTTTTTTTTTTCAATATCATCTGACCCTAGCTTAACAATAACTTGTCAATATCACGGCTGATTCAGGTCCACTATTTATTTTACTGTCTGACCCTAGATTTGCAATGGCTACAATACCACGGCTGATTCTGCTCTAACATTTGGGCCTTTTCTGATCCTATATTTTTTCTCATGGCTACAATTTTAAAAATTTTTTTTTGATTTTTAGTTTTCTATTTGCTTTTAAAATTTTTCAATTATTAGAATTTTTTGAAAAATTTTCTTAGGCATAATTTTTTTTTTTTTCATGTTTTTTTTTATTTGCTTTTCTCTTTTGGATTTTTTTTTCAAATTTTTCTTATTTTGTCATTTTTTAGTTCTTTTTTTCATGTTTTATGCTTTTTATTTGCTTTTTCTTTTTATTTTTTTTTTTAAAGTTTTTCTAATTTTATGATTTTTTAGTTCTTTTTCATTTTTTATGCTTTTTTTTTTGCTTTTCTTTTTTTGAATTTTTTCAAAATTTTTGTATTTTTTTCATTTTTTAGTTCTTTTTCATGTTTTATGCTTTTTTATTTTTCTTTTCTTTTTTTATTTTTTTTTCAAATTTTTTTATTTTATCATTTTTAGTTCTTTTTTCATTTTTATACTTTTTATTTGCTTTTCTCTTTTATGCTTTTTTTTTAATGTTTTTAGTTATTTTTTTTTCGTTTTTTTGTTTTTTTTTTTCTTTTTTTTTGGATTTTTTATTTTTTTTGTCATTTGTTCTTTTTCTTTATTTTTTATTTATTTTTTTTTTTTTCAATTTTTTTATTTTATGATTTTTTAATTCTTTTTATGTTTTATGCTTTTTTCTTTGCTTTTTTCATTTTTGATTTCAACGTTTTTCTTTTTCTTTTTTATGATTTTTTAATTCTTTTTATGTTTCATGCTTTTTATTTGCATTTTTCTCTTTTGAATTTTTTTTTCAACGTTTTTTAAATTTATGATTTTTTTTGTAGTAATCAGTTCCCATAAGGATTACAGGACCACCACGTGAAGGTTTACTACATGGTCCCTTATATTTTTTTGAGCTTTTTCTTTTATTCTTTTTTATATTTCTTTTAAAATTTTATGATTTTTTATGTCATTTTGCTTTTTTATGCTTTTTATTTACTTTTCTCTTTGGGATTTTTTAAAGGTTTTCTTATTTTATAATTTTTTAGTTCTTTTTCATGTTTTATACTTTTTATTTGCTTTTCTCTTTTGGATTTTTTTCAAAGTTTTCTTATTTTGTCATTTTTAGTTCATTTCCATGTTGTTTTTTTGTTTTTTTCTGATGAGATGCTTTTATCAGTAACAATGTTCAACAATGAATGACACTGTTTCTGCTCTAATAATCGGCACAGTTTGATCCTAGCTTTACAATGGCTACAATACCATGGCCTATTCTGCTCTAACATTAAAGACGGTCTGACCATAGCTTAGCGACGGCTACAATACTATGACAGATTGAGCGTCAATATTGGGGACTGTATGACCCTAGCTTACAATGGCTACAATGCCACGACTGAATCGCCTTCAATATCATCTGACCCTAGCTTAACAATAACTACAATATCACGGCTGATTCAGGTCCACTATTCGGGCTGTCTGACCCTAGATTTTTATATGGCTACAATACCACGGCTGATTCTGCTCTAACATTTGGGCCGGTCCTAATCCTAGCTTTTATTTTTTTGACAATTTTCACATTTTATTCTGCTTTAAAATTTTTTATCTTTTTGATTTTTTGGCTTTCTACAGCTTTTCTTTTAAATATATTTTTAATTTTTTTTAAAAATTTTTTTAGTTCTTTTTGATTTTTTATGCTTTTTATTTGCTTTTTCTCTTTTTGAATTTTTTTAAAATTTTCTTAATTTTATGATTTTTTAGTTCTTTTTTCATGTTTTATGCTTTTTATTTGCTTTTTCTTTTTTATTTTTTTTTTTTTTTCTAATTTTTATGATTTTTTAGTTATTTTTCATATTTTGTGCTTTTTATTTGCTTTTCTATTTTGGATTTTTTTCAAAGTTTTTTTATTTTTTGTCATTTTTTAGTTCTTTTTTCATGTTTTTTGTTTTTTAATTGCTTTTCAATTTTAGATTTTTTAAAGTTTTCTTATTTTTCATTTTTTAGTTATTTTTCATTTTTTATGCTTTTTATTTGCATTTCTTTTTTGAATTTTTTTCAAAATTTTCTTATTTTGTAATTTTTGTTATTTTTCATGTTTTTATGCTTTTTTTTCTTTTTAGTTTATTTTTTTTCAATATTTTTTATTTTTTTTTTTTTTTTAATTTTTTATTTTTTTTTCTTTTTTTTTTTTTTTTCAAAGTTTTTTTTTTTATTTTTTTTTTTATTTTCATTTTTTTTGCTTTTTTTTTTTTTCTTTTATTTTTTTAAAGTTTTTCTTTTTATGATTTTTTAGTTCTTTTCATGTTTTATGCTTTTTTATTTGCTTTTCTTTTTTGTTTTTTCAAAATTTTCTTTTTTGTCGTTTTTAGTTATTTTTTTATGCTTTTTTGATTTTTTCTTATATTTTTTTTGAGCATTTTTTTTTAGTTCTTTTTTCATTTTTATGCTTTTTATTTGCTTTTTCTTTTTGGATTTTTTTTTTAAATTTTCTATTTTTTCAATTTTTAGTTTTTTTCATGTTTTATACTTTTTATTTACTTTTCTTTTTTGGATTTTTTTTCAAATTTTCTAATTTTATGATTTTTTTTATTTTTTTTATGTTTTATACTTTTTATTTGCTTTTCTCTTTTGGAATTTTTTTTCAACGTTTTCTAATTTTATGATTTTTTAATTCTTTTTATGTTTTATGCTTTTTTTTTTGCTTTTTCTCTTTTGGAATTTTTTTTTCAACGTTTTTTTTTTTTATGATTTTTTTTAGTAATCAGTTTTTTGTTTACATCTTCCACGTGAAGGTTTTATGATGGTCCCTTATATTTTTTTTTGCTTTTTTCTTTATTCTTTTTTTTATTTCTTTTAAAATTTTATGATTTTTTAGGTCTTTTGATTTTTTATGCTTTTTATTTTTTTTTTTTCTCTTTTTTTTGAATTTTTTTCAACGTTTTCTAATTTTATGATTTTTTTAATTCTTTTTATGTTTTATGCTTTTTATTTGCATTTTTCTCTTTTGAATTTTTTTTTCTACGTTTTTTAAATTTATGATTTTTTTTGTAGTAATCAGTTCCCATAAGGATTACAGGACCACCACGTGAAGGTTTTCCTACTTTTTTTTATATTTCTTTTAAAAATTTTATGATTTTTTAGGTCTTTTTAATTTTTTATGCTTTTTTATTTACTTTTCTCTTTTGGGATTTTTTAAAAGTTTCTTATTTAATAAATTTTTAAAGTTCTTTTTCATGTTTTATACTTTTTATTTGCTTTCCTCTTTTGGATTTTTTTCAAAGTTTTATGTTTTTTTGTTATTTTTCGTATTTTATGATTTTTATTTGTTTTTCTCTTTTATATTTTTTTCTTTGAAGTTTTTATGCTTTATGGTTTTTAAGTTATTTTTCATATTTTATGATTTTATTTGCTTTTCTCTTTTGATTTTTTTTCTAATTTTCTTATTTTATGATTTTTAAGTTCTTTTTCTTTTATATGATTTTTATTTGCTTTTCTCTTTTGGATTTTTTTGGTCAAAGTTTTCTTATTTTATGATTTTTTAAGTTCTTTTTCATATTTTATGCTTTTTATTTGCTTTTCTCTTTTGGATTTTTTTTCTAATTTTCTTTATTTATGATTTTTTAAGTTTTTTTCGCATTTTATGATTTTTATTTGCTTTTCTCTTTTATACTTTTTTTTTAACTTTTTTGTTTTATGTTTTTTTGTTATTTTTGTATTTTATGATTTTTATTTGTTTTTCTCTTTTATATTTTTTTCTTGAAGTTTTTATATTTTATGGTTTTATCAACATCATCATCATCATCTTCTTAATCATTGAGCAAACTAACATTCATGTGCATCTTTTGAGCCAGCCTAAATAATCTATTGTTCCACTTTAACACAGTCCAAAATTTTACAAGTCCAGATGGGTTAGACCTGAGTTGTAATCTTTTAAATAGTTTGCATCACTTGAAATTTATGACTACTTTTCTATAATTTGTCATTTTAATGACCAAAATTGTTCACCACCTTTCGATTACTTCTGTTTATCATTTTTGATCATCAAATCTTCGGCGATTTATTATTATTTACGACATGTCATAACCTACACTCCCTTTGAGCATGCGCCAAGACCTGTTGTAAAAGCCCTTTGAACATGATCCCA
>CM032666.1:205682-220454 GCA_019095985.1 Streblospio benedicti
TATAGCCAACATGATAAAATCAATATACCTGCTGCAAATTAATAAAATCAATACAGCATACTCATGCACAGTATCATGTACTTTTAATCACAGTATTGTGTACTTTTAATCAAGATTTCCAACGTTTTAATCAACTTTTAACAGTTGAACTTGATTAACAGTAAAGTATGCAATCAAGCTTCATCATATGTCTTAATTGCCCATATAAATCAACGTTGTTCCAGCGACGCCGTGTTCTTGAACACTTCTGATCTAGTCTGTTATTGTTTTCAACTTTCTTTTTATTGTTCTTTATTTTTCTTTACACAGTCTGCTTGCTATATATATTGATATATTGTATAATTTTACAATATAACTGTGTTACACTGACGTATAAACCCACTGAGGTTGGGTAGATCTGTACATGTTTGTAAATAGTTTTAATTAATGTAGACTACTGTGTCAGTATAATAAACAAATTTTTGACTTGACTTGTAAAGTTTACTATTAACAAAACTGTACTTTTATATGCAGTCACAATGTAGCCTTATTAATCCAAGTTAAAGTTTATATTCATAAGCTACATTTAAAAGTTTATTGGTGATTACAAATAAAATGACAAATTTAGTACATATATGTAAAGTCGCTAGAGCATGATGATAGTGAATATTGCGATTATAAATATCCACATTTACATATAGTTACTTTCGGTAGTGTTGCATCAATTTTCCATTTAGGAAAAGGAAGTAAGATATGGTTCGGTAGTGTTTGGATATGCTATGTGAATATCGTTAAAAAGATGCAAGGGGAGATGGGAGCCAGCTGAAACACACAGGCTATTAATTAATTAACAATCCGCAGTGGGCTAAGTGCATTATATTCATATGTCCATAATGAACTTGGCTGATCATAATCATAAAAAACTGATGAAATTATTACAGAATTGCTGATTGCATTAATGATCATTCAAATAGAACACAATAATTTAGTGATCGAAATTATGAATATAAACTTTTCAATCATCATTTTTTTATATTGTATCAAATCACAATTGTCCTTAACCTCTTCACTAAAAACGAACACTTACGTGTGGTAATGAAACAAGGCTTTTATATCCAATGTGTAGTTTATTTTATGGGCACATATATCACAGATCCGCAAAGTTAATTTGTGAACATTCATAGCCTGTCTGTCAATGTATTTATATAAAAAGGTAGTAGGTTATGCTCTGCTAGTTTCTTACTGAAAAGAAAAACATGAAATTTATTATTTTAAAAAGCAAATCAAATTGATAAGAAAGATGAGACTGTGTAGCCAGGCGGTATAATTTAGCAGTAACTAACAGCCTATAAGTATTTTGTATTAAAACATAGACAATTCTGTGAGAACCAACTATTTTATTGGTATATACAAACTGTATCACTCACTTGCATACCTTATAATTGCATATATTGAAGAAATATACCATGTTTAGTAGTTGTATATCGGTTAATTCACGGCCCGAATTTGTGCAATATTCCCCAAGCTTTTAGTGAACAAATCCGACTTTTAATCCTGCACTCTACCAAATATCTGTCAGGTTTTTTTTTTCAAAATTTGGAATTAGATTTTATTCCAGCAAATCTTTAACATGTTTGAGATACAAGTTCAAATTGAAATGATATTATAAACAATATACAGCAAAGCAAATTATTAGCGTAAGCTGTTAATGATAAAAAGAATCAAATGCACAACAATAAATATTTATATATAATAACGCAAAAAGGGGTGTGGCCATGTTTTTTTTTTTTTTTTAAATTCGCCTGCAATCCCTTTCTTGGGGCGCTTTCACACATTTTGAGTGTACCACTTTATTGACATCACATTTTACAGGTTTATTTGTTCTTTCAGGCGCTTGCTTTCATCAGTATTGACGAGAAAACTGCTTTACAATCACTGATTCATGTACATATAATTCTGTTTGTTTTACGACGCACTTCCGCTTTTTTCTGCAATCACATTGTTGCTGCGTGCTTTATGTTTCTTTGTTGTTGCGTGGCGCTATGTCTCCGTAGGAGACGGGGAAGCTAGTGTATATAATAACCAAAACAGAAATTCTACAATATACAATATTACAAATTATTTATACAGTAATAAAAAAGCCAAACTTATACATTGCGAGACACCTGTAGTAACAAGTTTAATAAGTGAGTAACTATGATCCAACATCAAAATGTCCATAGCCAAATATGCATAAAATTGAAATTGCCGAACTTCACTTCCATACATAGCGTATAATGAAAATGTTCATATTCATCATATATACTATATTACACCATCGCAGAAAATATACATCACATCATTAGACACAAAGCAAATAATCTGTTTTAATCAGTGGACTTTACATCCCAATAAATTCTCTAATGAAGCATAAAATATGATATATTCTGACATTTCAACAGGATTGTGAATCTAGATGGCACTATTGGTTACAGGTTGAGTCCTGAGCGCATCACAACTAATACGGTGTATAATACGCTATTAGATGTGTTCAACGTGTGTAGAGTGTATCGCAGCTTTGAGCTGTGTCCATAGACCTCGACTCGAAATGTGGGTGGGAATAAGATTCCGTTTGGAAATGTTTTTGCTGAGAGGCCACTTTCTAGTTAGTGGAGTCTGCACACATGTGAGCTATTAAATATGGCCATAGACCTCAACCTCGCATAGAGTGAGATACTGAGGATCCTGGTCGAGCTGAACGATCACGTATCTGCCTAGAACCGGACCAGGCACACAGCTTAAGGTTATAGTGCTGGATTCAGTAATGGCTGGGTTGTGTCTCACGCAGAGCTGGTAGTTATTGAGGGTGGGAGCCTCCTCCAGAGGGCTGGTGTTGGTCACCCCAATAACAATGCTATTTAGACGCTCAAATGAACCTTGTCTGTTCAAAAGTGATACCTCGGTGATGTTAAAATCTTGGCCCAAGTCCACCCCCCACCAGGGTTCTTGTCCAGACAGTGTGTGCGCATTCACCCTGGTAAGCATCAGTGTTCACTTTTCCATCCACACCATTTTCAGCTTTAAACAAAGGACTATTACCATGATAGACACTGGACTGAAAGGCTGGCTTACCCAGGGCTAAATTGGTGTGTATAACTTCCAAGTGTTCCAGTCTGTTTGACACCTGAGCGAGGGCTTGCTTAGTTTCCTGAAGACTCTCTGACAGCTTGTAGACCTCCTCCTGCAACAGACCATTGAGCATCTCTGTTTTTGTGAGACTCTCAGACAGTCTGTAGACCTTCTCCTCCAGGAGAACATTGAGAATCCTTTCTCTGTCACATTTCTCACACACAGTCTCCTGGCCAGTTACCAGGCTGACTGCCAGGAACAGCAACCATGCACCTGTGGAAACAATGAACGTGATTGTCATGGTGAAGCTCCGTGTCAGTTCTGCATTACCTAAGTAACATTACTTTGTACCAATGCAGCTGTAAAATATAGATGCTAGCCAGCGTTAAACAACTGAATGCTTAGTAGTAGCATGTCTTGAATGCTCCTTGGGAAAACAAAATGAAAAGTATATAATATGTAAATGATCTTGTGTAACAATAAAGTCGTTCAATCATGAAGTCAACATAATAATTTTTTAACTTGTTTTATTTGCTTTTTTTTTCTTAGTTTCTGAATAGTAATGGCTTCAATTTGACAATTGCATGTTGTATAGGCAAGTGAAACTGTACAACAATGATTGGATATTATTAGACAAACTCACCTTTAGCAACACCAGGCATTGTCAGGTTTCGGAATGTGATGTATTATTTCTTAAAACTGAAAATAATCATGAAAATTTATCATAATCATTAAGAAAAAAAATCACGTGTACTTTTTCTTTTCCATAATAAAAAAAGAGATAATGGTTCATAGATAAATTTACATATATCTATCTACCATATAATGTTTTGAAAAAGTCCTACAATATATTTTATTCATTTGTTCATTTGTTTTAGTAAACTTTTCATTTTAATGCAAATAATATGGCCTCCAACTATCAGATTTCCATTCATTTCTTAATTAGAACCTTATACACTTTTTAATCATAATTTTTATATTGTAGCAAATCACAATTGTCCTTAACCTTTTTGCACTAAAACCGTAACACTTACATGTGTTAATAAAACAAGGCTTTTATATCCAATGTATAGTTTATTTTATGGGCACATATATCTCGGATCCACTCAAGTTGATGTGTGAATTACGTGAATGATTTATAGCCTGTCTGTCAATGTATTTATATGCCATTCAGAAAGAGGAAGTAGGCAATGCTTTATTAGTTTATCACGGAAAAGTAAACATCAAATCTAGTAAAAGGAAATCAATTTGGTAAGAAAGATTTCAAAGTAGACTGTGCAGCCAAGCGGTATAATTTAGGAGTAACTAACAACCTATATTAATTAAGTTTGATTTATTATTGTAACAAAAATTATGATCAATGATCGTGTTTTGTATGAAAACATAGACAATTTTCTTTGAGAACCAACTGGCTCATTGGTATAACAATATCACTCACTTGCATATCTTTCAACTGCATACATTGCTTAATAACACAAAGACTGTAAAACCACTTGTAAATCATCGCCTTTTAAAACATACTTGTAATTGTGTAATTGCATATATTGCTTGATAGCATAAACTGTGTGTGGACGAAGTTTGTGCCATTACCATTGTGTAATGACAATTGAATATGACTTTTTTACTGATGGTGTCCTGTGTTTCATCCTGTGTTGTTTTGTTTCAGTACGGCGGGTTCATCCTTCCGTTCTCCGTTACTCAGGGCATCCTCTTCATCTTCGGCATCGTCGTCATCTGGATACTGCCCCAGGTCGACAGTAAGTACAGCACAATATAGTACTCACTTCCCACGTCAACTGGAAATGCATGTAATGATCAAAATAGTACCCTATGTATTGTACAAGCAGAATGTAAATACTGCATAAATAATACCAATGCATCAGTTTGACAGTTGGCCCCGCAGAAAATACTGTAAATGCCAAAAGAAAAACATAAAAACTGAATATAATCGTACCATGGCAGGTAAAACGTAATTCAGCCAAGTAAAAGTCCTGCTATTTAGGCGAAAATATGATCGGTACTTTCTGTGTTCCTTGTATGAATATTTCCCTCCTGTCTGTGTTCGTTGTAATGATTTCCATCCCCCAGCGACAGTAGACTTCATGATGATTTCTGTGTTCTTTGTATAGTCATTTCCCACTTCCCCCTCTAGAGCCGACAGAGGGCGTGTCTCGGGCAGTCTGCCAGAACAACCTGCTGCTCATGTGCCAGGTCCCGGTGCTCGTCATCTGTGCCACGTTCCAGATCACAGTCAACCTCGTGCTGTCGTCCGCCGACACCTGCCTCGCACTCTTCCTCGCACAGGTGGGTAACCGCAGCAACGGACTGTACACAGAGTGGTAACCACGGCGACTGGCTGTACACAGCATGTGTAAGACTGATCAGTCATAGCAGACACAGGCATTGGACTTATAAATGGTTCAAGAGACAAAGAAGACATTCATCAGACAACGATGATTCAAACTATCACTCAGTGGTAATTTTCTGTATTTTAAAGTGTTTCACATGACTCACGAGACTAGTTAACAGGATGTGTGAAAGTTTACTCACAAAAATGCCAGTAAAACTTGTTTGCAAATGTAGTTCATCCGAATTTCTGCATACACATACACAATAAACACGTGAGATACACAGCGACGCAGTGTAAACCTTCAATTCAGCCCATTACACATGTAGCACATCAAGATAAAAACAACAAACGTACATATAAGAGCGTCCTGTTGTAGTTTGAGCTGTGATGACCGTGTTATAATCTCTGTCGTGTTGTAGTTTGAGCGGTGGGGACCGTGTTATAATCTCTGTCGTGTTGTAGTTTGAGCAGTTGTGATCATGTCATGTTCTCTGTCGTGTTGTAGTTTGAGCTGGATGCGGTGGGGATCGGTGGGGTGTTCCTCGCGGCCCCCGGGTGTTACATCATCACCACGCCGCTCTGGGGGTTCATCTCAGACAAGTTCGTGAGTATCAATCAGGCAGTCGTTTGTCAAGGAATGTCATAGACAAGTTTGTAAAGGGATGGAGTTTGTAAACATCACAACAATTAGGGATTCCTTTTAAGTTTGTGAACATCAGACATATTAAGGAACATGACTCAAGAAATCATTACTAGATGAAATCATAGACAAGTTTGTTAGGAAAAGGTCACCATAAACTAATTTGTACAATACAATACAATATACATTTGTACACTTGTCTACATCTCTGATATGATTTGGCTTACAGCACTAGGTCTCATTTCATAATCCATAGTGTTATGTTTGACTGTATATTTATGTTTGAAAGCTAAAATGAAATTTTTAAAATCAGAAATTTTGACTTTATTTGACTTCATTTTAACTATAATAGCTTGAAAAGGTTAAAAAATTAATAAAGTCAAAATTTATGTTTTTAAAAATTTCATTTTAACTTTCTAAAACAAATGTACTATACTACAGCACAAACATAAAAGTGTAGATTTTGCAATGATTTTGGATGGAAATACAGAATTTCAGTACATGAGGGGAAAATATACCTATTTTGAGATGTGAGCATGGCCCTTGATTTTTTTTATGAGAAATGAGAATGGGGGCCAATTCCCTTTGAGAATTGCCTGAAAAATTGAGAAATTGTGAAATGAGAATGGTTAGAAAATTAGTGAGAATGGCCTTGGAAGTATGCTGAGACTTGAGAATGGGGTAGGGTATAATTTTCACTGTCGCCGCCTGTTTCAGCCCAAGACGTCGCCGTTCATCGTCATCATCAACATGTCCATCGCGGCCGTGGCTCTCTTCTGGATCGGTCCTCGCCCATCATGCACCTCGCGAGGTACGCAGAGTAACATGAAAATCTGTACCTTTTCTACAGGATTTTTTGCACTGAGAACAGGATTTTTACAAGACTTATTCATCGATAGATAGAATCGCCATTAANTAGATTCTCATTACACAATAAATACTTTTATAATGTGATTATGCAAACAATAAACTATTTTAAATGAACCTTAATATATTTCTGTGACTACAGGTAGACATTGCCTTTAGCTTGTCATATTTTTGTGACAACCTCTGCATACCTTGAGATATTTTTCATTTACATCTTTAAAACCGTTGCAATGTTACATGTTGCAATGGTTGTGCAGACTCTAATGTAGTGCATGTCCTACCATAGTAGTACATACTATCAAGTAAACTTATCCCTGTAAATATGTGGCAGTTACGATACAGCAAGCAAAACTAAAACAAAAACTTGAAAGTTTTGTGATATTTATTATCTGTATATTAAAAACTTGATACTTGATATTTTTTATCAGCATCTTTAAAACTTGACAGTTTTGTGATAATTTTATATACATTTTCAAAACCTAAAAGTGTTTTAATATTTTTTATGTACAAATTTAAAACCTGAAAGTGTTTTAATATTTTCTATCGCCATCTTTATCACTTGCAGCCACCTGTGGCTGGTGATCTTCGCGCTGTGTGTACGGCGGCCTCGCCTCCTCAGCCACCAACGTCGCCATCGCACTCATGTTCAGAGTCGCAAGGTACGTCAGCAGCATCACTCACACGCGCACACCGACAATGTCGTATCAGTGTTACACTGATAAATCCAGTGGTTAACACCCAGTAAAACTAGGGGTACATCTATTAGTGTTTCTATACTAGTTGAGTAAAAATTAAATTGTATTTTGCATATCAATGTCCATGATATAAAGGTATTTTTATTTAAAAGAATTTTCAAGATCCAAATAAAATTGGAAAGAATTAGCAGCTTTTTTTCAGCTTTATGACACTATTGTCATGGACATTTGGTATAATACAAAGTTTTATGCCTATTGCATTATTATAATTACGCCTGAAATGACACTTGGGTACACAATATACTTGATGTATTTTTTTGAGGTTTAAGAAAAGCAAAACTTATATTTTTAGATGTGTTTCAAGCAAAATGTTTGAGTGTTTCATCAATTCAATTTGTAGGAAAAACAAGAATAAAAAAGATTTTTTTAGATATGCAGAAGTAAAACGTTTCTTTTTTTAAAAATTTCCTGCGGTTGTATCTTTAATTCACTGGCTGTTTCTTTAATTTACTGTGGATGTATTTAAATTCACCGCGGCTGTATTTTTTTATTCCCAGGGGCTGTATTTTTATTTCCTGCAGCTGTATTTTTAATTCACTATGGCTGTATTCTTATTCCCTACACCTGTATTTTAATTCCCTGCGGTTGTATTTTAATTCCCTGCGGCTGTATTTTAATTCTCTGCTGTTGTATTTCAATTCCCTGCGGCTGTATTTTTTAGTTGCCTGCGCCTGTATTTTTATTCTCTACGTCTGTATTTTAATTCACTCTGGCTATATTTTTAATTCACTCCGGCTATATTTTTAATTCCCTGCGGCTGTATTTTTTAATTCCCTTCGGCTGTATTTTTAATTCAGTGTGGCTGTATTTTTAATTCACTGTGACTGTATTTTTATTCCCTACGCCTGTATTTTAATTCACTCCTCCTGTATTTTAATTCACTGCGGCTGTATTTCAGGGAGAACGGTTTCCCCGACAACACGGAAGTGAATGGAATCATCTCCTCACTCGTCACGTGCTGCGCTTCAATGGGGTACGTTATGGATAATGAGACTTCTTGAATTTTTTATAAATTTTATGAAAATTCCTTTTATTTCATATGTTAAATTAAATACTGCTAGTTTCATCTAGAAATTAAAATAATCAGATTTAAGAAACGTGACCATAAATGTTGTAAGCTGCTCTTGAGCTTTGTCACATATCCCTGGTTGTGTTTCAAGGGTCTTCTCTATTCTCCAGTGGATAAAGATGACATTATTTTGCGCACAGCACTATATAATTAATATCAGACCATGATTTATGTTATTTCCAAGTGTAACCTAGATATTAGATAACTAGCTAATATCAGCACGAAGCTCCCACTAGTTTGGAGACTTTTGCCTGTAATGTCACCTAATGCATTATGCGTATTTTAGCCTAATTGAAAAGATGTCTGACAGAGTGAGGTGTTGTTTTCAGGTCCCTGTCGGGGGCTCTCATCAGTGGCGTGTTCTACGACAAAGTGCACTTTGGCTGGCTCAGCACCGGCTACTGCTTCATGTACCTGACACAGGTATACACTCTACACATTTCTTTTTGTTTCTAATTTACTGCTAGATATCCAAACATAAACCATCAAAAGAATTTTTTTCTTATTAATTTAAATTTCGAGTACATATACTCCTTATCAAAAATTTAAAAAAAAATTTTTTGATTTTTTTTTTCTGATTTTTGATAAGGAGTATATGTACGCGAAATTTAAATTAATAAGAAAAAAAATTCTTTGATGGTTTATGTTTGGATATCTAGCAGTAAATCAGAAACAAAAATAAATGAAACCATAGGGTATGTATCTAATCAACAGAACATTGAACACTAAACAAATACAGCACATACGCCTTTTGGTCTCTAACTTGCTTCAATCAAAACGGATTTCTGTAAAAGTGGCATTTTTTTTGGTGCAGAGTGGACAAGGGTTGTTAGAAATCCGGGCAAAATATCCCTGTCTATTGTATATGATGTGAAATAATCAAATATGTGCGTATTATTCAGTACTGTTAAAAAACTGCAGCACTTTCATGCTATACTGGTACGTCATACATATGGTGTTTACGTAACTCCCTTGCATAATGTTTTTTTAAGAGATCAAGGGGCATTTGGTCACACACAAATTGCGTAAGCTACAAAATATACAAAAAGTATTTTAGCAGGTAGTTTGAAGAATAATTAAAACTAGTGGCCAAAGTTATTGAAGAGTTCATACTGTATTAGAACAGCACTACCCTTCTGATAAATAATCGATGTAATGCTATTTTTTAAGTCCATAGGTCACTCCGATTTCCAACTGTTTTTACAGGTGTTTGCGTTTTGTGTGATAATCCTGGTGCAGAGGTACAAGTACCGTATGATCACGGACCGCGACACTCCATCATCGCCATACCAGGTAAACACGCAGTATTACTAGGAACGTTTTTTGATTTACTTTATCATTTTTATTTTATTTTTATTTTTATTATTTTATTATACAACTAGACACATTATAAAAAAAGCTACAATTTATGTAAAGAAAATACAGATTTAAGTAGATACGTTTACATGTGAAATATACAAATATTAGATTTCTGACAATATAATATCAATATATCTAATATTCAAAACCATGCCATCTAATTTTTTTAACATTAATTTGTAATATAGATTTCATTGACAATTTGTGTATTTTTTTTCTGTTATAATTTCCATTTATTTTCTCTTAATCTTAATTTTGTAAAACCAATGTATAGTTCCGACAGTACAAATTATTAAAGGTATTTCCGTTAAATCATTTTTGTTACAGTTTTGTTTTGCTTTACTTTGTTTGGAATATATTTGCTCTGTCTCTTGTACGTCTATGCAGAATTGCCATTTGATGAAAGCTGATGTGTAATTTGCATAGAAAAGAATTGTGTATAAACACTGCCATGCTCACGAAATCTTACTTTCATCACAATTTGTGTGTTGATAATGCCAAAAGTAAAACATTTTAAGATATTCCTTTGTATAAAAATAATGTTAAAGGAAATATGGAGAATATATTCTCAACTATTTAATTTTGAAAATACAATATTTCAGTATAAGCACATTTATACTGAAATATTGATGGGGACGTAAAAACTCCAAAATTAAAAGAATTGAATTTTAGATCCTTTCAACTGGAAACTATCTGTCAAAATTTTAGAAAATCAGTAAATATGTGGAAAAGTGGAAAACTTGGAGCATGTAGTGTACAAATGTGAAGAATACGAACACTGTGGGAAAAGGTTTCTTGTTTGGTAAAGTGTCATATAAGTCTGAAACAAATCTTATATTATTGTATTATTATTATTATATTATTATTATATTATTGCTATTATTTTGTATTCAATTTTAAAAGCAATTCTTTTTGTAAATCCCATAAAATACTCAAGTAAAGATATTAACCAAATTGTCAAAGAAAATCACCTATATGATAAATCATTATGAAGCTTACAATGTTTTATTTATATCACAAGGAATTATTTCATAAAAGAAAATGTGGCTGATGAACATATCATTTTACACACTCTATTACAAATTTGTTAAACATTTTATTTTATTTTTAATGGGTTAATGTGTATTTGTGTTCTTTTTAACCAATGAATTTTATTTCCTAGATGGGACATATATTATTCCCTTTGCATATATGTATTCTATTTCTTATGTTGAACACTTATCTCGTATGTTTAATACATACATCCATCTACAGTGGAATCTGCAAAAGTCAAATTTCAACAGAACACATGGTCATTTCATTTAAAATGCAAATGCCTCTTGTATTTATATTATGTTCAAATGGACTTTATAATCTTCAGTCATTGTTGCAGGTGATGGAAATGACGGTTGATGATCACTAACAACAACAGTAACAAGAACAACAACACACTGCACTGTGACTGTCACTAGCTCTATAGAACAAGCTGATATTATAATCCACGCCGACTGCCACTTACACTCCACAACACAGACTCCTCACCCAATAAATAGCACGTGCTCGATACAAATATTGCGCACGTATGTGAATTAAAATCTACTAGATTGACGGCAGCCGCAACTTTCCACATGCAAATCACGTTGTAACTCACGCATATTATAAACCTACTGGCCGGAACACTCTAGAAAGCCAGAGAGTGGGGCCTCGGAAGGTTCTTGTGATATCTGTACAACAAGCACTAGGAAGTCAGTGAAATTCATTAGAATATTAGAGGATATGACGTGAGAATATTAGGATATTGATGACAACATAGCAGAGGAAGCGTCTTGATAAAGCAGAAACGTTACAGAAAACTGGCAGTGTAAATATAAACCTGTGTTTGTGAACATATGTGATGCTACACTTTCTCCTCTCATCAATGGAAATTCAGTGATTTGAAGATTAATGTGATGAAGATATTATAAAGTTGCTTCAACGTTATAATCTCGGTCTTAATATCGAATGATGTAATGAGAAATGGTGATATGAAACATACGCTATGCACCATGTTATATTTACATTGTGTGAATCAGTGCAAACTGTACATAATGCATGATCACACTCAGCAGAGTGGACATGTCGCTTCATTATTTTGAAGTTAACATTGAATCGATTTCTTGACGAAATCACCAGCTCTCACGGCGAATATGATAATTACACAGTCGTGACAGAAGACAAAATGTTGCAGCATAATTTTATGCATATTTACGAAGAGTAATGAACTACAGGTTGTAAATTTACTTCTCTTTTTATACTGGGCAAAGTCGTCAGCTGAAGTCGTGATAATTTAGAGTTAATACATTCAACAGTGGAAATATTTCTGATATATCATTTAGTATTTTAGGGAATCATATCTATAAAACCACTAGGAAGTTTTTTGCATCCTCAATTATGGAGCGATCTTAAAAGATTTGACAGAAAAGAAGCATCAATATGATGAAATCATGAGTTGGCAACGTTTGTGGAAATGTTTTAGCGTGTGTGATTTTCATAAAATTTTTCAACTTCCGATCATGTTTTAATCCACTGATTGGCAGATGTTTATAGACATTAAAGCCAAATCTACGTATGTGTATGACTTTAATCCAACACGTGTTGTGTGTAAGCAACAGGATGAACATGTGCGGCGTTTGTAGAGATGTGGACGTGTGAGCGAGTGTCGTTTCTGGATCTGGTATTTTATTGGCTACATGTGAAGGCAACGAAAAATGGACGTTTTCTATTTTGTTTGTCCTGCTCGAGGGAGTTGGACGATCTGTCTATACATTCCATAGTGATCGGTGGGTCACCAGTATTTGGCTCTACGCGAGACTGAGAGGCCTAGAAGTATGGATGGTTTACACAAATAATTTGTGTTTGTCGTTTGGTAATCTCAAATAATAATTCATGGCATCACCTAATTTATTTTGTACTCTCCGTAAAATAGATTACAATATGTAAACATTGTAATTAGTATATTGAAAGGAAATAACTAGCTTATAACAAAAAATTGCTGCATATTTTGGTTTGAACAGTGCAACAAAAATTGTATTTTTGCCACTGGGTTTCATGTATACAAAAATGTAATGGTACAATGAGCATTAAGTACATTATTTTGATCTGACTTGAGATTTCCACTTTATGTCCATTGCAAATTGTACTTTGGACCATAATACTGGTACTGTTCATTTAAAATGATAGCCTAAATGTCTGACTCTCATAGCACTCCGGGTTTCAATTTTAGAGATCTTTGATATCAATATTTTAAAATTCGCTGTATATTAGTGGATCTGTTTGAAACTTTTGCCACAACGTTCAGAGCAACATTAAGGCAGCTGCAATCATTGCAAATGTGAAAACAAGTGTGTGTTCAAAATATATCTAATTTTTACTCAACTAGTAGAAACATCCACTTATACACAAGTTTCACAACCTGCCAGGTTGTTTCTTCAGAGCAGATGGAAATTTCTACTGCTGACCACCAGCTAGCTGGTGTTGTTGCCAGAAATTTGGTCCAAATAGACCAAACCCGACAGGTTGTGAAAAGTTAGCAAGTGTGCAATTCTACATGTTGCGTAGAAATTAAATTGTATACATTTTGAACATTTCACTCTCAACTGAATGAGACTGTTCCAAGGAACAAGTGTGTGTGTTTCTTCACGTGACATTCACTTGACATGAGTTTGTGGTTGTACGTTTTTTTATGCATGCATATTTGGAAGGCATCTTATGTATTTTCTGATGACAATTGTGTTATGGATCATTGCCATCAGTGTCTGCCATCGCTGTTTTTTTTGTATGTTATTGAATTATTCTCCTTTGAATTGTTAAGTGTAAAGCTCCATGTGAATCAGCCTACCCAATATTTCACACGCAGAGCTGGTCAGTATCAAAACTAGACTTATATGGGTGAGGTTTTGACTTTGATTTTGTTTGTGAGATGTGTGCAAGTCTAGAAAAAAATACATTGTTCTGAGCAAGATATTCACATTACCAATGTATAGCAAAGAATGTGTCATGCCGATAAAAAGATTAATGTATGAGTTTTTATTGTTTGGCCATTATTATTTAGGTATTCTGCAAGTGTAAACGAGTGTATGGTTATGATAATTGGACACTTTGATGATGGTGAATGTTCGTTCGAGTTCTTGGCTTGTGTCGCTAGATTCAGTGATGTACATACTTTTGTAATTTTTTTAAATATGCAACCGTTTTATCATCATGACTGTGTGTGATACAAACAGGTGAACGAGACAAAACTAGTGTCATTTTGGTGCCATTTTCACCTCATTTTATGATATAGCTTCGGCAATGAATGATGTGAGAATTGTTTGACAGAATCGTACTTTCTCTTGCTCTCGTCTCAATGGTTTGGAAAGTACTGTGTGAAAAACAAATCTATTTTTTTTGTGCCAGCTGTGATTGTAACAAGCTTTATGATTGGTTGTTTCAATTCAATGTGGTGATTCTGCACATGCTCATTGCCTTTTGTAACGTCGAGCAAAAGTTGTTTCTAAAAGTGTTTGACCTAGAAAATTATCACCGTTTCACATATAGAGGCTGTACTATGATAAAAACAAGAACAGCCTCAAGCTGTGGAACCAACTGCCTCCCAATGAGATTATTCATGGATATTATTATATTTAGG
>CM032666.1:237934-266941 GCA_019095985.1 Streblospio benedicti
AAGTGTGTTATGTATTCTGTAGAAGGTTTGAGTCCCAGGTTTTGAGTCTCCTGCCATTGCTTGAGATGATTAAAATGAACAAGAACAAAAGATAATCATGTTCTTTTTGTATTGATGTTTCCATCAATTAGACCTTTATGGTCAATGATAGGAACTGATTAGGTATTTTGATAGATAGCAGTTTCTTTTTTACTAACAAAGCTGGAAATACAAAACAGATAGTTCTTTTACTGTGTGCATATCACTATTACCGGTACTTCTTGACGATGTTCATGTCTATCATCCACGTATAGATAGGAGGATCGTCGTCATATCTCATATCCCAATAAAGCCGTGATTTAAATGCCCCTTGTAATTGGGAATGCATATCACAAAATCCAACCAATCAGAAGCCTCACTGCCTATATGTTCAGCAGCCTCGTGATAAATAATAACGTGCTTTTGAATACTTGGCACCACTGCCACATTCCGCGGGATTAGGTAGGTCTAATTAACGGGTTGATATCATGAACATGGACTTGTAAAGGCAGTGTGAATAATAAAGCTGTACAACAGACGATGTCATATGACATGAATTGAAATTATCGTATTTGGTTTACAAATACTACAAGATGCACATTAACTTCTCCAGAAACTCACTGCAGAGTACTTAGTCGTCCGATCCAAAATCCACTCACATAATCATTCTGTTTCTACCTGCTAATAGAAGTAGAACCAAATACATATCTAGCAACTACGTTAGAATGAATTAGTTCAGCACCCAGCCTACCAATTTAAAGGAGCATCTCTAAAATCGTTTAACGCATATTTTGCTTTGCCCTGAGCCGTTTCTCTGCTGCATATAAATAGGCGAGCACCAGAAATAGCCTTTATCTGCACATTATCGAGCGCGTGGATTATGGAGACTCGCGCTCCTCTTATGGCAATTGTGTCAACTTGTGTGAGGACACTCAGTTTACACGGTGGTTGGTGCAGGTCATTAATGTGAACGGGGCAGGAGTACATGGGGGTCACACGGTGTCATAGTATTTGCTGAGTTGTATAAATTACACGTGCATGTACTGCAGCTGGAACTGTTACTGAATTGTTTTTCATAGGTTTCATTCATTCATGTAAATGGGAATTGAGAAATACAAACTGCATCTCAAGATCATTATACATGGAATGTTTCCTCATTGTATTTACTGTGGCAGAAGATTAATCTTCTGCCACATAATATATAAATTATAATATCCTATGTTATATAATTATAATATATAAATTATAATATCTCGGCGCATCTAACAAGCTAAACTTGTAAACATCAAAATAACTGTTGGGATCATGAGTTTCAGTCCCGTCAGGGCCACTTAATATAGTCATATTCATTGTATTCAAGGTTAGGGTTGTAAAACCTATCTTCAGCTACATGTATGTCAATACAGTGACCAGTAGGAGCTTGCTTGCCATAAAAAATAGAGAGAGACAGAAGAATAGAATCAAACTAACGGTGTTATTATACTATAGATTTTAATTATCCAAACCCACCTTTTGCCGTATAACTTCCTTTAACCAAAAAGGATTTCTATAAAAGTAACAGCATTTGGTGCAACAGTTGTGAGGGTAATTAGAATCCATGGCAAAATAACTCAAATGGTTGTATAAATAGCAACATAGTGAAGTCTTGGTATATCTTTGATAAACTTTACAGAACCGTTGAGAACGCAGTTGTTTAAGTGTCATAGTATTACACCATATGTACGTTACGGACATATCTCACTTATGTAATATTTTTAAAAGAGATCAAAATGCATAGTGTCATACACAGGGTCAGGATTAGGTTGAAAAGTGCTACTCGTCAGCAGGACGAGTAACCCTCAAATATCTACTGATCCTGCTAACAAATGTATTCGTCCTCCTTGCACAAAGCTCTATATTGGTATGCCAAATTGACCGGAATTGACCGGACGAGTGGCGAATCATGACCCTGCATACACCATGTATGTCCCACAGAGTACAGGTTACATGCTCTTGAAAACTGCTATTTTTATGTTGTAAATAATAAAGAGACAGTCTATAGCTAAACATGCACTAATTACCACAGCATAGTTCTGCAGTTTGAACATTGATTCCGCCACTTATTTCCCCTGACTACACACAGTGTGAAAACACACAATGGCACCTCATTAGTGATTACCCACAAAAAACATGACCGTCAGCAACAATCAGAGATACGGCAGCGCAGGATATTCAGTGTTAATATATAAGAAAAACATCACCCAAGGTGACAAACCAGTATCTGGTCAAAGTGTAAGATCAAATAACAACCGCAATGGAACCAAAAAGGGACCATTGTGGTCGACATGAATTGTCCAGAAAATTCACCATTGTTAACATACATTCCGATATCATTGAAAACTCATTCTTGTGACAATGACGAATATGAAGACAGCATTGCTAGAAAAGATATGAAACTAATAATTACCATTGATGATTAAAGGAAAACATGGTGCACGTTGTCAAAAGTCAGTACACTCATCATCGCCCGCGTAGGTAGACTAGTACCGTACAGTAACACGTAAATACCCATGGTTAAGAAACTTGGTGGCTCTATATAGTCAAAATTCAATGCTTATTCATCGCCAAATAGGGGGTGGGCGTAGTGTACAAATATAAGCCCCTGGGCTTGTAAGTGTGAACTTTTTCCATTTTCAAAAGGTCCAAAAAGTGCTGTTTTTCGGTTATAAGCCCATGGGCTTTAATGCGCGGGAATACGGTATAATGGTGTGATGAGTAAATTGGTAACACGTCAGGGTCAAAATGGACACAAATTTGAGGTGCTATGATCCTTATGAAATGTGTGCAGAATGATCCCTATTCTAATTTCAAAATCCAATAGGTGCATCCTAGCTCTAACCGTGGGACAAGTATATTGGTAAAAAGCAGGGGACTAAATAATAGTCATTATAACAGCATCCTATTTGCGATGCAAACTATTTGATTGTGTCCTGATTCTCTTGGTTACAACATGGAAGAGAACCTGTTATAATGGAGGTAGGAAGAGAAGGCAACTATACAAACACGTGTAATGCTCCTACAATGCAACCTATTTTATTGTGTCCTATTGACTCTATAGTGAAAAAATGGACCACAAACTGTGTTATCATGCAGGAAGCAAGATACGGCATTTTCACAATTACATTAAGGACATGTTTGTCCGTCACCTTGTACAAAAGACATTCCATACAGGCATAAAACAGCATATAGTGTTTATAGTGTGCTATCACCAGGTAATAATATATCTGTGTGTAATGACAAGGTAGCAATATTACATTTTCCTATCATTTTTCATTATGGGCGAACAAGACGTTAAAACAAATCAAGAATAGACACAATATTTGATCAATGATATTAATACATTTCAGTTCAATCTAATATATCAAATAAGCAACATAAGATCAGATAATGCGATAATGACATGATGTTGTCATCCTTGATTTCTAACAGAAAATTACCTGACGTTAATATAGAAAATGTCAAAACTGCCACTTCATTATATTCTCTAGATGTCAAATATTCACAGTCAATGCCAAAGTTAAAAGCTTCATTATCAACATTCAATTATACAGATCTTTGTTTGCCAAACAGTTGATCACAGGTAAAAGTTTGGGCCTACTATATAGGTGGTCTCATATTAGGATGATCCTATCATAAAGGTGGTCTAATTAATAAGATACCCATAGATGAAAATGCTGAACCCATAAAATCTGAAAACACTAGGTGATTCACATAACAAATACATCAGGCCAGAGAAGGAAAGATTCACCTGTTTTTCAGACTTCCAGTAGAGCCTTTCTATTAAACCACCGGCTGGACTAGCCTCAATTGGTCTCAACAGAGATGTGGTCTCTGTATGGCCATGCATTGCGGCCTCTTTGTGACAGTTTAGGACTATGAGAAACGCTCAGATTACAGAGGCAGTCTCTCAATAGATGTGGTCTTAATCGGAGGTCCCACTGGATCACAATGTAAACAACAGTTGGAGTTTTTTACATTTAGTGCAGTTTGGACATTTTGGCAGCAAGTCAAGATCTATGGTTTACCTGCTTTTCTATAGAAGTAAGTAGATTACAGGTACGTTATATGTGGAGGAGGAAACCCAAATGGAAAACTACACGAATGATAACAACATGCTATTTGTGATCTGCATTTTTCCAGGGTGTTTTAGTTGAGGAAGTCACAGTTTTCTGCCAAGCCTGTGTGTGCATAAAGTAATTCATTTGTAAATAGCTCCTCTATATGAATGGTTGTGACCAACAGTTGAAGAAACACAAGTCCTAATAGTTACTCAAATATCACTAGCAAATATCACTACATACAGTTTCCATCTTATCTTTTAAAGAACAAACCCCAAATAGAGCAAAAATGAAGTTGTAAAGCCAGCGTTGTACATATTTATGTACACTTTTTCCGTGTACAAATGGAGACTTGTGCGTCAAACCAAGTACATAAATACTGCTCCACGACCAAAATAGTCTCTGTTTCCTCCAAACGACCCCTGCATCACCGATCAGTCACAGTTTGCTGATTTCACCTCGGTGAGCATCATTTTGGAAAAAACCCACGTCATTCTGTTCGTCAGAGTTGACCCGCTTTGTGAGAACTCGGTCATTGATCCAGGCTGCCGCGCCACTTATAGAGACTGAGCATCTATTTTTACACCTGACGATCAAGGCAACTCGGTGGTTTTTTCGTGCTCAGGTTAGAACAGAGTCTATTCGAAAATCTAATTTTACCACAGACAAGATACATGTATAAAAAGTACATTGCATCTGCAATAGTTTTATTGCAAACGTTCAAACCATGGACATGTACCAGTTATATGCATTGCACATGCTGTTGTGTGCATTTTGTACGAACACCAGATCATTGGCACTTGGAATATTGTATTCTAACATCCTGCTCTTGCAGTAAAGCCCAGTTTGCTTACTACATTAGGCCTATATATGTTTGTTCAACATCTCTCTTCCCGTATGCCTGTTTGCTTACGAAAACAGCCCTACATCAGCATCTCTCTCCTGCATGACCAGCATCTATTTTTTACTAAGCTTCCCATTTACAGTTACATGCATTGCAAATAGCATTGGGCCCTCTGCTGCTGCTACACACATACTGGGGGTATCGTGTACAGATGCAACTATTTCGGTGCTCCTGTCAACTGTGTACATTGTATATTGTCTTCCCTTGTGCTTGCGGATGGACAATAATACACATGTTACCAGACCTCAATGTTAACATTGCTCTGCTCATCATTTACAAGTTCATATGCCAAGCTTGCCTCACCTGACTTGTCAGCTCGCTTGTAAATAGCCAACTTACTAACATGATTGCATTGAAATCAAATGGACAGCTTGTACTATACATTGTTTCAAAACGAACGACTTGCAATATGAACATGGTACATATTATAGTCATATAAGTGGTTACTATGCACGTGGTAAGAAGATTTGCCCACCAACTTGGTAAGCTGCTTATAAGCATAGCCCACGGTTTCCAAGCATCTTGAGCCTGGACACTAAGCTCACTTACATTTTCACACACGATGAGTATTGAGTGTTTCTTTACCACACGCGTGGACTAACATCTACACTGGCTAATGAAGCAGACTTTTTAGAACAAGGTGCAGAGAGCTGATAGGAGGTGGGGTTGGGGCTGGGGGGGGAAAATAGCATGTTAGAATCCATGATATTTGTACATACAAACTGACACAACCAGAAAAGTTTAGTCTTTCATAATGACCTATTTGGATGGAAATTACACCCCCAATCCCTCCCCCAAAAAAAGAAGAAGAAAAAAAACAACATCTACATCCACCCACCCAAAGATCTGCCTCTGAGTTCTACTGCTATAGAAATCTATTACTCCAATCCAACTGCCATCTTACTATAAGCAAGCGATTCGTATGAATGGAAAGTGTTCCGGTCACTAGCCGATCAGATGCAATGGGGCACTTGGGGGGTAACGCACTGGAAGAGAGGGAGGGGACGTCTATAACGGGTCGACACGGCCACAGGGTATTGAGTGAAGACCAGAGTAAAAGGGGTGGACATGGCTACAGGGGGCAGTTCAAGAATATTCCGTATGAATGGATAAAAATATAACAAGTACAAAATGACTATGCTGAAAACCTGCAGTGTATAATTTTTTTTACAAGGATGGAAATTAACGTCAGTTGCCATTTCCAGCAAATGTGTGTTCCACAGAATCTGTCATGACAGTAAAAACATAGATAGCAATAGAATGAAGAACAATCTGCTAAACTAATAATAATCTTTCTTTATAAAAAGCAACCTTTCTTTCTGGCTGACAACACACAATGTGTCAAGGTTTTACAGTGTCGCTGCCTGCTGCGTGGAGAGCAGAAACCTCATGTTGATGTATCACTTCACCTTGGAACCAAGGCCGCCACTATGTGTACGCTGTACAGTATTGCACGTCAGGTTACATGACCACAATAATAATGGTAAATCACTATGCACACTATGATTCTATGTTTGCATATAGTGAGCAACATAGGTAGATTTATATACAGAGAGAACCAGAGAAATAACAGAGGTATCACTGACTAAACAGTCAATATCATGAGATTAACAACACATGGTCGTACTATACACAAGACTGAACAGGTTTACATTGACCAGCCTATTATCTAATAACCCACTGCACACACTATATACAAAAATAGATATAAATAAATACAGAATGAACAAGTCATTTCAAATGTTCAGAACTAAGCAGAAAAATAGCATACAGAGCAGGTATCCCTTACTAATAACATACAACGTGTACTAGTAGCACTGTACACAAGATTAAATAGTTTACAGTGACCAGCCTTGTTATCTGAGAGGACGCTGCACACCAGACGTTCTATCTGTCCTGCTATCTTACCAGATACATCTGTCTTCAGACTGACCCAGGCATTTGGACAGAATCATGTACTTAGTTAAAAGATTACAGTATTGAGCATTGTACAGTAGATTATTGATGAGTTTGCTTGAATAGCTTTACCTAGAATTATCTAACATAGACATCACAGCTAGTCAGGTAATACTATAAAACTAGAATATTTCGTGGCTATTAACCTTTGCGATTTTCATCTATAAATTATTTTGTGACTTTTTCATTTTGCGATTTTGGTCCATCCTGGACCTACTTTACATAGGCTATTAATGTTTGCTGACTATTTAAGTTTGCGATTTTGCACCTACCCACGAAATTCGCAAATTAAATCATGCGCAAACATTTCTAGTTTTACAGCATGTTCCATATTCATTAGTCAGGTAATACAGCACAAAATTTATCTGGGAAAGACTTCTTAACCACCAGGCCACAGCAGCACAGAATATTAATGTAAAACAACAGCAATGGATGTACGGAGACCCACCCACATATTTCTGCTCTGTCCTCTATCAGGGTCAGGGTTAGAGCCGAGTGACCCAGATTCCAGGAACAGGTGGAATGTGCTGCAGCAAGAGGCTGGAATGTTCTAGCTGTGCGCCTCATACACATGGTTTCCTCTTACCTTAGCCTTTCTAAAGGCTATGATATCTAATATTCAATTATTTGTATTTAGTTTCCTTCATATTAAAACATTCATACAGAATACAGCTCCTTTGCCTATGTGCAATAGCATATGTTAGACTGAATATGGAAGGCTGCAGAGTAAATATCATTATCAATTCGTGAGGCTGAGACATAGACTGTGGTTGCAATGATCACAAACTTCAATAATCTTTTTAAACCATAATATGCTGGGCATTGACAAATGCTACTCTTATCTGTGTGTCTCACCATGCTCTAGCTGTATGTCTGATACACACGATTACATCTTATCATATTAAGACACTAACATTTTGTTAGGAGCACAGAAACTGTATATTTATGTTTGCTACGTTTCAGGGGCACACACCCCCTTCAACTGGATTTATCCTGACCAAACTTCTCAGTCACGTGGGAAATTTCATTTCATATGACACAGCGCCATATATGATGCACACAAGATCCTGCGCAAGAAGCCAGTTGAAGGGGGCGTGTGCCCCTGAAACGTAGCTCCGTAAAATATACAGTTTCTGTGCTCCTAACAAAATGTTAGTGTCTTAATATGTTTAATCAAGAAACTATAAAACATCTTCTGAATGATACATCTTATCTGTCTCGCATTTCACATCATGAATGCGTCACCATCACCACTGTCTGTCTTACATTTCAGTCACCAGGTTTACATTATCTGCTTCCCATTGACCAAATAACAGAAATTCCTCCCACAGCTCTGATAACAGTTAGATTTGATAAGTCAAATCTATCTCAGGACTCCCAGCAGGTCTATTCTAACACAATAATTTTCCATACTAGATATCATGATATATTTCAATTTGTAGGCAGGCAGGTAAAAATGTTGCAACCATGCAAATAACTTGTGGTAAATTTCATCCATTACATTCTAAAACATAAAAGACGTTTTAAATCTTAAGTAAAATTTGGAGTCACTGGAAATGCAAGTGAAATGAGCCTTTGTCCATTAGCGTGTAGGCATCAGGCATGTGCATGTGATAGAATCATTACAAACTTACACGCATATATCATAGTAACACGCTACATTCCCGTTTCAGGGACTTGGGTGAAATAAAGTAACATTCGCATAATCATTACACCCACATAAAGCATGGCAGTTATCATGCTTTCAACCCACACACTGCAACTTGCTTCGGCAGAGCCAGTATGTTGGAAAAGAGGGGGTGCATTCAGGTTGAGTTACACACCATCGATCGTGTATGTATTAAAAAACGTGAAAATGAAATAATTTGTCCCCAGTATCACACTCTGGATCTGCCTATGACTTTGACATGGTGGTAAAGTTACAGCACTTTGAAAATTTAAAACTGAAATTAGAAATTACCCAAATTATATTTCATAGACACTTTATAATATTATATACAATGAAACCTGTCCTTTGTTGACATCTTTATCTGGAGATGTGAAACATGTCCACATAAGACAGGTGTCCTTACACGGGATGTGTCCACATAGACAGGTTTCACTGTATGATGCATACTTATACTCTACTTTGGGAAACTAAACTTTCCTTAACAATTTAGTTTAGTAACATCCACTTGTTAGTAATAAACTGCTCACTAGAAATGCATGGACATGTTGTATTTTTCCTCCACATTCACTGCCTTGTGTTTGGCAAAATGACATTTTCCACTGGAAACTTTCCAACTTCTTTGAGGATAAAAGTGTCAGGAGCTTTGATCTAAACGCAAAGCTTTGCAGCTGAACCACAATACAAAACTGCATTCGAGCCATTCTACCCCATAAAGCATACAATACATGCTCATATTATCCCATACAATATACATAACAGACCTATACACAACATTCATTAGCATACAGTAGAACCTCTCTATTATGACCACCCATCGGTCGGTCTCTGTATGACAATACAGAACAATGAGAAATCACCTTGCTACAGACTTGGTCACTTTATCCTAATATCTTGCTTGCTCTGCCATTCTTTGTCTATTGCTGTTTCTTCAGCGTCATACATTTACAAAGTTTGGAAATGTGTAGCCTACACTGAGGCCTTGAAAATATAGAAGGTCTGGACCAAGGATCCTAAATAGTTAATAATAAATAAATTTTACAACCTAAATAGAGTATTATTAGACTATATCTGTACAGTCTATATCAGCATAATCACCAACAGATAAACATTTCTACTCATTTATAACATGACACAATGCTCAGAAGATATTCATCCATTTTTATGAGGTTTGTCATATTCAAGTGACCAGGCCATATATTTACTTACTTGTACGTAGTAATAGAACCAATCAGGACAAATTTGTGTAAATATAATTCCCTTTTTCACTGTTTACCGTGTGCAAAGTTCAGCTGGACACTTATTCACGTGTGTCTGAGCCATAGTTTTGCTCCTCTATATCAGACATACTCTATTATTGAAGCTTCTATGGCCGAATGGTTATGGAGTTTGACTCGTCACCAGAAGGTCGTGGGTTCGATTCACGGCTGTGTCTGGTGGTGGGTGTTGAGCAAACTCATTCTTATATAGTTGTACACAGCTCCATGGCACATACACATTATTTAGGTACAAGCCATTGGGTTGAAAGAGTGAGTGAGTCATTGTGTGAGCATTAGCATTGTGCACTGGGAAAAAAACTTTCAGCAGATCCAAGTCAGACATAATCAATTGACCAATAGAAATGGCAATGACCTGGAGTAAAATGTATAGTCGTGTGAGCAAGACTTGGATCACTACTATAAACCACCACATTTACATTTACAACACGTGAGCTGAAAAAGGGATCATCCACAATCCCCATGGACAGAAATCATTATGTATTTCACACCCGGCGGCCAGAGTAAATACTGCAGTATTCATATGCCATTTCTATGGCCATTATGGTGTTTTATTTACAGAGTCCAGATCCCAAGATCCGAGGATCCTCTACATTATTCATAAGGTCAAAACGGCCACGAAAATATCCAGGTTTCTATAGCTGTACTGAGGCCCACATGCAGAACACAAGTATGTTGTAATATACAAATCCTTTGTTTGATGACATGCAATGATTATCAATTGAAACAAAAACATGTATAACTAAAACCATTGATGGTTTCCCAAAACTAGCTGAGCAAATCATATACAGAGTTATAACGTATTAACACAGGATCAGGTGATCATTAGCGGGTGTCATTGGAAACATTTGGACAAGTTTCATAAAAACCAGTAGAATAGATTTTGTATAGGTTGAATAACAGGTAGATTTTTTGTCTCTCATTTCTGTAGAACTTCAGTCTCTAAATCAACCCATCAAATCCTATCTAATGTATGTTTCCCAAAATAGAGGTATGTTCAAATTTAGTCTTGCATGAAATCGATTAATTCTACGATCCATGGACTTGAACACACATTTGAGAATATTGATTTCTATGATCCAAAAAGTTTGCCCATTATTGTCAGTGACTGGAGTCAGACAGTTGATGTTAACACTATGTACTACCATAGGGCTGATTAATAATGGGGTTTGTTAGCACTCACAGAAGTGACGTTTTTTCATGACGTCAACAAAAGCTTACTGCTGATGTACAGAGATTTACTCACATAGAAGAATGTTCAGCCTCACAACGACACACATGGAATTCTACTTTTGAGAGGCCCCTCTTTTTCTTATTGACATCTTTCACTATTAAACTAGAGCATTGCTTACTAATAGAACTATGATAATACATCAGTTTGTATTTATACCTTGAGCACTATATCTTCCTGGCCGATTTCACATATATTTCAAATACGTGGAAGAGTGAATACTTTGAGCATCATTTGCTGTGTCAACAAGAGTTACATGTATTCATTTTTGAAAGGCCTTTCTTTTTCACTACTAATCAAACCTGTTTCCATTCCATGTTGGCCCTATTATGGGCATCTAGGAACTATTCATTTAAACCTTAGAGACGTTAAAAATGTAAAAACATACATCGATTACAATGCCATTAGGAAGTGCTAGGGACATGAGGCCTTACTAATAATTTAAAAAAGTTATTAGCCTGAGTCAAATTTGTCTAGAAAAGTAGCTTCATAATCACCTTTGAGAGCTTCCAGGATGAGCTTAATTCTATAATTTTCTGGGGGCTTACCACTATCCCTTACCCCAACCGGAATTTGAGATTTGATTTTCTTCAAATGGCAATATCATTTTGCTTCCTATGCCGCTGAGGTTGCATTTTTACCACATTACCATGAGCTGTATATATCTTCCCACACGTTTTGCAGCAGAAGGCCGAAAAGGTGATAAATCTGAGCAGAAGTGGCTTTATCTCCATGACCTCCACACGGCAACTCCAAGGTGATGACAAAACAACAAAATAGCAATAACAAATCAAACAATCACTACATTTCCTCATGTTATATTGGCCTTACTTCATATGTTTAAAAATGTGGGATTTTGCAACTTAGAAATATTTCCACAGAGTTTTATTGTTATCAGAATAGATGCTGCACTGTGCTCTTTTGTAAAATTTACTTAGATTGAGTGACTGTGTTACAAAAATTATACTATTTCAAAATGTGCTCCAACTGCAAATCGCACAGTTGACTTTTCACAATATTACATCGTGCTTATTCAACCTAAAATAACTTTTTATAATATACATACATAGTATGACTGAAAAGTAAAACTTTCAGGATACAAAGTAAACTGATACAGGATTCCTCGCTGCCTGTCATTTGACTATAAGCTTCATTGAAAACACATTTTTGCGGTGACATTTCTAAGTATAGCCTTTTGACAAAGATAAATATGGTGTGAAGAAGTTTGTGCAAAAAATAGAACAAACATTATATAAACACAATGAAGCCATTCCTTTAAAGGTCCAGTCCGGTGGAGAGTAATGAAAAGGCAGTTTTCGGATTTTTTTTTTTTAGTGTGTCATATTTACAAAAGGATATGTAAGAATTTTAAAAAACATTTCCACTTTATTCCACTTTACAAGATATGTGACATTTTCTGTGCATTTCATCCCTCTAAATACTTCCTTGTTACCTGTACTATATGCAAATCACAACTGATGTTATCTAACTATTTAATGTTCAATTGTGAGCCGTCAGCACTTCGCATTTTTAGTGTTCAATTTTAGCACTTTGCTCTTCAAGGCCACGCTAAAGACCTTTCTCTTTTCTTCGTAAGAGGCAATCAATTGTATGAGGCCAACACAGGGCTGCATTTGCTTCTGTAATGTATATCTGTGGTGCATTTTATATAGCTGTGTGCTTCAACTATCACTTTCATGAAATTGTTATACACAAAAACCTTTAATTATTGAACAAATATGAATTAGTTACAGACTTGTCTAAAATCAGTACATAATACATGTGCGTAATTGATGTCTTAACTTTAAAATAATGCTTAATATTTGAACGTTACTGATTCTGGCACACAGTTTTAGAAAGAATGATATGTGTAAACAAATATCTTTCGTTTCAGGCTCAATTTTATTTTGCGTCATGTTCAAGTGTTTTACAATGTGTCTGATTTATTTCTAAATGTGCCTGATAAAATGAAAGATGTGAGACGGGTACCTAGTTTGCGTTTTTGGGATGTCAATATTTAGAAACACGACAATTACCTAAGTGATTATGAAAGGAGTCAAGTCCCGCATTATCACAGGGATAGGTCTGGACCAGTGCATTACAGTTATGTTGTTATCATAACAATGAATACAGATTTTCTCATTGTGATTCAGTCTCGTATCTAATCTGGACATCACCACAGAAGCAGATTATCACCTCTGACACTCCCACCAACATTCATCATGTTTGTTTCTATGATTTCAGTCTCATCCAACTTTGTACTCAGTATCAGTGATCAGTATGGGAGACGGCCAGTTTTACAGACTTCATGAATCAATTTTGCAAATTTTGTTGCATTCTTTAAAAGTAAACCTTTCTTTGTGTTACTAAGAGAAGACAGACCCACAACTGCAGTAAATGTGACTATTAAGCTGGCAAATTCGTGGGTGCAAACGCGGGGCCCAAAGTAGGGCTCTGGTGCAGGACAAGTAACATTTCTTGACAACTAGTAACTACTCGTCCTGTACACTAGTAAGCTTTATAAATCAGTTATCTGGAGCCCAGGACAGTGATCTAATAGATAGCACATGGACCTCTGTTCCTGCCAGTGCTTTGATGCCTGTTTAATGACATTATTGCGTGTCTCATGATTCACCAATGAGTAATCAGACCTACAGGAACAAATGCAGCACTATAAGTGAAAAATGCATGAGTCAGGCCAGTTCACAGAATGTAGTATTCAGGTCTTAATTTGATCAATGGATTTAGAATAAAGAACCAAAAATCTCCAAAAGCCCCACAAAGGTAGTACTGGACTAACAATGAAGTTACCAGCATGTGCATTTTTATTACAAAATCAACATGTTTCTTATCATGTTCAATGGTTCTACTTGACAGCTTTACAAGAGATTCTTGTAAAGCAAAAAATGCACTATGCAAAGGGGCTGCTGCATTACTTTATCAAGGAATGTATTATGAAATCAATGTTTGTAAATATATTATATAAAGATCACCAGATATAGGATTAGAGGGCATCTATTTTTGATATCACTAATGACTTAAAAACAGACACTTGGACACATCTAAGCAAGACACATGACATAGATCATAACGTGCATATAGGTTAGTGATTACACATGCAAAAGGACCTGTGTCTTGTTAATTGTGAAGGTTTAAGACTCTAAAATGGTCTTGCTAAGTTGCTACAGAGGTGGGATTCTAATAATTGATTCTTAAAACCTTGCATATAACTTGGTGAAGTTAATTTAAACAAACTCACAACCTCCTGAGCTACATCACAGACAACTTGTATGTGTCCTCACACTTTATTCAATTATTTTCAATGTTGAAGCATCAAACCCTAAACCTAGAGATATTGAGACAGGCACATGCTGCAAGCCCGAGTTTTATTCCATGAACCTTCCAGCTTGTTCCATGACCCAGTTACCATAATCACCTCTCCATGTGCCAGTTGGCCCAGTTTATTGCTACAGAAACAGAAAGACTGCTGTAAAAAAACTCCCCTCCAACTGTCTCTCTCAAGTCTCGCTACCAAGCATATTTCTCCCACAACAGACATAGCTGAGACAGGTTTTACAACATACAGGGTCAGGATTAGGTGGAAAAGTGTTACTCGTCAGCAGGACTAGTAACCCTCAAATATCTACTCGTCCTGCAAAATATGTACTCGTCCTCCTTGTACAAACTCTATATCTGTATGAAAACTTATTCAGAATTGCTCCTCGTCAAAAGGACGAGTTTCTAAAAATTAGCACTCATCCTCCACTAGTTTTTACTAGTCGATACGAGTGGACGAGTGGCTAATCCAGACCCTGAACACAAAGCTTCCATATGGCCCTGACTGAACACGAATTCCCGACTCTGTAGTTGTGAGACTAGCGTGTGTAAGAGAAAGAGAAGGTTCGAAATGACATCACAAGCATTGGCCGCAGGGATTAATCTGGAAATTGGCAACAATGAGTCCCTAAGGACTCGCACGTTTGGAAACAATGGGTCCGTGAGCCTATTCAATGAGTCCTGACATACATAACCATAACAACTATGACCAGTAAAAAGAAAGTACGAGAAGGTTTGACCAGACACTCTCACAGCCCCAAAACAATCAATTCACACAGATTAATATTTCAATGGTTCCGTGGGAGGCACAATTTTCAATTCTCTGCATCTAATCCTATTGAAAAGTAAAATGAGTTCTGGACTCAGAACTCGCGTCTACACTGATTGGGAGATAAATACAATGTATATATAAAAGCGTACCATCGGTGGGGTCCCGAATTTCCACCTCGTACGTCATGTTTGGCAGCTTCATGCTGTCGTCCCCTGTCGTCCGCCGCTGTTTTCTGTCTATCGGCTGCAGCGGTATGGACATGGGCGACGATCCGCGGTGTTGTGTCCCGCGCTGCTATCCCAGCTCCACACACATGGTGCACGAAGGGCGGATGTCATATAATATACCTCAATAGCGTGTGAAATAAACTTGGTAACTTCAAATAAGTGTTCTGACGGATTTCTAAATAAGAGAGATTTGATAATCAATTTTGAGCAATAAAATATTTACCATCATCACAATATCATAGTGCCATGCTGCTTCACGTCAGTACCTTTATTGTTGGAATCACGAACTTAATATATTTGTGTGATAGGGAGCAGAGGGAGAGATTTTTAGGCTAAAACACGCTACTACTTTTGTTGAATATGGGTTATGGTCAAACACAACACATTCTGAACACAATGTTTTTTGTTTCCATGGCAACACAGTCACAAACAAGGAGAGCGATCTGAGTGTAGTTTTCTTCACAAAGTACAACAGTAAAAACATTTCAATGCTTTTGATTTAGTTACATGTCAATTTTAAAGTGTTTCATTTCATCATTACATAGATGGTCATGGGTAAGGACCACAGAGAAGACATTGACCTATTTCAGAGAGTGACCTAATGAGGGCAATCAGGTCGTAAGCCAACTTGCATTGGATGGGGAAATGTAAATACTTTAAAATGTTTTACGAAGATCATATGTCTAATTGTCTGTATGCTCATGTATATCTAAAGGATGGTGTCATGTATGACGTATAAGAACAGTGCTAGGTCTAGTCTTCCTTGTTCAACTGTTACCATTGACAGCTTTTTCAAGGACATGGTTGACAGCAGTTACCTGCTTAACTATATGATTAACTTGAACCCTGTCAATCCTTATTCCTAAACCATAATTGCATTTTTCTAACATACAATTCTATGGGTTGAAAAAGCTGAACATGTGGACTATAAATAGAAGGGTCACTATGACACTCGTGGTAAATATTGTACAACTCAAATATTGATTACAAAACGTGCCACAAGAAACACGCAAGTATCCATGAATGAATGACTACACAGGCTTTATTATCCTCAAGTCTGGAGACATCAAACTATTCCAAAAACCACTAAACACTCAGCATATCCTCCTGTTGTCCATAAAGCACTACTACCCAATATTGCCTTGTTGTAGCAGTATCATATGCAGTAGTCCAAACAACGCCTTATATTAATATATCCACCACCGGCGCCTTATAGTATAGTACACCTATATCCTCCTCAGCAGCCGCAGCTCCGGCGGGTTTAAGGAGTGATTAGGCCAATTCCACCTGAACCACTAATCCGGGAATGTCGCCTGCTGCTGTTAATCACCCGGCAGCCACAGACACTGACAGTAGTGACACCCCGCCGCCGGCGGCCCGGTTTCACACACGTGAAGTCGCTACCTGCCTCCTCCTCTTCACGGGTGCTGCTGCCTCCGGTGGCTGGGTGACGATGGCATTGCAGACTGGGAGACGATTGGGGGTACTACTGGTGCGGTTACCCTGGTCGTGCTGATATCTGCCGCTAAATATCCGTGTGTTGTTGTTTATCGATTGACAGACGAAACCCACTCCGACATTATTGATCAGCCTCGCTCTGGAAGCGGCGCGATGATTGGTTGACGTGCAGTCGCTATTAGCGAGCGTTGAGTCGTTGTGGTGGGGAAAAGCGGGAGGGTGATAGAGGCTATGAGAGGTTATCCTTGACAGAAAATGTTCAATTTCGTCAGAAGAAGAGACGAGAAGTTTAAGTTTACAATTATAGTCCATTTGTTTTACTAGTACTTTTGCTACAATGTAAATATAGATTCAATGCCGATATAAATGAAAAATATATACATCTATGAGAAATCCCGAGATTTTGAAGCGCGCGTAAAACCCCGAGCGCCGTGAGCGCGCACCTGCAAAGAGCACCTGCTGACAGCGGCTGGCGAACTAATCGTCTGCTTGGACATCACGCCATGTGGGTACTGAGCCGCCGCCTGTAGCAGACGACAGCTCAGTATGCATATACCATTGACAGTTACGATTCAGCTACGGGTTTTTGATACGTAAAACCGAACTGAACTCGGTTTCTAATAGACAAGTCTTAATCACGTATGCAGTTGGTTAGCAATTTAAAAAATATATAGGTTGTTTTATTAATAATGATTTGTACAACATGATAAAAGCTGAATTTATTCGCAACACAAAAATGTTGCACCGTAAGCCTACCCCGTGTTGGTGGTTGCACTGCACCCCGTGTTGGGAGGATAACTCGGCACAAAACCAAAACGGCACCAAATTAGCATACCAAAAACGGCACGAAACTACAGCCAAAACCGCACGAAGTAGACAGCTAAAACGGCCCATGCAAGGGGGTGGGTGGGTGGGTGGGGGGTTATAATTAAGGGTTGTCAATCTGCCAAAGTTTTATAAATCCCCCGCCCACCTGTAATGTGCCTACTCACTGGGTTCGAATCCCACTTGAGGACGAAATTTTGGGAAGGGTCTTATTAGCATTAGTGGGATTCGAACCCACGACCTCTGGGTTGAGATGATAACAGACCAAGTATGTAAGCTGGGGATCACAGAGACATCGGTTCAGCCGAGTAACCTTTTAACAGCTCGCTGCTTGGGATGATGGTATCATTCTGGTCTCACAACCTTGGGGTCGTGAGTTCGAGCCCCGCCAGGGCCACTTGATATAGTCAAATGGAAGCTTAGGGTTGTAGAACCTGTCTTCAGCTATATCTATCGTTGGTAGAAATATGCTTGCTAAAAAGACGTGTGAGAGAGAGAGAAGTTTAAAAATATATCCGCAAGAACTGGGAAACACATATATATATCATTCAAAAGCACTAAAAATGCTACTAAGACCCTTCCCAAAATTTCGTCCTCAAGTGCGATTCGAACCCACGACCTCTGGGTTGAGATGATAACAGACCAAGTATGTAAGCTGGGGGTTACAGAGACATCGGTTCAGCCGAGTAACCTTTTAACAGCTCGCTGCTTGGTCTGGTCTCACAACCTTGGGGTCGTGAGTTCGAGTCCCGCCAGGGCCACTTGATATAGTCAAATGGAAGCTTAGGGTTGTAAAACACTGTCTTCAGCTATATCTATCGTTGGTAGAAATATGCTTGCTAAAAAGACGTGTGAGAGAGAGAGAAGTCTAAAAAAGTGAGAGGATAATTAGTATAACACTTGCTAAAAAGGTACATCTATTTTTATCGTCTGTGTGTTGAGATATTATCCAAATACATGAAACATATATTTACCAACCTGTACATGATTATAAAGTTAACAGTTATTGTACTCGCAACCACAATGTGTTTTCTTACCCTAAATTTAAAATGTATTGAGCACATAAACCTTTTATTAATCTTGCAGTTTGGTTCTAATTTAAGTTATTCACACTATTTAGAATACTGTTTTGCGGGTATAAATTTAGAACTACAGTGTCAAATATAGAACAATTTGATTATTATATGGTAGCCAAGTAGTAAAGCAACTGACAAAAGTTGTTGTCAATTACTTATCCCTCATGAGCCTGTGGTTGTAAAAGGGTAGGTGGTTTTGATAAAGTAAACATAATCTACACATCCGATGCTGGCAGATTTGTAGCTCACCATGAAACAGAGCTGTAGAAACGATGATGGGTGCATTATAAAATGGCCAAACTGAAGTGAAAATACAACAAAATTTTATATAAATTTCCTCCACCCTGTTGAAGTCTGGTGTCTGTCCTGTGGCATAGTATTACAAAACCATTATATACATTGTGTAGTTCATCATATCTTAAACTTCTATTAATACAGTTTGCAATAAAATTGCTATACATGTAAAACGAGGAAACTGTCTTGTTCGTTTTGAATTACGGGAAGTGGTTGGGAACATACTTTCAGATGCCATATATTCTTGAGTTAAAAGTCATTAGTTTTTGAAACTCCTAATATATATGACTCTTTTGTACAAGTCAGGCAGATATTTTATAAACATTTCCATACAGTCCCAATAACAATATCTTTCACAGGCCCTGCTCACCCTTTTGTATAAGGTTTACCATACAGGGGGAAGTAATTAATAGGGGTAAAGAAATCTAACATCCCTCTTTTTATTCTCCTTTTTTTACACATCCCTCTTCATCCAAATTTTTCCATGTCCCTCTTATTTTATTTTTATTTTTTTATTCTATTTTTTTTTGGAGGGTGGGGGGCCATGATTTTTTCCAATCTTCTACCTACATTTCCGTAACTAAAATGATATTTAGCGTCTTTGTGAACAGCAAAAGATAATTAATTATAATCAATGTATTGAAATAACAGCCATTTACATTGCAGAAAATAGTCAAGCATATATTTTGACAAGAATATTTATTAAAACCGTGTCTATTAAATATGCATGATGATAGGCCTATATCTGTTGAACACAAATGGCAATACCACATTTCTTAGTACATGTATGACAAAATGAAAAGTAACCTAAAAAAAAATACGTAACTTTTTTCATGTTATATTACAATAACATAAGCACCCATCAATAAAGTTGAGTCAAAATCAAAGCCATCAAATTAGACTTGGCCAAGAAGTTACATCTATATTGTTCTACCATGTTGCCACTTCTTTAATCTTCTTATGGAGTGGTGCGCACAATTTCATCTGGAGGTGTAGACAACAGTTTACTGTTCTATAAAGTTCAATCTTTTTCCAGTGGGCATAAATTTCTATATTGTATTTTTCTTTTATTTCAGTTTCAGACTAAACACAAATTATCATTTTTTTCCTTTTTGCCCATCTCACATTTCAGCTATTTTCCCACATCAAAGTGTTTTTTGCTTTTATAAACAGAATTGTGATAAATATATGACATGCACAACAAAAGTAGGCAACATGAAACATTTCTACAGAGGCATAACCTGTTCTCAAGATAAGCTGCCACCTTAAATCAACTGTAGGCCACTATCATACCATATATGGGAATGCCAAATAAGTAAACAGCGTCTAGACATTTTGTTGATTGACAGCTAAAACCCTGTAAATTCCATCTTATACCAGTTGCTACGTCACATGACAAAATCAAAGTCAATGATTGGCTTTGCATATTAAACAAGTATTTGGAGAGTACTGCTAATACCCTCTAAATCCCCCTAAATTCCTGTGGACTGGATTTTAGGGGGATTTAGTGAGAAAGGTCCAATATGTAACTCAATATTGTACATTTCAAGAGATAATTAACCAAGTTATTTGCATTTGCAGTACAAGTTCGACATTTGGTGCCTAACAGGTACAATATGTACGATCCGTTACAAAATTGCTTGCCGTCGTTTGGTACCAAACAAGCTGGTTTCCCACTACATTGTAGGAAAAAATGGTATGTCTACAACGCTTTCATCGTTTTCCTCGTGAATATGTTTTAATATCATCACTACTACATTCATTTGTTTTATTTCAATAGTTGAAAATTCATTTTGCTAAATTTACAAATGTATACCAGCAAATGTATACATCTATATATTTTGTTGTTTTCGCTTTAGTTTACCTGCATGCAAGAGTTTAAAAAATATAGAATATAGTGTGTAACAATTTAATAGGGGAAATATTTGGAGAAAAATAAACATCAAATAAAATCACAGAATGTAAACGTCGAGCATCCTGGGTTTCAATTCTTGTTTATAATATCAAATAAAATGGTAAAATCATCAACATTTTTTATTTTTGAATTGTCTCCATTAAAATAGAACAAACAAGAACTTTTATCAAACTTACAACTTTAATTTATCAAACAATTAGCAAACACATATTGACACTTATCTAAGCCAAAGCACAAACTACATGTAATACATGAGTTCAATGAAATATAATGTTCATATTTAAACGTAATTTATTTACAGTTATTTACAAGACAAATTTAAAAGAAAATCAAACTTAAAAATATACTGCAATTCAAAGCAGCTAAGATTAGTTTAAAATCCATTTAATATTTATTAGCCCCCAACTTTCATAACTGCATAACATAGCGAAATTCAGTGAAGTCTTAATTAGCCTTAATAATGATTGACTTATGAGCCATATAAGTCACACACACACACGCATGCACGCACGCACGCACGCACGCACGCACGCACACACACACACACACACACACACACATACTTCAGATCAGAACTTTCAGCAAACCATTTCCTATACTGATCACACTTGTATGGTTTCTCTCCCCTGTGAGTGCGCATATGAATAACAACAGCAGACTTGTGAGAAAAACTTATCATAAACGCACACCCATAAGTTTTTCCACATCATAAACACCGTGTGGGATTTCAGATGTCCACTTACACTGAATATTTCTCACGCCCATTACACTGATGTTATTTCTCACCAGTGTGGATTCTCATGTGGCTAGACAAGGAGCTACTGACACTAACACACTTGCCTTTCTGCCCAGTGTGAGTTCTTATGTGCCTTTCCAGATCTCCCTTTCCGCTGAATGATTTCTTACACACACTATACATTGATATTCTTTCTCCCCAGTGTGGGTTATCATGTGGCTGGTCAATTTGCTTCTCTTACTAAAACTTTTTCCACAATCACTACAATCAAATGGTTTCTCAGCACTGTATTCATTTTTGTGATATTAGAGCGTCACTTACATAATGATTTCTCATTTGATGTAGACTTAAGTTGCATATTACGGTGGTTTGCCATTGTAAGCTGATTACAAATATGTGATAATATTTACAAACCTTTGTACAAATCAATTCAATATAACCATTTTCTAAAATTATATGTAAAAATTTTATATCCTTCAAGTGTTTGATTTCAAAGTTTAGGTTTTCCACATATACAAGACAAGTTTCAATTTTTTTTTCAAACTTAAAAATACACTGCAGTTCAAAGTTGCTAAGATTAGTTTCAAATCCATTACTCTAGGAGTTTCATAAGAGGGTGTATCATAACCATAGGTAGAACTAGGGGGCACTGGGAGTGCATGCTCCCCACCCACTTTTCACCAAAATACCTCATTTTCATGGGGGTTTTGATATCATTATGTCCCTTTGATTGCCTGTACAAACTCCATGAAATGAAATCCCTCAAGTGCCCCCCCTACACAAAAACCCGAATCTGCCAGTGCATAACATAGTAAAAGTGGATAAAGACTGAACCTAAATAGTAGTCATGAGACAAACGTATGTACGTTATACGTGAGATATGACGCCATAGTTTATTGACGTCATATCGAACATTCTCAACTGGTTCATGCATGTCCCTAGACTGTACTAGTCTCGATCTGGTTGAACGAGGCTAAGACTGTACATGCTATATGGATGTATGAGAGATCGAGAGTGAGCAGGAGGGAGCATAGCATTGTATTGTTAGATTTTAATGATCGTAATTAAACATTTAAAATTTACATGTGTTTGTCTCTATGACGTATATATTTGCTAAAATGACTGTCTTGTAATTGTCATGTAAGTGTCTGATAATACACAGTGTGCATAATACAAACTTGAATGTACAATGAATAGCAAGACCATTACTACACAAGCATATAAGTAAACATATCATTTGAAGGATTATAAAGCAGTAACAAATCTTGAGCTAAATTATTGTCTAATGAAACACGGAACATGCCTGATTTGGCAGGCACAGTTATCCACAATGTATAATACGGTGTTGTATATAAGGACCATTATTGTTTTTAGATTATCTGATAACTTGTGCGTTTTGCAGCATGTTGCTGACTTCTGCTCATGATTCCTGTCATGTTACACAGACCTTTGTTAACTTCTGCTTTTAGTTCACTATAGAGCAGAAGTCAGCTCCTACAAAAAGCACAAGTTAACAGAAAGAGCTGAAACTTGCATCCTATATACTGTAGACATTATTTCCTCACTATGAGGCGCACATCGACAGAGAGGATTCTTTATCCAAGTCTGTAGTTTACAGAGTCAATGACCACTTGACTGTTTGTCTGCTTTTGTTATTTGTATTGCATGCGTAATCGCATAAACGATAGTAGGCTATATACTACGCAATGTTTCAATTTCCAATTTTATTGCAGACTGTGTGTTGTAAGTTCATTATTTTCTTACCTACTTATCAACGAACGTTTGAAGGTTCGTTCAGTAAAAGAGTCCCGAAGGTTCGAAGGCTAAAAGCCACCGAATGTCCCACCTCTAGTCTGTACATCATATCGCCGGAATTCAAACCCATGACCACTACCACTGTGGAGCATGCCTCGGTACTTGTAATTAGGTGCCACAGTGGTAGTGGTCCAGGGTTCGAGTCCCGGCAGAGGCTATTTGATATAGCCCTATAGACTTAGAAAATGAATCCTCTATGTCAATACTTACAGAAGACCATATACATATATAGTAAAATATTTATGTAGAAGGAGTACATCATCATCTCATTGTAGAGTAACAGGTAAACAGGTGTGTATCATACTGTATTAACAATATACTCTAGAGGTACACATAATAACAGGTGCACAATTTACTATTAACCAAACACACTCTACCTCTAGTGATAGAGACACTTCATCTCTATACAGGGTTAATCAACTTGGAAATCATTGTTGTTAACAGAATCACCACACCACTTAATTATTTTAAATGTTCACTCTATCTTAAGTGCATGCAGTGAGCTGACATAGAACGATCCCCCCACAGCCACATGCAGGACGTCGCCCTCACACACACCCACACTGTATAGACACTCGTCTTCCTCCCCCAGCTTGGCCTCCTGCCTGAGGTCCACCCTCCCCACCTCCTTCGCGTCCCACGCATGGACGTGCAGGATGGTGGAGCCCCACTCACTGACCACCAGGTGAGTGGCCGTGCTGATGATGGCATCATGCCAACCAGGCGCATAGTGTAACTGAGTACGGTGCTGGAGCTCTCCGTGACCGTCAAACACGGTAAGGGTCTGTGTGTGGTCGTCTGCCACAGCCATCCAGCCGGACGTGGGGTGATGACAGATGGAGAGGCTAGCACTCCATGGTGTGCCCGCAGGTGGCCGGAGGGTGCAGACTCCCCGGTCGCCATTAAACACCACCAGCTGCCATCCACCATCTATCTTCTCACAGTACACCAGTCTGTGCCGCGGTAGCACAGCTCTCAACCCCCAGCGACCACCCACCGTGTGTGTGTGGAGCGGGGCCAACTCGCGGCTCCACCACCGCGTCGGGTCGCGGTCCCAGAAGTGACAGGTGATGAGTGAGTCGTCGTCCGCCACATACTTCCTGTCACCATAACGCACACCCTGGGGACAGCCTTTCTCCCACAGCTGCTTGTAGCCATCACCCTTCAGCTGGAGCAGGCGCAGTGTGTGGGGTTTCTCACAGCCCAGCAGGATGAGGTGGCGGCTGCCGATACCAACTCGCCAGTCAGCTTTATAACCCAGACGGTGCGAGGTCTGCAGCACAAGGCGGGGAGCGGTGGACGCTATTGGGGGAGAAAGGGCTTTCATCACGTCCTCCATTGTGCTTCTAACTTCAGGGTCTAACTCCAACATTCTCTGTAACAGTGGCATGTACATGTCCTTCAGATCTGTATTTCTCCACAGTTCATCAAAAAGACTAAACACATCTCCACCTGTTTTAACTTTGGCCCCACAACATGCGCCGGACAACTTCTCCCTGCCTGTGTTGTTGACGCATATATAAATAATCACTAGAGCGAAGCTGAAGACGTCCACTGAGCGTTTGTATCTGACATTGGTGGCACGTTTGCCATCCTCCGTTAGGAGCTCCGGGGCCAGCCAGTTCTTGTTGCCACGCACGGTCGCCATCGTGCTTCCCAACTCGCTATCCACGTCCTTACACAGGCTGAAGTCAGTCACTTTCATCACAGCTCGCCCATTCTCCATGACAACCAGAAAGTTATCTGGCTTGACGTCCCTGTGTATGACGTTGTTTCTATGCAGGTAACACAGACCATCGGCACATTGCAGTATGATGTCGCATGTTTCATCAGTACTGGGGTCATGATCTTTCAGATACTTATCCAGGCCTGTGTCACACAAGTCGAGGGCCAGCCAGATCTCATGGCCTTTGTCCTCCCAGGCAAATATGGTCACTATATTTGGATGCTTTAATCCCTTGATGAATGGTATGACTTCATTCTTTTCTATGTTTTTATACTCATCTTTCAGCATGTGAGTGTTAATAGTTTTAACAGCAACAGGCTGTTTACCATAAGTGCCTCGGTATACAAAGCCAATGTAAAGATATTGGCATTTCCCATTTTGATCAATTTCAAGTCTTGCAATGTTCTAGATATTCTGGTTTGATATTCATCTTTATTTCCCATTTTGATAGCAATGAGCGTTATCAGGCTTCAGTTTAGGCTGCATGTTTACACAATAGTAATCATAAGTCTAGTCTTCTGCTATTATGTCCCAGCCTCATTTGATATCAGTCGGTAAAAGAAATCGTTGGGCAGGCAGGTAGCATGATGTAGTTGAAAATTAATTATACAAGTGTAACTACTAACTGATGCCTACTTGACTTAATTTTTACATAGTCCCTCAAATGCAGCTTGTAACGACAGTAAACAGAAGCCAAGAGTGACTGAGTCTGACCGTTATGGCATCATTTACTGTGTACAGGCAGGTTGGTTGGAGACCATCAAAACAAGACTCGTACCAACAAGATGGCAATGCTGTTTTACAGGTGTCACCAACCAAGACAAACATTGTTGTCATATATATGCATATGGTTTGATATTCTTAAATGTGGCGTCCATCTTGTTTTTTGAGGGCAGGTCATAACTACCTGCCCATGCTTTAACATTAAAGCGACAAGAGGGCCCAGCAACTGTAATGAGACCCCATTATGCTATGTGAACTCCCTCGGACTGACATGCATGGGGAGATATTCTGATGATGGTCAGAGATCCATGTCTAATATTGTAAATAGTATGTTTAATTTGTGTTATTTTTTTCAAAAGAAATTTGTCTTTGTCAAAAAGCATTGGTGGTCTTCTTATGCCATTTTTCACGCACACATTTTTATGGTGCAAAATCATCATACGTTGTTTCATTTTAAAAAACTTATTTAAAAAAAAGATGTCTTGGATTGGAATTGAATCTGTGAACAGTTGCTTTTACGGTTTGAATACAAAAATGCTTCTTCTTTTGTTTTGCAATTTATTTTGTCTGAATACGATAAGATTTGCCAAAGTTATCATGTTTTTTTACTGAATGCACAGCTTCCTTGCAGAAACGCAAATTTTCAAACTGTCACCTATTTTAGCTACACTAGGATGAAATTGAAAAAATCTACGTCTCATGGGAATCATTTAAAAAAAAGATCACCAAAATCCGACAAAAATTGACAAAGTTATTAACATTTCTTAGTCTGTTTTGGGGGATAATATAGACAATTTTCCCTTTATACCCATGTTCAACACATTTTAAAATCTGCACATGCGGCGTTTCTCGTTTAAAAACATGTAAAAAGCTGCTTGGGCCTACTCACAAAATTTAAGATGGGTTTTTGAAATTATTGCTATGTGTTGATCAATTTGTGTAAAAATAAAGTATGTTATAAAAAAAAATAATGTATTTTTTTATTCTTACCATCCCAACACAAAAATTCAGTGGTTTTTTGTTCATTACTGCAAACATTGTCATGGGTATTCCCGCCCGATCAGGGACTGTCAAATATGGTGCATATCATTGATGCTCAAAATAAACTATCAAATTAAAATAATTACCTACACTTCCATATGAATGGAATCATATTACTGCAGATTATTTGCATCTAAATTATACATTAAGACAACTGATAACAGGATATGATCCAATATGCTGTGCGGTGTTTGTTTTTGTCAACTGCCAGGTCATAATGCTCACTACCATATCACTTGCTTTTTCATGCAAATAGGAGGAAGAGGTAAAACTAATATAATAAATACCATTGGAAAGAGAAGAAAATTCTGAATAAAAAACCATTTGTTGTCATTTTCTTACCCCTCCATAATTCATGTTAATTGGGCAGTTTTCATTGGCGCATGTCTCAAAACCAAGGCGAACCTCCCATGACCATGCATCATTCTTAGGCTTATGTTCGCCGAATCAAACTAGATTAAACCTTTATATTATGCATCATTTGAAAGAGAAAATAAGAATTAAGAAAATGAAAGTAAATCCAGACATTTGCAAAAAACATAATTCCAAATAGTGAAAAAAATCATGAGATCAACACTTTGGTGGTGAATTGATAGGGGAGGGTTTCCAATTTTAGGAATTTGCAGTTGTGATTAGGTTCTAAATACGATTTTATGACAATTAAAACCAAAATGGAGGACATACTCACATTTTAGCCGGGGAACAAACCATCTTAAAAAACACAAGTCTGAAATCTTGCTTTTTGGGGTAGGTCTCTAGCGCCAGCCGAAACTGGGTTTTAAGACAATTGCACGAGCGAGAACAGAAGTGACTGTAGTTAAATGCCCATAGCTTTCAAAGTAAGAGCAGGTTTTTACACAAATTTTACCAAGTTGTTCGGAAACGCCTATGGAACACATTTTTGCAAATAGATATGTAAAAATTTAAATCATATGAGTAGGATAGGGCGATTTTCATGAACATCTTGTATTTTGAAATCTTCTCCAACACGGTAAATATTGATCGCAGCATAGCTACCTATTTCTAGTATGAAATAGATTATTATAGAAGAGATTTGATATATATTAAAAAGGTTACTGATCAAAAGCTTTTCTTAACACATTCAACACTACTGAGGAGAAAGAATCCTGTAGTAACTTAATTACTGTAAGGGGCATGAGTAGATGAAACTACAATGAACTTTGTCATAATAAAAACATGACCTAAGGCTAAGCACTGAATGGTTGACAACTTGACAACCAGGACCAGGTTTTGTTCTTTATAATTCTCAATATTTAACACTAAGTAACAACCTACCTGTAGTGGTACAATATGGCTTTAACTCTTGCTAGTAGCAATGCTACACTTATTCACTGTTTAACAGCCCATCATACCAATGGTAGATCTAGACGTAGAGTATATCACATTAAGTGATGATAAAACAAAACGTATAATTGCAATCTCAAAAATAATTTCCTAGTGACCTAGTAGTAGTGTACACGGAAACTGTATTCTGGTGTACTAAGTACTTTTATGTTTCAACGTTTGTAATTAGGTTTATTTTTCACAATTTAAAAACTCTTTGCTTGTAAACATTGTGTATCAGTCACGTAATTTTAAAACTGTCTTGTTTATTTATTGTAAGTGAAATGTAACATTAATTATCATTTTCCATATCTTTTCGGAAAAAGGAAAAACACTGCAATATTAATTTTGGGCACTATGTCTTTTGTGTAAAAACTGGAGATTGCATTATGTTTGACTTTCACACTCCCCATGCAGAGCTCTGTTCCTGTTGGTCAGGAGACATGGGACTGTGGGAGAGCAGGTGCGCGCACCAATCTCGAGAAATCTCTGGCCTGGAGATTGTGACTTGGCCATGAGGTCTCAGACCACTAAACAAATGCTCAATTGTAAGAGATTAAGATTAAGGCA
>CM032666.1:267041-390873 GCA_019095985.1 Streblospio benedicti
GGGCAACTGGTACGGGGCGAGTCACGTGATGGGAGGGGGCGGCGGTGTGCTGCTGGCGAGTGTCGGTGACACACGGAGCCGGCACGCTGGTGGTGGGGAGGCTTATTCACCACGGCAACTGTACGTAAAGGGACTGCATACACGGAATATACAGCAGAAAGACTGTCGTCGTCTTCAGAGAGAGTTCACATGCGCCATTGTACCAATCGGGAGTGCGCTGCGTTTACCAGGGCATCTTTCAAAAACTCATGTAGGTCTACGCACTCACCAGACATTCGCTGACACTTGCGGGGACCGTCTCACTGCATGCTTCACCAACGGAGTTACGCAAAAGCCCCTGGCCATTTAAGAGTGCGTGAACGGGTATTTCATTGCCATCTAAATATATAGTGCTGATATATACGTAAATGATCTATTTTGAAGTTGGGTTGTTCAATGAACACACAGAGAAGGGCAGGGTGTACAGGCCATAGTTCCTCCGTCCACGGATGGGCCTTGAACTGAACATGCATCCATCCGTCAATCAACAGGCCACATTTTCACTCCCTCTATCACACACACCACGCACAACAGCCACGCACACGCACACGCACATTTGAGGTTCCATCTCACACGAGCCCCGCACGCGCAGCCTTACACCCTCCCCAAGCTCACCCCCCCCCCCCTTCCCTGGCCCCCCGAACATATGACATGCTATCTGTCAGACGTCACAGATTACATTGTCCAACTTTGATTAAACTCTTATTGCAGGATTTTAATATTGAAAAGTTTTGAAGTTTAGAGAAGAAATTGCAATGATCGCCGCTCCTATACATCAAGATGATCCTGAGATAAGGCGTGTATGCCAGGGCGCCGGCGTGTCTGACCGGGAGCGGGGCTCTGAACAGCGTCCGCCCCGAGGAATTAGCCAGCAATGGTCGGTGACAAATTCACGAGCTGATACGATTGTCCGGATGTCAGATACGATTGTCCCGATGTACTGGCGACCGGTTTTGGGCTATTAGCCGGGATAGATGCGCGATACGGTTGTTTAGGGGAGAGATGGAGGCAGATAGGAGAGTAGAGGTTCTGAGGAAATAGGAAAGAAATATGTATGTTATGCAACTGTTGGGTGTAGAACGTGGCAAGCGACACGTATAAGTGTGACTTTAAGTGTGAAGAGAAGCAAAAAAGAGTAGATTTATTAATTACATTTTTGGTGTGCGAGCTATTAATTTTACCCCAAACACACAGATCTGCATGTTCAGACAACGAAATATACTTTGTAACTCGTGTCAGTCGCGTTCTAGAAAAGTCATGATTGATTAATAAAGCATTTGTTCCTCGCTGTAATTATGTAGATAAGTCTGTGGTTATATAATTCTGTTCTTTGTTACAGGTATGTTGGGTAAGGACTTTGGGAAATCGATACCAAATCTTTTTTTTCTTCTTCTAACTCTTCTAAGAAATTACGGAGTCGATTGCAATAGATAGTTTATGTAGGTTAGATAGACTATTAAAACATTGCAAAATATGTCATACAAAATTGTAGGTCTATTGGGTCAAATTTTGCAACATTGATAGAAATGTACCAGCAAAGAAAAAACGCCCATGTTATGCTATACCATAATGTTATGCTCTATGATAATTAATTTCAATTAAGATATTTCTTCCGTTCTACTGTTGATTATGTTGATTCCTGGAATAGCTATATTTAATTGCCAAGAGCTTTGTCACTACATATATTTTCTTGAGTTAAAACACGTGTTCATATGAAACTAAACCTTTCTTGTTTATTTTTATTTATAGGATAGATTAAAATGGTAGAAAAGATAATGCAACAAGTACATTAAAGGTGAGAGTAAACATCTGGTCCAGAACAAAGAGAGGGTTCGCCTGCAAAACAAGAATGAAGCTTCGTCTTCACTCTGCACCAAACTAATGGATAATGAGGACGAACTCACGCTTATTTTCACTGTGGTTATGACAGAGAAATACAGCAGAACCTCTTCATAGTCCACATGGGACACGCTGCTCTAAAGGGGTCTCAAATGAGATGGTCTCTTTACAGAGGCCAACAGGGCTCTGTTTATGACCACTGGCTACTCCAACAATATCCTATAACCAGACTGTCGTTCTGCCCCGTGGCCGTGCCGGTCTCAGGTCGTTCTGTCTCCCATCAGTGTCTTTCCCTGGGACGCGCCAGTTGGATAAACCGTCGTCAGTCAGATGCATAAAGAAACTCTGTAACGAATCAAACCAATTTAAAGCGCGCGCTACATTTACCACTTGTAAACACGATTTATGTAGTTTTTGTTGGTGTAAATTTAAGCATGTGCAGCTTAGTTTTGTGTAGTCTTATTAGGATAGAAATGATTTCATAGTTTAATCGGAAAAGACTTTATTATAATATTTCCTTCTTATTGGGCAACTCTCTATTGCCCAGAGTTCAATTTTTTAATACAGTGAACACTTTTTAGACTATTTAAAGTTTCTACACACAGTATACCTGGAAATGGGAGTATCAAAAGAATATATGCTGTTAATTCTCTCCAAAGGATTGACAAAAAGCTAGTATAACAAACTGCCCGAAAGAAGATGCTGCCGATTAGCATATGTAATTAAAAAAAAATACCCCACCCAGTCGATGCTAGCTCATGCAGATGCGGCAGAAGACACCTGAAGTTTAATGCCATTTCGTGGTGGAAGTGGGTGTTCTGGGCTCAAATTGTGAGTGACCAGACTGGTTCGGTTAAGAATGGCGCACTTTTAGCTACTGAATCTGGGGGTCTTTTTTCTTAACGGTGGTCCCGTCTGCTGCTCTGGAAGGATGGTTGGTTGGCAGATGAATCCGTAAGTGCCGTCACTAATGTTACAATCTCAATCTAAAGCAATGGAAGCATGGGACAGAAACATCTGTTCCAACAGTTGGGTTGTTCACGATGCTCTATGATTAATGCTGTTTTCCTTGAGGAAATGACACACTTCTGCCTGGTTCTGGCCCAAACATAGTTATTACTTCTCTGGATAAGTGAGTTTGATTTTTTACAACTTGTGCGCTCCCGTTTTGGATTATCGAGTTGTTGATTTGAACATCCTAATGGTTTTCATCTTAAATGAGGCATTGCAGACATGTTCTTAAAGATGTTCCCGTATTCTGGTGTGGAATTTCCAAATGGTCCCACGAGCTTGTGTGTTTTTTTTTGTTTTTTTTTTTTGTTTTTTTTTGTGTGTGTGTTCTTTTTTTCAACCAGTCCATTAGAAAGGTCACAGAGCTTTATTCTCAGGGCAGAATCAGCCAGAAGGGCTACATACCCTACGTAAACCGCCCAATAACGCTAAATTTGAAGCCAGATCCCGCACCGCATCCACCCCAAATATTGACAAATCTGGCGTCTTGTGGAGCATCTGGACATACCATCGTCTATGTTAAATCGAGGTTTAAGCAGGCAAGCTCAAGCTGGAAAAAGAACTAGTGCACCATTAAAACCCCATATAAATGGTTAATTGAGATATAGATATACACACATGTGCTGGTTTCAAGTCGGTACCCCATTTTAACGACTTTTCATGCCGCTAGATGGATCATGATAACGCCTGGCCAATTAATATAGCGACAATAATATTCGATGAATCAACTGATTAATTAGATCTACTTTCATTAGAACATGTTTACATTTCCACGCAAGATCAAGTTTCGCCTAAACACAGGCACCTGCTACATTCTTTAGTCCATTTTTTTTTAACGAGCTGAAGATTTAATTAGCCCAGACGAGATTCTACGATTTCGTCTTATCGTGACGTAATTAATTTACGCTCGACGCACGAAGTCTCGCGTGCCGATACGGCAGGGACACTCGTGAAAGACGGACACCTGAATGACGGGTAAACCCTCTATCTGACCACTCTGGCAACTCGCACCCTTACACTTCCGCCCCTGCGGACGAGGGAGGTGTCCTATCTAGAGTTGTACATCGGCCAGTCCTTGGGCTGTGGTGGGTCCTGGGCGGTGGGTCGTTCTGTACTCCCCTAGCGGCAGGTGTTTTAACCAGGAGTAATGACCGATCTCGGAGATAATGTCATAGCAAAACATTCCAATATCGTTTTCATTTTCAATGTTATTTCTGTTTGTCATTGATTAGGACGTAATTGGGTTGGCAGATGAAGAGATTCCTCCGTCTTATTGGCGATATTGAGGCGGTTGTCATGTTTTAATTGCCTGTTTATCTGGCGATTCGAGCTCCACCCAGCGGCGGGGAAACGTATCAACGTGCACAACGTCCCCACTGAGCAGGATACAGTGGAGCCTTTTGTGTTTGTACGAGGACTACACACAGACGAGCCTCAAGTTAGTTCAGACATCTGGTGGTCATGACGGGTCTCTTTGTGGAGGTTTAGGCCACGATGGCAGATTGTTTAGAGGTGGTCTCTTTACAGAGGTGGTTAGAATTGGAGGTTCTACTGTATATTGCCTCACGTTTCGTCTGTGTCAGCCAGGTATCTTTGGCACACTGGAAACTAAAACCGTTTCAATGACAAAATTACAACCTGAATACAACAACTTGTTCGTGGTCTCAAGACCAAGACAAAAATCACCACAAACACTCATAAAGAGACCACCTCTGTTAAAAGTTCATTTAAGATGCCTTTCCCCCTTTCGTCCTATAAGGAGGACAAAACCAATCTTTAAGTATGGAAGAATATTCATACGAGGTATATCAGACACAAGAAGATCTAAAAGCCATATTTATACACTGAGCCATCATACACAAGAAACACTTGAGTCCGCCACGCCCCCCCCCTCCCCCACCCCCGGTGGTCTATCAAACAGCATTTCCACTGTCTACAGCGTCTGGCAAAATTCCCGCGCACGCGCAGAGCACGTGCGAGGTAGAAAAGGGGGGAAGAAAAGAAAAAAAAATAGAATATGACTTTTGATACAAGTATATTCAAAAGCATAGTGATTTCAGAGTCTGATGAAGAGACCAATTTGAAAAGCATGGAAATATTTTGATAGCATCATGTTGTGAACCTCGTACAAATGCTCCTCTAGTAATCTGAGCTCTGATCTAACAGTGAATAATGATATTAAAGTCAGAGATACAATTTAAATATATAATGTTTACAAATTTCAAACTATAATCAAACTGACTTATATTCATACATACTATAAAGGACCATGCATGGATATGGTCGAGTTATCGATGCGTTCAAATTTGCCAGACTTTGATATAAATGGCTCCAACTGCATTTTCTAATGTCTACTATTGTGCGTATTAGTCTTTGGATAAACACTAAATCCATACATCCTGCCATAGACCGCCGTATGACCGACTTCTCCCCAGCAGCGTCCAGGCCTCCACTTGTATTATCGCCCACATCAAATAACATTCACTTTTATTATCACCTGCACTCGGGAACAGGGCAGCCTGGTGAGATGACCACCTGCTGTAGCCACCTGCACGTGTAGCTCAAAACTTCACCCAACATGTCTCTCGTCGTCTAGCACTAGTTCTTCGTGTAGCTGCAGCCCTCACACTGAAGTGACGACTTGACGACTCCTCGCCCAAGAGGCGTCCACCAAAGAGAGTTGCACCGTACTCTCAGAAGACAATATCGTCGTGTTAATCCGTGTATAATCTCAACTTAATCTGCACATCAGACAAAAAGCTAATCGCCGCCATGACAGATCCACAAACGTATCGCGTACGGGATAGACGTATCGCGTAACGTACGCGACGTACGGACAACGCGCTTTCACTGGCAGGTGCGATAAGGTCTAATGAACTCACAGACACAATGCGCTCTCAGTTTCATGGATTTGATAATGAAGTTATCACTTTGACTCGTGGTTTTTGCTGTGTCAGACAATGGCATGCTTTCACTGTTGGTGGGATTGTCCAACATAACCTGGATCTGTGGCTTCTTAATCTGCTAGATCCATCAGAATCTATTGTCTTCGTGCTGTCACTGTGCTGGATCCATGTCAGGGGAGAAAGTCCCGCTGGCTCCAGAAGGAACGAGGAGTTAGACCTAAGGTTCAGCACTGTTCTGTTCTGTGGATCACTTTGCAGTGTGGAAGAAGGCTGAGAAGTAATTGGCTGTGAGATGGGGTGCTAAAAGAGGGGGCTAGAAAAGGGCAAAGAAATGTGACAAATGGTCAAGCAAACCCTTATACTCCAAGGCGTAGGTCCTCACTACACTTGTGTTTGAGAAGCTATTCCGCTTCAATTACTGTTTGCGAGGCATAAACGAATCCCCGAATAGTAGAGAGTGTACTTGTTTATCTTTGTTTTTTATAACGAACAAATGCTGTATGTGGACCCAAGGGTCAGTAATCTACACTCGCACCCATGGGTGCAAGGTTCGATTCCTGGTATCAACCAATTGGTTTTCCAATCTGCACCTCAATCTCAATAGCAGCAAGTCTGCTCTTTTGTGTCCATGGCTGGTAACACAAGACTGTTTATTTCATAAATATGTGTGTGTGTGTGGGGGGGGGGGGTAATACTTTGTGCTGTAAATTGAAAGTGCACTTGAATTACAAAACGATTTCCCCCACATACAAAAGAGATTATCGTAATCTGCCGATAATCTGCTGTTAATCCCGCATCAGTAGATCAGAGATAACATCAAACTAGGAGATGCTGGTGGTTTGTTCCTTATCTCCACATCACCCGATTTCGTGCAATCACAACTGAGATTAGCGTAATCCCTGATGCTGATCTCTGGGGGTCACATTGACGGAGATAATCCATCTGTTCTTGTGTCACTTACATAATTCAAATTGGATTGAATTCCAATAGACAAGTGTCCACATATATCTGATTATGCAATTGATACTCATAATTTCACAGTTTTGGGATTTTTCCTCTCAAAATGGCATCTATTTTTTGTGGTTTTATCATAATACGGACTTGATTTATAGCCTACATTGATCGGCAACCATTTTGGGGGGCATTTTGACAACGTCAACGACAACGTCAAAATCAATAGCAATAGCACAAAGATAAGATACTCTGTTTAATAGCACGACAATAGAAGTGGGGAATATTCCCCAACAATCATAGGATGTGTCTACTTTACAAGTTGGCCTGTAAAGTCGGTGCCTGGTAGAAGTAGAAATCCCAGAACAAACCCAGCACCATATACCGGTCATGTCCCCATGCCAGTCTGATTTCTCATCATATCACATGAATCCCATTACACTCGGTTTTTTTTTTCAAATAGCAATACGATCGATCGTAGTACCGTATTCGGCAGCCAGGTGATTAGTCTCGATCAACCAGACCCTGTGCGGCGTAAACATGGACACGATTTAGTCTCTATCAGTGTTGTCTAAAAATCCCAGAATGCTTTGTCAAACCCATGAATACATTGGAATAGTGACATGATTTGGTTTGTTTAATTGTCTAAATAACTACCAGAATGCACAGACAAGAAAACTCGAGTACAGACAGAAGACATGCAACTTTGTGTCTTGAGACAACGTTTGGCCAGCCCACAGGCGGTCTTCCTACACAAGTTGCACTGCGGCAGCCCATGGGTGGTCTTCCTCCAGAGGTTGCACTGTGCCGGCGGCCTCTGATAACTCTGATCCTGTATGGCGGGCGGCACGGCCTGGCGGCGCCGCGCCTTTTTGGCGGATCACGTGACCTCCTCATTTGTCGCTCACACTTGCACTTGACAACGAGGCCTTTGTGTTTTTTTTAAATTATTTTTCATTATTTTCTTATTTCGTTGTGGTTGTTTTAGGAGATCACGGCGCGAAACTGGGAGTCATCTGTCAGGCTACGGCATAACCTCGAGATGGAGAAGAAGGTGTCTTTTTATATATATATGTGATCTTCAGTAGAGATTACAATGTAAGTAAGCCACACACGTCAGCAGAAGCTGCTGCTGCTGCTGCTGCTGCTGCTGCTGCTGCAGTTGCTGCTGATACTGCTGCTGCTGTTATTGCTGTGTAGTGATGTCACTCTGTACATTCACGCCATGCAAGCAATAGACTCCATTAGAAATCCACTTGGTCGAGTACTACAAGCCCCTGGCCCATACCAGCGGTCGCACCGTTCACAGGCCGCGGCAGAACGCGGCGAAACCCGCTGTTCTTGGAGGCGAAGCGTGCGGCGGCGATGAGGAGGGGGGCGGGGTCGTAGGAACAAGGGTTTAGTGTTAGCGTCGGCGGCGTGCCAGCGGGGGACGGCACCGGGGGTAGCGAGGAGCCGTGTACGGGGAGTGAACGTCTGCCCTATATCTGCTGATGCCAGCCTAAACAATGCCACAAAAAGTCCTTAATATAATGTACTTTCTGGACAATTGCTAAATAAATATATATTAAACCAACAATGCCACTGCTCACTATTGTATGGCTCTGTTCCCCAGGTTCACACCTTCCCTTTTACTCACAACCGTATTGGATAATATTCATGGTGGTCTTGGTATGTCCGCCAGCTTTCCCCAATACAAAACCCCGAGAATTGTCTGCTCGCGCCTCCATGCTCCAAAGTCCTGGAACCACCTGTTCATATAGTGTACGAAAATAGGTTCTATGAGCCACCGACAATAAGTGAGTAAATGTGAGCAATATCTGTACAGAAGGGGGGGGGGGCAGGCAGGAACACACCCCGTGGGGAATTCCCTCAAACGGGCGCATAGTTTCAAACGTTTCTCTCTCACACACGCCTCTTTTTAGCAAGCATATTTCTACCAACGATGAATATAGCTGAGGACAGATTTTGCAACCCTAAGCTTCCCTTTGACTATATCAAGTGACCCTAATAGGACTTGAACTCACGACCCCAAGGTTGTGAGACCAGAATGATACCCTCATCCCATGCAGTGAGGGTTACAGACACACATATATCAGGGCGCACAGTTGCTGGCAGTGTTTGTTTCTCAGTGTTATCATGTTCTTAGCGTCTGTCTTATTGCTGTCGGATTTATTAACTTTATTAGAGAAACCTTAGCAAAGATCAAAGACAGAGACAGAGACATAAACCAGGCCTGCTTAAAACTACACCGGTGTGAGGTTATGCAAAACTCAGTGTTGAACAATTTTCCTTTCATAGCTTTAATACAAGGTTTTACGGCAGACTCTCGCTATTGAGACATGCTACAGGGCTTGTTTCAGTTGTCCCAATAGAGGGGGTTTTGTGAAGGTTCCCAGTGCTTTTGTTTAATGGTCGTAAAAGTGGTGGTCTTGGTGTGAAGTGATGTAGACCTACTTGAGTCCATGCTTTATCAAAACAATTGCTAGTTTTCCCCACTATATAACACCAATCGTTCAGACAAACCCGCAAGTTGGAAATTACATTTTAAACATGGTAGAAAGGCACAGGCACTTCCATAATAAGTGGTGTCAGAGAAGCTGCAAGTCAAAAAGTACATTAAATTTAGCTACTATCTATGACCACAATGGGAAAAAGGCGATTACCGGGGTAATAACTGGTCGTCAGGCCGCATTACGTTTTAATGGAACAGTAACAGGGAGAGACTTCAGTGCACGTGGCTAACGATAATATTGTCAATATATTAACCGCCATAGTGACACCGCCTTTCAAAACATTTACCTCTCGCCGAGATATAGACATCAAACTTACACAATAACACGTCTAAATGAGATTTGTTGAAACCCGAACTTGACCTAGCGTGGAAAGCCAAACAAGGAAAGCTTTATTCTCATTAGACTGTGAGCCGTAATCTGCATTGGAGCTCAGCCCAGCGGATCCAATGGTCGTAAATCAGCGATCGTAAAGTCAGTTTTCCTTCATTTAACCACAATGTGATCAAAGGCTAGGCGAAGGTCTCCTGGCGGGCGTGCACGAGCGGGTCGTGTCGTTAAAGTCCCCGGCTATCATTACACGAGCACCACTGTTATTATGTCATCACTTGTGGCATTGGTGTAAACGGTGGAACTACACCCCCTGTTTGTTGGGGGTTCGCCAGCGTGTAATCACGGCGTCTGGATTGGGCGGCAGACGCCAGAGGTCTGGCGGCTAGCGGCACCTTCTCCACGATAATCTGTTTGAGGACTCGCTGATTAAGCACTTGGCTGTGTGATCGCGACCGCAGATGATAATGCAGCCGGCAATCAACGAATCACCACCTCTAATGGCTGGTGTTACTTTTCAGATCAGGCTTTTAATGTGGTTTACATTTTTTAAACCTAACTGTTATGTATTTCAAATTTAACACGACAGACGGTAACTGAATTCCGCCAGTGAAGAAAGTGATTATATGATAATGGGAATAGTGAATAAAACAAGGTGTAAACTGCTATAAACAACAAAACCTGGTGACAGTCGAGGCAATTAGCGTCAATTAGACTAATGTATTGGCGTTATCTAGCTCTATCTGGGAGGTGCATTACAATCACCATCTATTAACATACCCCCGTAAGTATGAAGGAAATGTATCACATCTTTTTTTAGAGTCATATATTTGTTTCTATTTGCAAGTTATTCAAGAGCTTACAAAACGCAGTATTTGACATTCATCATTTGAAATACAGAAAAGAGAAATAGCACAGACGAACGTACTCGCTTTTGCACCACTGTGTTTTCATGTTCACAACATTTTTGGCATATCCGCAATCGATTGCAAAGTCAGATCACATTAGTTTGCCCCCCCCCCATTTGCCAAAAGCCTGGATCTGCTGGTAAGTAGTTAGCGCTGCACTAACGCCACCTGATGGACATGGCAAGTAACATAACAATACCGTCTTCGACACATGTATCGTTTAACCTAAAAGTAAACTCTCTATAGAAAACAAGAATACAACTTTACTTTATCAGTATCTAAGAAATTCCAAATAGGTATTAATTTTAATTCAAAAACTATACACTTGGTTATATAACCCAGCTAGACGTCTTAGCCCGGCTCAGCCTACGAGGTGTTTAATCCAAGCATCCCAGGTCTTCATGGCGGAGACAGAAGCACACAGATGTGTTTATTACCTGTTAAAACAAACCCTGATCTACAGCAAGTAATGAGGCCCATAAAGCATCAGTAGACGGATGCAGCACCATAAACCACGGCCACTTGAGGCTTTCACTCTCGGAGACACATTAGCAACAATTACGTGTCATTACGCACCTTTAATTACCGTCTCCTGATGAACTAGTCCCATGGGGTAGGTTAGAGGCAGAGGGCGGTAAGTGTACTGCATCTCTCATGGGAGATAACACCTACTGGCTGTCAGCCAGCACAGGGAAAGTGAAATGGTTGCCATTGTTAACGTCTTTTTGGTGATGTGACGTAACTTTATACGTGATGTATACGTCAGTCATTAGCCATTTGAGGACCACCGTGTTTCTCTTTCCATGTTACGTTTTGCAGGTGGGAGCTGCAGAATGGAATCTCATGTAAGTGTGAATATACCAAAATCCAGCAAAAAGGGCTAAAATTACACACGCATAGAGGTGATAGGTACTGGTAATGTAAAATAATATTGTCACAAAATGAAAAAAATGAAAATGGTCCCATCAAATCAATGTGCCCTACAAATCTTGTACAGTACTTGACATAGGGGATACTTGTCGCAGCAGCTTAACCCTGTTATGCATTAGTGTTTTTATTAATATTCTTTCATTTGACTTTTATCTCCTATTATTTTGTCAATAAGCCTAGTAGACAGATATGTGGAACTTGAAACTTTAACAAAATATTTTATTCAATGATCAATGACAGGTTTGTGAAAATTCCGGTGTTACAGATATTTGGTATGATTTCTTGGGAGCCATTTTGAAAAACTATAATCTATGTCCAAAGCGATAAATTTCTTTCTGTTTCGATTGTTATTTACGGATCAAGAAACTTTCTACGAGATACAAACACTTCTCTCGGCGGCGTCTCTCATTTCCAGGAAACACTGCGAGCGGGCACCTGCGGGCACCTGCCACCATAACGTCCACGTGACGCGGCACGTGACTCGGCTGTGCAAAACACAACAGCCGAGATTTGACACGAAGGTCTGTACAATAACAGCTCGCGGAATGCGGAAACCCGAGCCGACAGCGGTAATCTCAGCTACAAAGAGTATTGAGCGAATTCAGGCTGACAAAGAGCGTGATAGAACCTGACAGGCGCAGTGACGAAGACTGTAATATTCACGCCGACAATGTTATCTTATCTGCGTGTGTCAGTCGCAGGTAACAAAAGGTGTGAGCGCACAAAGCCCTAATTAACTAGAGTGACAATAACAAATATCGGGCGTTATGACAGAGAGATAGAGACACAAAAAGGCTGTGGTTTCAGCAAAAACCTCCTAGAATGCTAATGACTTCTCCAAAATTAATAAACAACATGAAAAGTGTTTAGGTATTGATGTTGGAAGTGTGGAATTTAAATTCATGCACCCAGTGCTGCTGTTTTTTCTTTTATGATAAAGGGGAATTTTCATGACTAAACTACAGACTATTAAACATTCTGCATGTTTCATTCACATTATGTGTGTATGTGTTCACAAAGAACGTTGACGATGGCTGAACTTTTTACTTCTTCGTGCGGGCTAATGCGACACTGGTGCAATAATGATAGCGGTCCAGGCGAGTCCCGCCAGAGGCTATGTGATATCGAAGAGTTATCACAGTCTAGGCTTGCGGGTGTGTATTTCACATGCATGTACACGTGTACTCATGCCCGGCTCGCTCTGAGGTTTAAGGTGTTGCACGGTCGTGTGAGCATCCGCCCGGAAGATATCGGTATCACTTTCAGTGACACCCGCACACGAGCTGCTCACAGCATGAAACTACAGCACCAACAAAGCTCCACCACACATACTGCAAGTGGTTCACCACTCGCACCACAGTCACTGAGTCCTAATATTTGATTACATCGAGACACACCCCCCCCGGTATGTCTTTCTAGTTGCTAGATATAAACAAACACTGGGACTCAGTGACTGTGACTCGCACCACCCCATAGTGGAATATTTTACCTGGTGCCGTAGCAGAGCTCAAATAGCAGCGGCTGGTTCTGTAGCAGAATGCAAGAGTCAGTTCAATTCACTGGCTACCTAGTCAGTCACCCGCACCTGTATCGTACTCCTCTGTGGTGGTCTGCAGAATAAAACCATAGACATAGAACTAGTACTAATTTCCCTACAAGTCTTTTTTGTATTGCAAATCATGTCACGACAAATATGAACACGTCTGTCCCCCAGGTACACGAAGGTCGAGGTTTGCACGCTGAGGTCGCAGCGGACCACCCTTCTACCTCCTCCGCTAGCCGCTCCCCGGCCGCCGCCGCCGCCGGTGATAAGCCCTAATGACAGAGCCTCCGTCCCCATGACAGGCCCACAATGGGTGGTGACGGGGTAATGAGGGCCTGCAGCGAAAGCAAAACCCTCTCAGTGAAAAACACTGGCATATCTCCCCTTATGCGGCTGATAACGTTATCAGACTGGCTAGAACTGGGCCTGATACAGCGTTTTACAATTCCACACTCATCAGGTGTTTGAAATTCGTATTTTGATTCAATTTCAACGTTGATATCACTTTTAACTGTGGGTCAATATCTGATGATATTTCATTTTGCTATTGTCCGTCCTTTATTAAGAGTGTTGGTGCTGATTTCTTAATTACAGGTATTACTGTCAGATGTTATTTGACTTGTTAGCGGACAAAGGACAAATTAATACAAAACTAAGTTTGGTGAACATGAAAGAGGGGGCGTGGCAGCTGATGGGCGATATTACGGCGATATGGAGTTTAGAGATGGCCACTATAAAGACTCGGCTTTCTGAGAACAGTTTTCAATATAGTAAATCTACACAGGATCAGTTTTTAGATATTGGGTCTGCAAGTTAAAATGCAGGAGTTCTTACGGTTGGTGCTATGTTTTCACGTTATACTGCGCATATATTATGTTAATGAACGGTTGACTACAAGACTTGACTAAAACGAGGACAAAATTTCGTCTGGAAATGAGATTTGAAATATTTTTAGTTCCTACCCTATAAGGTCATTGTGTGTTATGGCAACACGCTTATCCCTATGGTTTGACTATAATACTTGACATCCATTTTTTCTACTTTGCGCTAATCATATAAATTCCATTTACTTTTCAAAATCAATGAATTACTGGCATAGCAATTCTGTTTCGTATATACGTTGTTACTTGTGTGAGATCTTCGGGGAACTCTGTAAAGAATTGGACTCAAACTCACCATCTCCAGTTCACACCGGACCGGTCACATGTGCATTAACAGGCGCTTCAGACCATTAGGCTAACATTCCCTGACGCTGAGAGACATGTTCATACTTGGAATTAGGTTCTTTACAAATTAGGCTCTGCTATCTGCAGTTCTATTTCTGTCTCATTGCTTCATCTATAACCTTTCTCCCCAAACTTTTCTAGATGCATGTGCACTCGACATCAAAGCCACCGTATCCTGGACACTTTTGTGACTCTTGTTCTTGGTGGTGAGGCCATTCTAGCACATTCTAGCTCACAGTGACATAGCTCTAGCGACGGGCGCATAATGCTAACGTGAGGTGACATAGTTTTATTTGCAGACGAATCCAACTTGAACACGCAAGCACAATACTGCCTTCTTTCATCAACATATCTAGTAATATCAACTTCTACAGTACGTCGAATGTGATACTAAAGTATATCTAGTTAAAATGCTATTAGCATACAAGCACCTAATTAGCTATTTTTTTTATCACGAAGGTATACAATATAAACCACAGAACCCAATAATCACACAAACATGTGAATCAGGAGAGTCTGTCTCATAACCTAATCGTCAACATTTACTGTAGGTTTCCGTCGCCAGATCCGTGAATATGGAACAAACGATTTGTGAGTCCAAGTGAAAGTGCCACCAGAGGACGTTGTGATTCGTCTGTGCCTAACGTGGTGGGTGATATCGTCTACGCACTGACTGGGATTAGTGACGATTAAAATTGGTAGATTTAGGGATTAGTGCGTTGTTTTGTGATGGTTCGTAGTTGTGTCTGCATGTTAACTGTGTGACAACTGCTTGTGTATGACATCGCGAACTTGTTATGTTTGGATTAAGCAAAAGAAAGGATAGTGCAGATTGGACATGTGTATAGATAATACAGGAATTTAACCATTCGCATTTATATGCTATTTATTTTTACTTGAGTGTTAGCTTGTTTCAACTATATATTCTATAGCAGTTATCATACATACAATACAAATCACGAATACAATCGTAGACGTGGGAGATTTCAATGACAGAAAGTTTTCAGTTTGTGTTCATTACACGTTAAATGTGTTGCCGTTGTACGGACTGGTGCAGCCGGAATGACCGTGGAGGATAGAGCCTTCTGTGGCTGGAGGCTCACAGGGAGGAAGGGCGGTCAGAGAGCAGGTAGGAGGAGGACAGTGTGTGTGTGTGTGTGTGTGTGTGTGTGTGTGTGTGTGTGTGTGTGTGTGTGTGTGTGTGTGTGTGTGTGTGTGTGTGTGTGTGTGTGTGTGTGTGTGTGTGTGTGTGTGTGTGTGTGTGTGTGTGTGTGTGTGTGTGTGTGTGTGTGTGTGTGTGTGTGTGTGTGTGTGTGTGTGTGTGTGTGTGTGTGTGTGTGTGTGTGTGTGTGTGTGTGTGTGTGTGTGTGTGTGTGTGTGTGTGTGTGTGTGTGTGTGTGTGTGTGTGTGTGTGTGTGTGTGTGTGTGTGTGTGTGTGTGTGTGTGTGTGTTTCTACGTGGTGGTGTGGGGGGGGGAGCGGATACTTTAAGCTAGCTTCATAGCTGCTATTCTTTCACTCTATATACGTGTGACTGCTATTTCTGCTGCCTCTGCTGTTTTTGCATCATGTCGCTGACTGCTGCTCATCATCTCGGTAATGCTGACTTATGCCTTACAGAAATCTCTCTAAGTAGAAGGAAGCAAAGCTGTGTGTAACGCAAACGTCATCCTGGGACTCTTCATCTACCTGCTGTAAAAACAGAAGTCATCAGAAATAACATGCACATCCAGTAATGTCTATAAAGTACATGTTCACTCAGTGCATGTCCCACCGACACCAATCATATACTGTATTAAGCAAGCGCTGAAACCAAAGACAACAAAACACACATGAAATGGTGGGAACAATCACCATTCCGCGCTCCTTTGCAGGAATCTGTTTGAGAAGAAGGGAAAAGTGACAAGTTCAAAACGTCTGCCAACATAAATCTGCATAATCCTGTTTGATCTGTGATTCCACTTTCTCCTCTACACGGTGTAAGCAAAGCTAACAGGCTAATAACAGGCGAGCTGTTTGAGATCATGATGCTGTCTGTCACTTGTGGCCTGGTTACATCAAGCTCTGGCTCCGTTTCAGTCCTCGGGGGGGGGGGTGTCTCACACTGTCGCGATTACTACGGACGTGCCTCGAAACTGGGTGTCTTTTTTTTTCACATTTTAGGTATGTTGCTGGGTGTCTTTTTTCACATTTTTGGTGTATTTCAGGGTGTCTTTTGCACATGTTTAGTATATTTATCAGGATAGAAATATTGATATTCATTATATTCATTCTTGACATCTACATGTACTAGAATCTGAGTTTGATATATTAATATATTGGTGTGTCACCTTTTTTCTCAAAAATAGGTAAATTGGTGCGTGCCGTTTTCAACCTGTCCGAGGCACGTCCGTACCCATTTTCTGACCAAGACCCCCCCCCCGACATTCACGACGGTTCATCACGACAGTTCGCAGTTGCTATCAGTCCACATGGGGGATGAAAAGATGACTTGTTGCTGCATGTTACTTCTGGACGACTACGGTGTATTAAAGTGTAAGAGGTGTTGGCGGAGGTGCTCGGGGCTGTCCACTGGGTTCCAGTTTTATGTCACCAGAGAAAGTGAAGGGGGTTAACTGCTATACTGCTATACGTTATTGGCGGTGATTTGTGCAGTAGGTGGAATGGTAAATGGTAAAGTACAAGGTCTTAGCGCAAATGGGCTCAGTAAAGAAGTGGCCTGTGTGTGGGGGTCCGTGCTCGTCTCTCTTTTTAATGGACTGGGGCCATTATAGGCTCTTCTGTAACTGTTAATCTTATCAAGTAGGTTTCAATATATCAAAATCAAGTGGTCAGTTTTCTGCATTCCTGGAGTGGCCAGTGCTATTCTACTGCCAGGGTCAGTACGTATTATTCGCACTCTTCACCACTGGACTAATGTCTGTCTACTGTCTATTGAAAGTACTTTTTGTGCAAATGTTAATTGCTTCTTGAACGTGTTGCACCTCGGTGGTACAGATTCATTCACTGTTGGCATTTAACAGACTGAAGTGACAGTGAAGGTGCAGAGTTGTGGGCAAAGAAAAGCGTTGGTCACTCCTCAATGGTCAGTTCTTTCATTATCACCTTCAGTCTAAGCTGGACTCTGGCAGTTAAGTTCATTGAGAAGAGGACATAATACAAAAATCACTCAATACAGGCGGATTAAAGCAAGATTATCCAGCATTGAGTGCACATGAAAAAGCATATTAATAACTTGAATGATGAGATGAAGTACGTGAAGACTTTTCTCACATATTTGATTACATTTTGTTTTGGGGTTAGCGCCTGTTAAACTGATGTTTTGGAGCTACTGGTAGTCCAGCGTTCCAGAGTTCCACTTATAACTGCTTATCTATTCCCAAGACCCACTTGTTTGGAATTCGTAGACATATGTTATTTGCCAATTATGCATTAACAAAAGTCTCGGGCGAAAGTGGTGTTATGAAGCCCTGAGAAGGTTTTCACTTTGCGGATCTCACAGACAATTCCGACGCTTGTATTCACTATGTGGAGGAGGAGTTTTAATCAGTGCCTAACAGGATCCACTCACTGTATAAACAAGGTCACAATACCCGAGCAGTTGACACTTTCCATGGCCCGTTCGTATTCTAAATGAGCAAACATTGACTCTTCCAATTAGTGAGAGTGTCCGAAGGGGAAAGTAAATCGTTAGAATCGCGGTGAAAGTTTACATGGACCAAAGTTTTTATGGAGGAAGTACAGTAGAACATGTGTATTAAGACTACACGGGGTCTGGTCTCAAGTGCTCCCAATAGGAATTCCATGGGCCTGTTAACCAATGTATCAAGGAAATCGTGTATCTGCCTTGCTGATCTTAGCAGTTTGTCTTACCTTGTGGGAGTGTCAGTCTCTGGATCTACCTCGCTGGTCCTAATAATCATGAAAATATTGTTAAACTTATAAAGTGCCTTTTACAAATGGCTCAATGGACGATGTACATACCTGTTAAAGTACAATAATGATAGGTGAATACTAGTAGTACACGATCAGCTGCAGTCTCTCTCACCCTGTGGCAGTGTCAGTCTCTGTTCTTGACTGTGTTTTTGTGTGTTTTTCCTATTGACAATGACACATCCACGAGAGGTTTACGTCAGGGCGTCAATATTGAAAGTCAACAGTGAAAGCGGTGCGCATTTTGTCGCTTGTTTGTTCCATCTGTACAAGTAAAAGTCATTACAAGTGCCTCTTTATTTACGTATTTTCCCGTTTTATATACATGTTAGTCCACCCGCTGTTTGCATTGGGAAACGGACCAGTGTATCCCAAACTCTGATGACTCGAATATATCAACAACTCGAGCAATAACCATTCGCCTTCATGTTGTGTCACATTATGAGTCATTCTAATAATAGAACTGCGGACAACTAGTACTGTTCAGAAACTCCTTTCTATTCCGTTCAAAGTTCTGTTTGAACGCTCCAACTGAACACATAGTCGGCATACCTGCTGTGACGTAGTCTATTGATGGGAGCCTCCATGCTGTACCACATTAGCAATTACGTGCCTGGGAAGTCATCAGGCCTCCACGTGAAGAGTCTGGTGCATCGCTTCTCAATAAATCACGTGCTAATAGAGAGTCTCGCCGATTTCCCACGCGTTTTATGGGCTCCTCTAGGAGTGTAAATAACAAGACATCTCCATCAAGGGACAGTCTGTTGTCAATCACTGCCCACTGTGGCCACGCCCCCGCCGATTAACCGGCCACTTTGATGTTAGTTCACAATCTCCACCCACGTGTCGCTGTACAGAACCACACAGGAGAACCCGTGGAGCTCACGCCATCTATCTACTGGCACTCCTCATGGGCAGATCCAGGGTGCCCCCCCCCCTTTACCCACCAAAATACTTCATTTTCGCAGGGTTTTTGGCATGTCCGCCATCAATCACGCGTACGAACCCGTGAAATCCCTTCAGTGCGCCCCCCCACCTTTCCAAAAACCTGGATCTGCCATTGGTCCTTCACGCCAGTCCCAAGTGGAGTTTACTAGAGGCTGTCACACTGTACCCCTACATCCCACCGAGCCTCCTGATTATCACCAGTGAATCCCCAGCACGGCTCTTCTCCTGACCATTAGCACACAGTGGGCGAGCCTTATATAAATGATACAGGAATGGCCTCATCACAGACACCGGGGCCTTGATGGAGAAAAACGGCTGTCATTTGTGGGCGATAAAACCGGTCACGGGAAATTAGCCGCCCGAGCAATAAAAATTAAAAACATTGCTGCTGCAGCAAATGGAGACATAAAGTAGAAACCATCTACCGCGTGGAGTGAAAAGCCAACGACGTCAAAACAGTGGACATTGAAGTCTCTGACCACTTGACCACCTGTCTACCTCGTGCTGCACGTGCAACCCCCAAGCAGGAATCATAACGTCCTCTTTCTCAGAGACGAGCCTCGGCTTGGAGGTCGCTGCAGGTGCTGTCCTCTTCACGGACCACCGTACTGACTTGCCTGGTCGAACACAATAGCAGCTTCAGAAGAGGCCCTAGATGGACGCCTTTGCTCCCCGCCCCACGCCCCGCGTGCATGTCTCAATGGAGAGGCGGTCTCCTTGTGAAGGTTTGGGACCAGGAAACAAGCTAATGTGTTAGAAATTATCTATCTGTAGAGCCGGCGGACTCCTGCGTAAAGCGGCGGCAGCAGATCCACATTGATCCAGGGAGTGTCCATACGCTGAGGCTTCACTTTTCTCCCCTCATGCGCCAGATACCATCGGTTATCTCCACAATCTCCCCGATAACTAATATTGATCTAATTAATTCTAATTTCCCTCGATTATCTACCGGATAAGTGGCTGGATCAGCAGATCCATGGAGGCAGCAGCAGCTGGGGATGTGGAGATCTGGATCCCGGATAACTTGTCTGGAGTGTTTGGTGTAGCCTAATAGTGAGTGGATCTTCTGTCTGTCCAGTGGGACCTCAATGTTAATACAACCTGGCTGTAAATGGACACTAAGATAACCTGTCCCAGCTTCAGTTTTTTTTCACGAATATAGAGGTCGCTTTGTACTTTCTCCACAGCGTCGGTCACAAAAAGCCGTGCTGTCCGTACGTCAGAAAACCACTGCCTAACCTCTGACCTACGTTGTGTATCTACAATATGATCAATATTCTCGACGTCCACTCTGCGTTTGTTGCTGGCGGTTAACACATGGAACTCTCGTCTGTTCCATAGATGAGATTATTGTGCACTGCCTGACACTTGTTCTTTTATAGTCTGACAATGAACAATCAGAGTGAACTCAATAGTCACAAGTCTATATCTGAAGAATACAAAGCGATCTGCGATCTGTGTGGAAGTCTGCGCGGGAGACGTCGCGATAGTGCACAATGGACAGAGTGAGATAGTGGAGGGAGTGAGAGAGATAGCGAGTGATAATGTAAGATCCACACAGAGCTTCGCATGCCACAACGGACATGTGCCAGGACATGAGCACGTTATGACTGAGGTCAATCGATATACCAAATGATCATGTCACCGACGTCAGTCAAGAAGCACAGAACAGCAATTTTAAATGTTGCAGCTTCAGCGAATCAAGTCGTGACCAACTGCACCACTAAAATTCCACCGTATTGGCTGCTGCTTTACGTCACAAGATCACGTGACACAGGTGACAAAATGGCGGATGTCGTAAAACAAGTCTTATCCGCTTTTAAATCCTGTTTGGAGACAGTTATTGGCGTACGAAATGCACTTGGTATGTATTCTATCAAGTCCTAACACGTGCTGTCGACCTTGGCCACGTCTCCCCACCCAGTAACGCACGTCCGCCCCGCTGATGTTCGCGGCTGATGTCCTCTCCACGGGCGGATCACAGATCAAAGCGAGGCTGGCCTGATGGTGCGCTAGATACGCTTATCTCACATCCCAGTCGGCGACGGGCTTATTAATTAGAGGTGTCGCCCTCAAAGGCACTAATTATACGCTTATACGGTGTAACGGCGAACAGATATAGTTTGAAACGTGATAATTAAATTGTAGATTTTCAAACAGACCTAAAACTTTACACAGTAGAACTCCAATTATAAGACCACTTCAATAAGATGGTCAATTTAATTAAAAGAACATTGATTTTAGACCTTAGTCATACATAAAGAGACTGTCAATGATATATATCCGTCTCTCTATCGAGGCCCCTCGAAACGAGATCCTTAGAATGTCTAGCTAAGGGGGGCTCTAGAGAATCTCAGAACGAGGCCAAATCTGCGCCTTTCTGATTAACGTTTCAATGTCGTCTGTGAGGCTAATTAATAAGCAACGTCAAACGTAACAATGGAACTGGGCCACTGACGTCATTCATTATCATTTTCTATTAAAACAGTGTTGACGTCAATTGGATTCGTTTGTTCAAAAATCGGTTACGATCAGATCAATGTCAATGTGACTCCAGTGTGGTCTCCGGTTTCCATTTTCATTGTTTAGGATTTTGGTGTTTAATAGGTCGTCTTTGCCACAAGAATCTAGTGTTTTTGTTGCTTCTGTGACTTTTGGCCCGATTTGTACACCTTCGTAGTAGCTTATGATCTGACCAATCGAGTTAATGTATCAGGTTTGAGCAACAGGTGGAGGCGATAGTGATCTGAGTTTAAGTAAGCAGACATTAAGGTTCATGCGGTACGCGCGTTTTTGTTGGACGGCCTGCTGTTATTGACCAAAGGCTCGTGTTAGAGTAGGCACTGGAGTGACACTATTCAGCACGACAGTCATCAGTATATCTTGATAAACCAGCAATGGCTACGTCGCCATTACCGAGTCGGCTTCAATATTCAGGAATTTCCGACCCCAGCTTGAAACTAAGCATAGAACTAAAGTGGAGGTACAGTGCTGAAGTAACACAACTGAAGTGCATGAACCAACTACAAATGCAATAATAGAACTGAAGTTGTGGCGCCATGCTTACAGTCATTCAGCTGTAGTGGCTGCACCAGTTGTGTAGGGGATATAAACAACTGGTGCTTCAGTCCAAGTTGTGCAAACTTTGCAGGCTTTTTACATTCGTTAAACCTTCTATATGGAGTTTTAATGAGAAGACACGGGCGAAGCAAGATCTCAATATTTTAATTCTTTACCCTGATCATTATTTCACATATATATTGCAAAAACAAATAACGATATCGTGTCATGCAGACTTATCTGTTCGTGTAGCTGCTGAACGGGGACTACCCAGGGCCCACTCCCCTCACGACATGATGGCCTGGCTAATTGATTGACCATGACAGGTGTCGGACAAGATCGCTGACCAGATACTGACCAGATAGTGACCGTTCTAATGGCGGGGTGTGATGTGGTGTTGCCGGGTCACGGCAGATAGAATTTCCTAACATGAGCCTTTTACCTGTCGTGGTCTGGTGTTTGGTCCTTAACCCATTTATTATGGCTCGAGGCAGATACGAAAAAAAAACTACTTAAGGTGGGGGCTCTGAAAAAACTTTGCTGGCAGGGGGAGGGGGGGCTTGAATATCAGTGGTGAATTTATAGGGACGAGCCAGAAAATTGGTAGTAATTTTAATGTGTGTATGTGTGTGTGTGTGTGTGTGTGTGAAAATTATATCATGAAATTTAATGTTTTTGGTGTGGGGGGGCTATAATAGGCAGTGGTGAATTGCTGAAATGGGACGAGAGAACATTGGTGATAATTTTAGTTTTTTTCTGAAATGCTCAGTAGTCCTTATTATAGAGGCTGTATAAAATAAAGGAAAAACAGTTGCGGTTTCTTTAAAATTGGTTTGATTTTCATTTATTCTAAATGTTTTACCAAGCTTTTTCTAATGAGGCACTGTCCGTTTAAAATTTCTGAAATTCCTCCGTAGCATCCTTATTATAGAGGCTGTATAAAAGTAAAGGAAATACCTTGTGGTTTCTTTTTATAAAAAATTGTTTTCATGTGTATTTATTCTAATGTGTTATTCCTAAGCTTGCGTGTGAATTAATGCGGATAATGTATCTCTCTGAATGAGTTTACGTAGCGTATTTTACGTAAGTTCCAACAAAGTTTTGAGAATTTCAATCTTGGTGATATCCCACGCGTATGTCTGCGCATGTCTACGTATCCTGCGTATTGAGTTACGGGGTCCTTGAGTTCGATTCTTGCGGTCCTACCAAGGCATCCGCATCTACCGTAATTGTCAATTGGGGTTGTAAAACTTAGGGTTGTCAAAACCTGTAGGGAACTTAGACATTACTTAGTTCTTAATACATTGGTAAGTATCCTGTTTGCCTTGCTAGCATGCTATAGACCACAGACACAGAGAGAGAACATTTAAATTCCATGATATTCAAACACCTAACATTAACAACTGAAAGGGCTCCATTTTCGTCCATAATCATCCGATCCAATCACAGAGCGCACTAATGGACCGGCAGGTGGATTATCGGCTAATCTCACTGACCGCTCCGATGACCATCGCTATCTTAGCGCCATCTACACACCGTTAGCGGGTTTCCTTTTAGTGACCATTCACCAAGTGACCATTGAGTGACTACTCCTATCTCGCCGCGCATCTCCCAACATGTAGGAGCGTGTCCTGTTACACCCCCCCCCGCCCCCGACTTGACCCATGTAATCAGCGTGTAACGATACAATGGGCCTGTTGCTAGTGACCGTTACGATGACCGCATTGCGGCGGCGGCGGCGGCGACGACGGGGGGGGGGTCTGTTCTTCTTTGTGGGTTAGGTTTGATTTAAAGTTCTAGAATGGTGAGCTAGAATGGTGAGCTTAAACATAACGTGAGGTGTCTACATGTTTATATTGAATAACGTACCAGGTTCACTGGGTGTCAGCAGGCTGTTGGTGCGAAGGCAAATGACAGTGTGTCAATGTATACGTTCTTTGTATTGCTCTAATCCCATATAACTATAGCGAAAGGAGTCACATCTTTCTCACACGGTTTAGTGGTGTCAGACAATCCCAAATATCGCAGCCCAATCAGCCCTGTTGTTGTTGTTGCAGTAGCCATTGTTAACAGGCACAGTGTTCAGCATCTCAATAACAACTGCTCACCAAACTGACACTGTTTAAGAATAGCTCATAATTCACTTTATCACAGTAAATTGCTGCCGCCATTACCCCATCATTCGCCCGTCTCGGTCACTGCTGCCGTCTCCACCGACCATTGTCTCCGTCACAGCCCATTCCGAGGGTCAGTCAGTGGTCAGCTTTGGCAGTCTGACCCCTGGTCACTGCTTTAGTCCATGCTCATGCATTGACCACTGGTCACTACGGTCAATCCGAGCGGTCATCTGGTCACTAGTGGCCATTGTGTCCGTCACAGTCCGTGTGGGGGTCAGTGTGGTCATCTTTGGTGCCGGACTGACCCTCTCACAGCGGTCATCGCGGTCTGCTCTGGTCACTACGAGGGTCGGTGGTGGTCACTACTGGTCACTATGGGGTCAGTGAGCCAGTCGTTAATCTCAAGAGGCCGGATAATCCCATTGTGTGGACTCGGTTTTCCGTTGCTCATCAACTGGTTTATTATTCACCAGTTTTGAGTGTCACACATTTGTGAACCACTTGATGCTGATGCTTTTGTTAATTTGGTTAATTGCCAATAAGTTATTTTTATTGATAATCTGTCACAAACTGAAACATTTAAAGCGTTGAGCGTGAATATTCCCCGTGTTGTGTCGGTGATAATGATTTCAAAGTCACAGAAATCTCCCTGATGATATTCAATATCATTTGAATTTAATTGGTGTCAAGTTTATCATTGTAAAACCTGCTGAGGCGGGTAAATTTATTAACGTGGGAGAAAATGCCGCCACTTATAATTTTTCGCCTGCACTAGACAGTGGACTAATGTGTAGATGTCTATCTGTGACTGTGGGAAGGATGAACCAGCAAGGTAATGCGACGGACAAAGCCTCATTAATTTCTACAAGGGAATCTGCAGATAATAAATGAGGCTGAACTGTTGCCTGGAAAGTCGGTGTAAGGCTCAGAGATACGGACACGACATCCAAAATCTTGTTTTATGACCTTCAGTCTCAGTGGAACACATCAATCTAAGTCTACGAATAAAAATATACAGTGGAACCTTCAATGCAGACCGCATCTATAAAGAGGCCACCTCTCAAGCAAGGTCATTTTTACTGATCCAAATATCGCAAACCTTCATAAAGCGACCGGTTGTGACCAGCTCGCAGGTGGTCCTGATAGAGAGGTTTAACTACACTGTTGGACGTAATGTGACAGTTCAGTGGTGGAATCTGTGGTAGTCGCTCTGTCAGTGTGCATACGTGGGTGACAAAGCTTTGTTGACGGTGACATGACGTTGTGAAGATTCTTGTAGAGGGAGATTATCGGGCAGATAATCTGAGAGGACACAGGCAGGTGAATCGTGTCACCCAAAACTACATCAGAGTCCTTGGGCTCGGCAATAGGCTGTATTCTGCACTCTCAAGTCTAGCATGCGTGTGTTGTTGGTGTTTTTTTTTCAATTCTTAATTTAGAGCTTTATTAATAATCTATTCACTGATAAGAAATTCGTCATTCAAAAACAAATTAGACACTTAAACCTGAATTCGATCTATTTTTACCAGTCTGCCATGGTGAAACCAAAAATAGACTCCTTACAACGTGACCACTAAAATGTACACAACCCGGCACTACAGCCGTTTTTTGTACGTCGCACGTTTCCCTTGACATTGCGCATGCGTGGAAAGCGTCCGTTGCTCAGAGAAGAAAACGTCTTCACTTTTCTGCTGATGAATTATGGTCTATGAGACTTTCTATCCTTGGTTGCGCTTTAAAATAGATTTTGAAATTCGCACTGAACCCACAAAAATGATGAACTTGGTTATCAACACAGGACACTTTTATGCATAAAGGATTGATGTCAAAGTTTACATCCCATGTCCTTTCATTAACTTTTTCCACTTCCAACAATCCAAAGATTCCTCTTCAAAACTTGAAAAGCAACATTCAGCTTTGGCATTCTACACATTAGCCATTTTTATATTTTAGATTCCATTTTAATGAATTAATGCTTTGGAAAAACACACAAAAAACACAAAAACTATCGTCCAAGTGATCGCTCAAAGGTTCACCTTCACCGAGGTACAGGCAACATAATTACAGACCAGCTCAATCTTCCCCTATCTCCTTATCCGCGCCACATCTTGTTTTTCACCGCTAGGATGACAATTGATTTTTCACGTGCACAGTTTCGCCCGAACCCCCAATACCTTCCCCCCGCCCCCATAGTCCTATCTCCAGGTCCATCTTCTATCTCCGCCAAGACGACAATCCATTTGTTACGTGAATGCCTTTGAATAGGCGCAGCAATGCCACGGTGATTATTTAGCACCCCCATATCCCCGTATTGCCCTAATCATCTGCTTTCATCCTTCCCAGTGCAGAGTTTGTCATCCACATGATGTGTTTTGAGAATTCAAAATCACGGCTACCTGCGTTTTACCGTCAGATTCTAATGGGGTATTGTTGTAAACCAGCTATTCGAAGAAGCGGCGGGCATCCTCTCATAGATATTGTCTTGTCAGCCACATTCAGTTCGTCAAATAGATTTATACTATCTTGAAGTTGTTATAATTACATATCTACATGTACGTTACTGCTCTTGAATAATTACATGTTACTATTTTTTTAACATAGTCGTGTGCTTTGCAGGAGAAAAGTTGCATGTCTATGTTTGCTTGAGAATGAGCAACCCCGCCAGATTACTGCCTGGCACTGCCGTATCGTGTCTGGTGCTGTCACTTGGGCGGGGAGGAGAAAATAGGGACATGCTCCGGCCTGAGGCCCTGGGTGTGAATTGCCGTCGTGCGGTACTCAAGTCATCTAATAGTCCGTCTCAGGGAACTGAACAAACTAGCAGCTCATCTGTTCGGATTCTTTTACCTAATTAAGTGGTAAAACTACAGATCAACACGGTCTTTTCATCCTCAAAAGAGAAGTGATCTCGACACGGAGCTAGGCTTAATGAAAAGTGTGTATGCGTGCTGTTGCAGGAAGTTCGCACTGTAGGCGGCATGCGGGTCGCTGCTGCTGCTATCTCTGTCTGACATCTCCCGATAAAGGATGAGGCTGATGTCTCTATCACGGCAGCGTGGTCGCTACCCGGACGACGACGGACCACGTGGTTGTGTTGATGACGGACCACGTGGTTGTGTTGATGACGGACCACGTGGTTGTGTTTTGGTGGTTGGAACACCGGCTGTCTCTGTCTAGGTTCCTCCTCTAACCTGAAGCATCAGTTTCACTCGCTCAACTTAACATCGTGGTGTGGCCCTCCTGCGGCCCGCCCCCTCCAGACACCCCCATCCCCGCGGCGGCCGTCACGGTGACCCATTGATGGACTGCCTTCACGGCCCTCTAACCCGCGCTGAGTCCGCACGTACTCGACCCAAGCGCAGTATGTAAATGTGGCAGTTATGTCCGCCGACCTCAGCCCGTAGCGACCCCTGTAGTGACCCCCGTGTAACCCCAGGCTGACCCCACAGCTGTCACAATCACCACCAGGCTTGGCCCTAGTATAATTTCTTATGCTTATGATTGCATCAACAGTATTAATTTGTGTACACAACCAAAACTCGAATGTCTATATAGTGGCTCATACAATTAGCATGCTACTGCGTATGTATTTACACGACAGACTTCCGTTTCCACACACTTTCAGGTTGTTAGTGGAGTGCAATTACTGACTGAGCCATGAAAACCGCCACCAATCCATCTCACCACCCCGCCGTGCCCCCGAGTCACAAGTAAATGTGGCAGTTATTGAGCACGCCCTACTCACTATCTACTCACTGCCTCCATTGACTCCTCACCCCGCTCACCCCTCGAGCTCGGCGCCCTCCTGCCATTCACCGTGCCCGGCCCAGCCATTCTCCCACAGCAGACCTTGGCACCCCCGCCACTCTATCACTCTCCTATCACCGTACCCGGGTCTATTGTGTGGCACACCCCAGCCTTTGACCCCCTCGGGCCTGCGCACACCAACCACTCTATCACCCTGCCGCCGGCTCCCCCCAGCCATTGACCCCCTAGGACCCGCACCCTCCCCGCACGTTAACCCCCGGGCCGCCATGGTGACCCGCCAGCTGGAGGGGAGAGTGGAGAGAAAGGCCTCGAGCAGCCGCCGGTTATTGTAGTTATTGTGCTCAGTGACCTGCCGCCGCAACCCCGCAGGTGGATGCAAACTCAGTGGAACATACTGTGTTGGATGTACCTATAGGCAGCATTTGCTCTATCCGTTTTGGAGACGACAAGTCAGTAAAACAGCAATATGGATTCGGGTCATACTAGTAGATTACATGATACCGTGACATAAATACAGTGGATCCTCTCAATTAAGACCTGAGGGTTCGCGTCAAGGAGGTGATAAAGAGGTGGTCTCTTTGTCGGTCGACGCACCATCAACACGGACCATGAGTGGGTCATTGCAAGTTGAGTCGTTGGTAGTTGAGTCTAAGACAGGGCCAAGACAGGCCAGTTGGATCTGGTTTCGTCTCAGGTGTCTCATTTGGAACGATAAGAAACTACGCTGAAACTCTTGCTCAAGTAGAACAACATCGTTTCCTGTTTTAAGCCGATGAGGGTTCTCACTTTTCCCACCCAGGCCACACACACAGGAGCGTCACCCCACATTACGTCATCACCGGGGAGATTAGAAGAGTTTCACTGTAGTACGAGCCCGTCCGGAAGTCTTTACGGGGCCATTGAGCTTTCTGATCACTTCCGGCTGCTACAATGTTACACGGAGCGCGAAAACAGACGAGAAACTGGAGGGAATAACTTCGACTGATGCGGGGAACTCTGGGGATTAGTGCTTCCTGTACGTCAAACGCTGAACGTGAGTGTTGCAGAACGTTCGACGTAAAAGACCGTGGTCGGCGTTCACGAGAATGTCGTGGTATTCCGATGCTCCCGAATATTTATATAAAAAAAAGTATTTTAGAGTCCAAGCTGGGTTTTAGGGCAGAATCGCATTTCCGCTGTCCACTGGGACTCATCCTTTACCATGCATTCTTTACCAACATAGGTGACTTTCTGTTCCAGTAAATTGACGTCAGTTTTCGGTGCAGAGTCACTGGTCATTTCCACGCAGTTTAACAGCAGGTGTAAAAAGATCATAGGAATCTGTTCCTACTACTAAAACTGGGTTAATTGCTAGAGTTCAGTGCTCCCCAATAAGCAATAAACACTTAAATCAAACTATTAACGCACACCCAAAAGTCATTCTATTCGCTATTCACCAAAATTAATGCATCAAGAAACGCACCCAGAAACTGCAACCGGCCTATTGATTCCGTGTTACACTCTGAACCCACTAATTGTCACCAGCTTGTGATTCGTTCACTGACTTCACAAGCTGACACAATGCCGCAGTCGGGGCTCTTGGTGCCTTGTTTCAGCATGTTTCAGGAGCACAATGCTGGTCTTGCTGGCTTGGCTATCACGGACACCTTGCTATGGTGGACGTCAGCGTTGAGTGTTGTAAAACACATTATGGGTGCTATCTGTTGTTTGACGCTCAAAGCACCTCTTTAATACACTTCAAGGAGATACGTTGCCCTCCCAAACCTCCATAAAGAGACCAACACGATCCTCCATAAAAGGACCACCCCCTTTTGAGACCTCTTGTATGTTTTGCTACTGTAGAAGGTCCCTGCTAAGAGCGGTCCTACTAGAGACGTTCTTCCGTAGCTACAAGCTTGTCACCTCACAAGGTTAGTATTTGCTTTAATTTCATATTGTCTATTCACAGTCATAACAGGACAAAAACAGAAAATCATATCACATTACAAATTAACATTAGGACCTGTTGTCTATTGGAAGTGGCAGGAGAGGATTATCTCATTTACACGCGATAATCCCGAGATTAGCTCGAGAGATCAATGGCTACGGGCGATAGCATCAGGGCGGGTGTTGCGACAGCTCATTCTTCTCTTGTTTCCACAAAACAAAGGCTTTTCTTCTCCAGTAACAGGCCTACGGGGCGACCACCCCAATAAGCCTTTTCACTGGCTTTTACGTCGAACGTTCTCCAACACTCACGTTCAGCGTTTGACGTACATGAATCAACGTCAAACGTCTTTGGCTGGCTTTAATTTGTGGTCACATGGTAAAGAGCCTCGCTTTGGTTACAATGTGGCAGGTGCGTGACTTAAGTCCATCGGCCAAAGATTATGATTCAGTCTGTGGCTCTAGGCCAAGGTGTGGTGGTGATGAGCTGTTTCCGTGGGTTGTATCGTACTGCTCCATGCTTTCATTACGTCCCGCCACACAATTCTACACAATAGTGTTTGTCTCCGCCGTGTTTTACCACCACATAGTCTGTCTGATCCGCGGAGGGGGGGGGGGGGGAGACTTTTCAACTCGGCTAATTTCGTCCGGTGATACATCAAAACTACTGTGCAACTCCCCAAATAGGGCAGTGGTGCGGTGTCACGGGGTTATGTCACATACGGGATCAGTTTACGGACTGTTCTAATGACAATGCCACTCATCCTCTCTGCCAGCATACAGGGATTGTGGCCATTGCAAGGTGGTCGCCTTACAGAGGTGTCCATGTCTGCATGTTGCAACGTACCAACCACCTGCACCTCCAGATCTGCAAAACTACATGGTTATTGTAAAAATCACAAATTGCAAACTCATTATGCCGCTCATAAACAAATCACAACAGAGCGTATTATCCGTGGAAACCTTAGTCCGGATAATCTCACTAATCTGTCGATAATCCGCCCCTAATCCTCTGTCACAATTGACACTGTTATCGGCGTCCTTTCTGGTGTCTCGCAGTTTTCTCCCAAAATGCACCAGTAATTGCCTTTATTACGGAGCCACAAAAGAGACAAGACAAACTTTTCTTTTACTATCCAGATTGCTTTCTGTCACTATCTCAATCGCTGCTACAATGGCGATTGTCGAGCAGAATTAACTGGATTGGTGGCCGTTTTCGATTTGATTCAAGCTAATTACGGTGGAAAAGTCATTACATGAGCAGATATGACAGATTTCAGTGTCTGATTGTTGCTGTAATGTGCTGGGACATTCCACTGGTATTGTAGCCACAATGGGGCTGCCATAGGAGGGTTTCTCCTATAGTCCACTAATACCAGCTCAAATCTCTCAATTGCCACGTTTAGGGCTAATCGTCCAAAAACGCAGACAAATAAGAAGCTATTAATATCTCAGGCCTTTCATACATTTAATACATTGGCCCATTTGTAAGTGGCTCGTAATCTGCCTGTAGTGGCACAATAACAACCGCCAGACACCCACTCACTCACCAAAGAACACAGAGATAGATAGAGAGAGAGAGAGAATATAACTGAGCTCACCAGAGCATCCAGGTCTACACCAGACTAGCAAACAGCATAGTGCGTCGGTGGCTTGTCAGTCAAGATGTCAATGTTTCCGTCTCTAGACACCCGCTAGACACGCGGAAGACGTGAGGCTGACACTCACATTACGTTCACAACAAGATTCGAACCCTGAACACTAGCCATTGTAGCAGCGATTGAGATAGTGACAGAAAGCAATCTGGATAGTAAAAGAAAAGTTTGTCTTGTCTCTTTTGTGGCTCCGTAATAAAGGCAATTACTGGTGCATTTTGGGAGAAAACTGCGAGACACCAGAAAGGACGCCGATAACAGTGTCAATTGTGACAGAGGATTAGGGGCGGATTATCGACAGATTAGTGAGATTATCCGGACTAAGGTTTCCACGGATAATACGCTCTGTTGTGATTTGTTTATGAGCGGCATAATGAGTTTGCAATTTGTGATTTTTACAATAACCATAGGACTATAGGCGTGAGGCAGACACTGTGTTTGTGCTGTTGCCGGGACAATGTGTCATGAGACCGGATGTTGACCCCAAGCTTCCGGGTCAGCAGTGCTTTCCAGGATGCGGTGCAGCATCCCGTGCCGAGCATACGGCTTACAACATGCACTGGACACTTTTCCAAACAAGGAAATCCAAACAATGATCATGCCCATGATTTTTCGTGGTTTAAGTAATCATATTTAGAGTTTTACAGTTATACCGAGGCACTAGATTAATGCCGCTTAGAATGGAGCCTTTAGAGAATGAAAACTCTCAGTTTATTTGTTTGAAGACAAAGTCTGCCATTCCGCTTGTTTTGAGAGATTGGTACTAATGGTCCGTGGTTATAATCCCACCATTCATCAGAAGACTTTCTTACACGTACAACGGAACACCTTGGTTATCGGTTGGTGGTCAGTGGGTGGTCAGTGAGTGGTCTGCCGATACTAGCTGAACACACTTGTCAAGCGTCTGGCTTGTAGAACTAGGACATGGACACGTAAGGTCCTGTGTTCAGTTCCTAACATAAACTAGACAGCCTCACACGCCACTGACCCGGCAAACTTGGACATGCCAAGTTGTTAGCGTGGTCAATATGATAAGGTGCTCACTTTCAGAGGGTGATCTCATTATCAAGTTGCACAGTATGTACTTCACTGGTCCGCCTATTGTGTACACTATGTATGTTAAATGCACTTCCACGAAAAAGTCTCAATAACAGTTTCTACAGTGTGAACAAGAGACCTTCAGAAAGTGACACAATAGAGGTATTCTCTCTCTCGGCTGGCAAGGAAAGTGTGTTTGTGGAAAAGGAGAATGGTGCCTATTTCACTTATCGTGTTGGGTTTGCCAAAGAGTCGGCTACAGTGCAAACCCCACTTACAGTGAAAAGTGCTACAGAAAGCCTTACGTCTGGGGACACTGGGGACACTGGGGACCCTGTATAGTTCCAGAGTGGCTGACGGTATCTGATGGACTCGCCATTGGCAAAACCTACGGGTATCCAAACGTCTGAGTGACTTTTTCTTTACTAGTTGGCCACCAGCAGGTGTTTGTTTGAGCCACAATGACAGCTTTGGTTGGATCCTTTCTTGAACATTATATGCAACACGCATGGTGTTATTTTTGGAGTCCCTCTACAACTTCATATATCACGGAATATACGATCTCTTCTACTAGATCTAACGTTGATCATAATTAGATAATAGATAAGCGCATATAGAAAATTCTAGAGTGTCCATTGTAGGTCATAGAGATATACACTGGTACACGTATCCTTGCTCGGCTTGTGTAGAAGCAGTGGACTTCCGGGGATCTGTGGAACTTACATTGACTCACTTTCTCTGTGTAAAATCTCTGTCATGGCCACGCTCTACTTATCGTAGAACAACATTGTTTTCTGTTATGTACAATAGACATATTTATCAAAGGGGGAAAATGAAATGGAATGGTAAGTGCTCTTGATATTCATGGGAGTAATATAAGTTTAACAGTCTAGATTAGTGTGTCAAATCACTGTCAATGTCATTTATTATGCTGCAAAACATAAAATGTTTGGTATTGGAATGGCGTAAATAATCAATTCAACTGAGGAAAACTGCAATTGAAACTGGTTGAATGAAATAAAGAATTATTCTTTACAGTAGTTGTTTTATTACGTCAGGCAAATGTACCGAGTCTCCGCTATCTATAACACCAACTCTGCCAATTTCAGAAGAAACTATGAAGTAAAAGGTCATAAAAACTCATAAAGCATGAAATCTTGAGGAATCTTCTCCCAACTCAGGAAATATTCTGGCTCTGCCTAAATTCAAAAGAAATATATAATGTAAAAGGTCATAAAACTGAAGCTCCAAAAGTTAAGACTCACAAAGCGTGAAATGTTGAGGAATCTTCCTCAGTGTGTTGGAATCTCTGGCTAATCGGCCGGTGCAGAGTGTAAAACATGGCTAAGGCAGGAAATAGAAATAACTGGAAGGCGAGACAAAGTCAGGGAACGGCGAGTCTTTGTGGCTAATTACAGTGCGAGGTCTCCGCCTCAGTGGAGGCTTTGTTCTCGCGTGTCTGTGCTGCCGGGGCAGGTCTGGTGGGGGAGGGCCCGGTGAGCAAGATAACACGTACGTGTACGTGCCTGGTGAATGCAGAGTGGAGCTGTGTTGTGGAATGTGCGTGAAACTGGTGAAGAAAAGTCGCGGATTTTACCGTTAGGACGGGAAGGAGTGGTGAAAAACACAAAGATAGGTTTGTTGTAATTCTACGGCAAATATGAACATGAATATGAATTATGTATGGCATTATTTGGAATTTGTATGAAAAGTGATGTGAGTTTTGGGGTTAGAGTTTCCTGTACTGGTGCAAATTGGCACTTTGACCTTCCCTTTGATTTCCCAATCACCCGAACAATATGGTGAACTGTCAACAGTGACAGCACCAACTTAGTTCTTAATATGATTTTTTTTTACAAATAAATCGTGATGAGCGTGGTCACGGTGTAGGACTGTTGGAGGTCGTGATAATCTTCCTGTGACTAGTTTTCCCCAGTAAATGATAAACTTTGAAAGAAAATTGAAAGTGAAAGGTCGTCTGTTGTAGTCATCATTGCAAAATTCGCATTTAAGAGGACCTTAAAATCTCCCAATAAGCCTCAAAATGCCACATGGTGCTTGATTACAAAAAGGAAAACCCCCAGACCTGGCTACTACTAAATAAATGACCCCACCAGGTGCAAACTGCGAAAACACGAAAGCAACTCACGTCCACTTGCTCTGATAATCCTCTCCTAATCCCGCTAATCCCGCTAATCCCGCCTCTGATCGCTCACTCGGCGGCTGCTCATGAATATTGATGAGCTGAGCCGCCTGCCGAACGCTGATTGGCTGAGCCGCGCTGGTCCCGCCCCTCGGCCGCCGCCGCCGCCGTCACCCGGGGTCTGACAGAGTGAATCTTGAGGATGTCATAGACAGTGGAGACTTTAACGCCGCCAAACCTTCTGCTGCTTGTTGTTAGAGAGTCGAGGCGGACAGGGACTTTTTGTTTCAATATCGGAACATTGTGATTTAATATCCGTGCGGACTTTTTGGCATTCGTTAGGACTTTTTGAGCAGGACTATAGCAGATGTTGAGGGAATTCTGCTGAGCAGCACGGAGACTCAATGGATACTGACGAGAAAGCTGCAGGTGAGTTTTTGAGTGGTTTGTAATGAGCAAGAGAAGTGCTCTTACAGAATGGGTTCTGTAGCGGTGTTATGGTGTGTAGTCAATGTGTTGGATGTTTTTCCTGGTATTGAGCAGCACCGCAAGAATTACTCACCTCACGTTCTATGAACTCAATCATTCAAACTTTACAACTTTACATAGTGTTTTAAAGGTGTGTTGAATGTTAGAGCTTTGCCATTTTCTGGTGTAAAGTGAGAGTTACTCAGCTCATCTAGAGGAAGCTCAACCCTTCAAACTGAACAACTGCGCTCGGGTGACCAGAATTCCCTGTATGTTTTTACTGGACTAGAATCCACTAGTTTGTGTTGAAACGTTCTATATTATAGTTGTTTAGTTCATCTAAGTTTCTTGTTTACAAAACAAACCATTATATGTTATTGAAATTGTTTTTGCGTATAGACACAGTTCAGTGTTTTGAAATATTAGAGCCAATCAAAGCACGCCAATACAAAAACACGCCACCAGGTCAGAGGAATAAACAATAAAATGTAGATAATTACAGCTCGTGCAAGACCAGCTTAAACAGAAACTAAACTATTGTCAAATATATGCAAATAGTTGAACCAATTGGTCATTAATTGCGAATAGAATCTGGCGATGATATCACAGGTTTCTGGGTGCTGATGTGGGCGCTGGTCGGGTCACAAGAGGTGCGCTTGGCTGCACCCACGCCGGGGTCTGGAAGACATGGAACCACGCACGCCTGGTCTAGGTTGTGTTGAACCCCCAGCCCTAACAAGACATGCATTCCACTGTCCCGGCACGTTAGCCTTGGTTCACAATGCAAAGCGTATAGAAGACCGTCCAGCGAATGGCCTCAAGTGGTCTACATAGAGACATGGTCTTTTCATAGAGGTACCACAGTGGTATATTTATGGTAGTTTGAAACCATGAGCAATTGCTCCAACAAAGAGATTATCTTGTCAAGGTGTTATGCACATGTACGTGTTTTCATTTGTAAGTTATGATGTTATATATTTCCAAGAAATGGCTCCAAAATGAGACCTTTAATCAGATTTACGAGACCGTGTTCAAGGTTCTGACACAATAGAGATGCACCGACCACTGACCTGCTGTTTGTCCTTTGTGGGCCGAGTCTCGCTAGTGTGGCACACATGGTTACCTTATATACTGCTCACAGAAAATATCATTATGCATTCAAATGTCTACAAGCAGAGCAAAGGTTTGCAAATGTCGAATAACAGCAACTAACACCGCGTAGAATAAGCTGAAAACTAGATCACTATAAGTGTTGATTTTTAAAAAAACCTACACACCTCTGAACTTAAGATGTCCAGAATTAGCGCAGGGTTAGACGTGTCGGTGGATGGTCAGGTGCGGCACTATGTAAGAACCCCATGGAGAGAGACCATAGAGCACCACAACAGTCCTGTCGGAGACCTATGGCCTGGTTCCGACAGTAGCACGGTCACGGCGTTACTGTTATAACTCAACAAACCGACACCACAACAACATGATACAGAGCAACCTGAGTTTCCGTCACCAGCTCGGCCAGACGAGTCCCAGGCAGACAGCAGGGTACCGTGCATGGACAGGAAGCAACCATCAGTGCCGCCAGCCGGTGCTGGGCGTACCGACCCCGGACTAAACAACGCCCGGCCGGCCGTCTCAGGAAGGTGTCCGTGTTTCTCGCGTGATTGCGAGTGGGCGGAAGGCGGCCTATTGTAGCCGCTGGCATTGAGCAATGTACGTCAGAACTTTGTCTCTCCATTGTCTAGCACAAAACCGTGTGTTTTCTCCATTATAGAATTTGTTTTCTCCATGATATACTCTACTTTCTTCACTTTGTGTCTGTTTTCTACACTGATTCACTCAATGGTCGTGATAGAGTGACCATGCGCTGTGAGTGTGGTTGTGGTTGTGGTTGTGGTACGGAACTCACATTTGACCTTCTCAATGAGTGGCTACTTGGTTCAGCACGTCAGACTTGTTTTCATGTAGGACAAAGTGCGAGTGTAGAAAACAATGGTTTCATGAATACATGCAAGGTCAGACTGACAGAAAGAGTCACTGCTAGAGCCAAAAACGAAATAGTACAATGCAAAGATAGATCAAAGGCATAAACAAAAGAAAACGTAGATAATTACAGCGTAGTCAAAACCAACTTAAAGAAAAACTAAACAGCTGCCACTGGGCGCTACTGGTGATATCATCAGGGTCTGGAAGACATGGTCCTGTACACGCCTTTCGCCTGGCCTTGGTTCACAATGCAAAACGTGTAGAAGAATGTTTCCATGTGATGAATACACAGCAGTCAGACAGACAGAAGGGTAGCCAGCTAGCCAGCCAGGTTCTGAATACAGCCAGCCCAGAAGATGAGAGGCCATGCATAGAGAAGAAAGTATGGGAGGTTCAGATGGAACCCTCAATAGAGATAACAGCCACTTGAACTGTGATTGTTTGCACATTACAGCCACTTGCTGGTGGTTGGTGTGACAGTTAGAAAGCTGAGTCTTATCACGTGTGTATTTGTTCCCACAACCCAGTGTTGGTGTGAATGTACAATCATCATGTGGAAGCATTCACTCACTTGCTGGCGTCTGTTCAATCTCCTGAAATATCTATGCACTTTCTGCATAGAATGACAGTTCTTTCTATCCCTTTTCTCACCAATTTGAAACAGTAGGAAAAGACATAGAAATAAGAACTATGACGAATACCACCTATGGGTAAATTAAACAACTTTTTTCCATTATGCTAATGGTATACCGTTGTTTTCGTCATGTTGACTATACAATTTACTACTGCTCAAGTGGCATGTATAATCTACAAACAACCACGTATCACTCGCTCACAGCTTCTGTGACCGTCCAGTGACCAGGAGGGATCGTGCTCTCTCGACTCTCACCTCCTCACACAGCCCTATCTTTATAATCTGCTGCCACTTGACGACCAAAGCCCCATCACTACCCAGAAAGTCTGTCAACACCCAACAAGGTTGTTAGAAGGTGGCGGTTTTATCGCGCACCTGTCGTGGTAACAGTAAGGTGTGAATGTGGAACGAGCTTCACGTGTTTGGGGATTACCACCTGGTACAGTGGAACGTCTGACGTCTGACACTTAGAGGGGAACGTCAGAGGTCTGAGGTCTAACGTGCACCCTTTGTAGAAACACACCACCTGTACACAACTAGACAGGTTTGAGTGATTGGTTTCATCTACCGTGAGTCTTTCTAAAGAGACCGCCTCTCTGATAAGACCACTGGAGGCGAGCCTCACAGGGGGCCTCGATAGAGAGGTTCTCCCGTATGGTGGCTCCTCGGTCATCTTCCCATTGCCGTGTTTGCTTTGGTCATCATATGGAGTGGGCGCTGTTTGCATTTGGTTTAGCGTGAATGCATAATCACAAGCAATGTGCTAATCCAACTATAGCCTTCTTCATGAATAATGATGAGGCTGTCGTCAAGATTCAGCTGCTTCATAAGAAACTAACAGACTGAACCTGTTCAAAGATCGATCCTTCATTGTCAGTTGACGTGTTGCTTTTGTATAATGTCAATGCAGAAATATAGAACTTTGTCGATCTCTCTGCACGCGCATTTTATACCAAATACTGATCCCGCTCAATTTACCTGTTTATAAACTCATTTGTCGACCAGTTTAAGAATCAACCATTCTTATCAAACCTATGAACTTATGAAGCCACCATTCTTGTCCAACCTAACTTTTTATGAACCATTATCTATTGTTGGGTTTTACCTGCCTTGGTCGTTACGATTTCAGCCGCAAACGGCGAGGTTTAAATTCAAACTTTCCTAATTGCTTGTCACAGAATTCAAACTCTGGGAATATGCCATTTTTTCTCCTCCTGTCCATTTCATAGAGAGTTACGTGATCGTGGAAAGACAAAGCATCGTCACGTAATTACGGGCTCCTCGGGTTGCCGGCCTAATAGGAAGCTCTGCCTTAAGCCGGAGCCGAGAAGGTAAAGCTAGCAGGATAAGCCCCGCCCGGTGACTTGCGGCGTCATTGGCAGATTGAGATCATCAGACGAGAATGTCACTTTTTCTGACTGTCGTTAATTGGTCTGGTAAGTAAGTGTTATAGTCTACTCAAAATGATTTCAACTGCTTGCAGTCGGAAAAAAAACATATGCAGATATACGTGGAAAGCTCATAAAAATCACTGACACCAAAAATTGGCAGCGGAAACGGTGTTTTTTTTGTGGTGATTTCGCTGCGCCGGGAAAGTGATCCGCCATTACGAGGTTTTCTGCCGTTTTCTCCGCCTTTCTAGGAGATCGGGTGTCACAAAAAAACACGGGAAAGTGACAAGTCGGGGGCGGGGGCGGGGTGTGTGTGAGGCCTTCACATTCCTGTACAGAAGGGAATCAGTCAGACAATGTGGTTACATCGCTGTGTTGCAAATTTGGCTTTGATTTGTAACGAGGAAAGAATTGCGAAGACTCGCTCTAACACCAGAGTTGCTTCTGCCCTTAGTAAACTTTTCATTGCACAATTAGACACTGAAGTAGACCAACAATACGCGTACAGCGAGGGTAATATCAAGTCCATTATTGAATATATCTGGCGAGAAACTTCAACAATGTGCACTGTCATTTGCCGTTTGTTTTTGCCCTTGTTGTGGCAACTGTTAATCTGATCACACATTTCTCCGCTATCTCACCGCCTTAGTCCTGTTATTAGGCTCTTTGTGCGGCGTTCAGACTCTGGTGTGTATTATCTCTATGAACAAATGATCGCAGCTCCACGCAGCAACAAACAAGATCCGCAGATTAGACAGCAGATAATGGGCACAAACAGCTTATTACACAGCGGCAAGTTGGTATTTAGGTAATTGGAAACAATGTAAAACGTTCAGTAGTCCACGTATACCCCCACCCCCGGCCCCCAAACTTCACTGCGCATGACGCTTCATTTGTCTACGTGAAAAATTAGTGAATTAACAAGTGAAAAATTCGCGATTTTACCGCGATAAGAGAGAGAGAATGGGATGAGGGTAATTTTTATGTCTGGTCGTGGCGGGGAAGGGAAGGTTCATTAATTAATCGGGCCACGGGTGGGAGAAGGTTTGTTTTGTGACTAAAGCACATGCACTATTATAAGTTTATGTTACAAGTTCACTGTTTGGCCGTAACATGAACCGTGATAAATCCTACACTTGTTCCACTATTATGAAGGCCTATTGTGCTCTTATTTGACAGTGACTTGTTTTCTACATATGAGTCCGTCATTTGTTTCATTCAGCTGAACCACACAGGGTCAAATCACCATCATGTTTGTGTTTTGTATTATTTTGTGTAATGTGCTGTATGAACAAGTTTTGCAAAGACGCACGACCCAAAATCAAACCATGTCCAGTGCCCTTGTTTAAATTGATCGTACCGGCTTATGTGACCATGAAACATGCTATGTTTGTGACCCTCTGTGCTTGGTTCTTCTAGACAAGGTCAGCTTGGATACCTGGCCACAACCAGCAGGCTGTAAGTGATTCTGGTCATTTGTCCCACAAGATGGATGCGCCTGGTAATTGAATATACAAGCTTTGTTCCCTAATGATGTTAGAGAGAGGGATGTAGACCCTAATAACCTCTGGAGGTGCATGGTGGCTGCCATATAGACATGATGTCTTCTAAAAAATGAACAATTACTGTATTTGTAAGCTTATCTATGATGATAGTAAGCCAATTGTGGCTGAATAGAAACTATTTGAAAGATAAACTTATACAATGTATAGGCTTGTCTGTCATACTAGACAAGTAGACATGAAGAAAAAACGAAATATGCAAGAAAAAATTAGTGCTTTTTGAATAAAGCACGATCAAATTTCAATTTTTACCAGCATTTAACAATGCATTGAGATTATTTTAATTCCATAGCTATCTAGTGTATCTTTTAGAAACTTTTTTTTGTTCAATATGCAACATTTTATCTAGAATTATGACTATACCAAGCATTTAAAGGTATTTACCGATAGTAAGGTATCAATGGCATGTGATTAAAACAGACATAACAGAGTCTGGCGTCTGCAAATCATCAGTTAACACTAGAAACAGGCCGCTTTACAAATCAAGAACAAAAACTCCGGCTCATTACAAAAGAATTAAAATGGTTGAATTGCAACATTTTGATTGTTTGTGGAAACAAAGACCTTGTGTTGTGTCTGAGTTCTCTGGTGACCTGAGACACGCCCCACAGACGAGTGTCGGTCGCGACTTGTCTTGTGGCTGCCGGAGTCTCCACGTGGTCGGAGGCAGCCGCAAAAACAGCGACAAAAACGCGACGGACGCAGACAAAAAGATTTGATCATAACGTTCCCTGCGGTGAGTGACGTTTCGCGCGATAACGAACAATTACGAGCTAATAGTCGCTAATAGCGAGATTGTGGGCAGATAGCCGGGAGGGGTGATATGAAAGGAGGGGTGGGGGTCGTAAGGCGTGTATTACATGACTTTTATTACTTGTCCAATATATGCGAAGAGCACTCCTGTTTTGGCATGTCTGCTCGGGGCTTGGGCAGATATTCATAGCATTGCTATAGGCTTCAGGCGAGTAGATATGTAGATGGGAGTCTATTGACACCCCCCCACTCCACAAACCAAACCCCAAGATTCCGTCCATACGGAGTTATGCTGTACATGAATTAAACGCTGATTAAATTATTTAGAGTTTTTTTGTCAGATGCATCAGGGGCAGAGATGGAAAACGTCAGATTTGAGATAGAACAAAATGCCAGCAGCAAATTACGCCACATTCAAACGTATTATATCGCTGTAAGAGATTGGAGAGCGGGAGTTGGAGAATAAGAAAGTAATTAGAGAGATTAACGCGTGTACAGTGCGACTGGGAGTACAGAGCACTTCCTTAAATTTGTCAGTACCTCATAGCGTGTGTGCAGTAGGTTTGTCTTGGAGCTGACCAGAACCAAGATGGATAAACCTTGTAGTAAACTAGTGCAGAACCTCAAACGTTGGTCCTAGTTTGGCAAGTGTTCTCAATTGAGGGTTAGTCCGTAAACGATATCATTTTGACCCCAGAGGACGTGTCAGAAATCACGTTCACCACAGCAGCGCACTAAGGTCAACATGCAATGATAAAGAACGCTGTTTTTAAATGATTTTCGTCTTTCTTGAAATGCAAGGAATGTTGAATTACAATTCATGTTGTTATCAACAGTGAACTTTTATATAACGCTGTCAGTCAGTTTTGATGATAGTTTCCCATTTCAAACACAGCTTTCACAGTTATCTTACAGACACAACTGAAAATGGCAAAAAGGTCACCGTCGGTTTCACGGCTTTTTAAAATATACACATGTCTTTACACTCGATGTGTATATAGCAGTGAGATATGGCGATGTCAAAAAGTCCACTTCTCTCAACTCCCTCCACACTTGCACGTCAGTGACAAAGACCAGTACACGTAACATACGTGCTGTTACGCTCGCCACCTACTTGCTATGTTGGACATGGACAGGCTGGTCAAGTGGCTGGACACGTAATCACCCAGACATCTAACACGGCGCCGCCGGCGCTTTGATGAGCCTCTCTGTACAGTGAAACCTCCAATTAAGACCACCTCTCTAAGAAAACCACCTCTATAATAAGACCACTTTTCACGGTCCCAAACCTTCGTAAAGCTACCAAAATGAACCTCTGTAGAGAGACCACCTCTCTATTGAGACCACCTATATAACACTGGTCCCAAAGGTGGTCCTAATTGAGAGGTTCTACTGTAGGTATCGCCGCCTTGGACAGTAGCACCTGAGGTAGCACCCATCAGCTCGAGTGCCGCATATGTTCCCCGCTTTTGTGTCCGCACAGCCATCTACGGCGCCGTGTTGCTTCAAGAGCAGCTACATATACCACATTTGCCGCGTGCTGCTTCGAGAGCTTTACATCTCCAGCTTCAAGTGCCGCCAAGAGCTTCGTCCTACAGACGCAAGTGTATCTTACGCAGACAAGTGTATAGGGCTGAATGGAGTGTTGCGTATATGAGATACTATACGGCGAATGGGCCACGAAAGTGTAAGGCCGCCATCAAAGTGACGGTGACGGCGGATGCGAGAGTGCGTCCGAAACACCACGTGAAAGGATGAAAAGGGAGGATGTAAGAAAAAGCTGCTCGAGTGGTTTATATGCGGTGCGATGACAATGAGATGGTGGAGCGATGTGTGGTGTTTTGTGTCAGTGGGGTGGCGTGGAGAGGGTGTTTAGGGTCCGTCCAAGTGGCTGATGCCGGAAGGGAGGGTTTTTTGTGGAGTGGGGAGAGTGTAGCCGAGAAGTGGTCTGATGCCTCAAGTGGCGGGAAGGACAAGAGGAGGAAACGCGATGTTGTTGTCAGTGGTGGAGGGTATACTTTGTCGGGCCAGAAGGACAACATCACAGATTGAAGAAAACTATAGGAATAGAATTAGAATAGCAGGCACACACTCCCGTTTCGGTAGACAAGGACTTGTGTGGCGGTTACCGTGATGTTACGCTCGCCACCCACTTGCTATGTTGGACGTGTGCAGGCTGCTTTTTTGTCTTTTTTTTTTTTTTTTTTTTTTTTTTTTTGCTGTGCACCCTCGCCACTTCCCGCTGGCCTGTCCCGGCGTCATCAAAGTGGCCGTCATGGGCAGAACGCATCAGTCAGCTGTCAGCCCGCCGCGCTAACCAGGGGTAGCATCTCAAGGTCGGGGCCGTAAATCAGAGGGTATTGGACGGGGAGGAGGTGTCTTATCTAGTGCTGTATCTCGCCCGCCCTTTGTGTCTTCTTTACGATGTTTCTAAACTTCAGATAAGTGATTTTTCACATCTTATCAATGTCAGGTTTGAAACTCTATACTTCATGTCTTGTCTTTGTCTATATTTGCTCTAATGTGTTTATATTGGGCATAAAGGCAAAAAAGAAATAGTTTTGTATTTTATGTTGTTCTGTCTATGCTATTATAATATCTAATCACAAAAATTGGTCAAAATTTGGTCAAAAAAGTTTTATTTAAGCTTTTCGGCTCTACAGAGCCCTAATCATAACAATACATTATGTAATGTACTACACAAAAATAGTAATACAAAAAAGAAAGAAAACACCATGCGATAGTTAACCTGCATATGCAATAACACCATGTATACAACAACACACGGGCGGGGTTTCTCTGGCCACACCGGGGCACTGTGTTCTGGACCCCAGTAAGTCCCTGCCACGCCTCGTTAACCACTAGAGGACCCTCTCACTCTAATGGCGGCTCCTCACACCACAGAAGTCTCCCTCCAGCTTGTTCTGGCACCACAAGTGTCTCTTATCGTTTCTCGGTGACGACCATAAGTTTCTCTGACCACCTTTTCTAGGACCACAAGTAGTTTCACCCATCTTGTTTTCTAGCACCGCAAGTGGCTTCCTGAAGCTCTTCTCGGAAACTGCGGGCAGTTTTGATCACTGTCTGTAGCGGCACAAGAGTTTAGTTCCACCACAAGTGGCTTTATCTCAACAAGTCATTCACCATATTTTCCCATGATCTCTGTGCATCATCACTATCAACATTGACCCTGCAAACTGACCTCTGGTGCTTCTCTGACTCTAAACCACACTCTTCTGCTACGTATTCACCAGTACAACTGACTGAGCTGATCTCTTCTCTTCACGGAACAAATTAGCCATGTGATAAGTCCAGAAAGCATAAGTTAATTAAATATTAGCCACAAAAACAAATACACTATAAGAGGCGAAAAACAAAGCTAGTGTGGTCCAAGTGCTGATACAGTGCAATAATCATATCATGTCATTATTAACAAAGCGCCATGACAGTCAGAATACCGTGCACACGAAGCGCTGTCCACTAACCACAGAGTCATTGAAAGCCACACTGTAGCAGAACATTAGCCGCCCAAGGGCCCTCAGCAGTCCACTCTCCACACAGATCGCCACTTGGCGCTTTGTGAACACGCGAAAATAGTTTCTCGGAGTTTCACGGCGACTCTATAAAGCCTTTGCTCTGTCACTGACGGGTGTAGCACGGCATCTTACAACTGTAGCGGCGGCAGCTTCTCGGAGATGCACTCCAATCTCTCTGATGTTTCACCAGAAAAGCAGGACTTTTGCTACATTAACTTTCAATCACTTCGCTACATCTTTTATGAGCCCCAAAATATAATCTTGCTCTGCTACCAAGAGACTGTGTCGCTTCGCTGACTTCAGACTGTTACCATGAGTGAACGGCGCATGATCAGAGGGTGGCGGGTTTGAAGCTTTGAAGCTTCCACGAAATGCGCGCCACTGAATCCACCTCTATAGGTAATAATACTAGGTATACGGGCGTGTGATTGTTTTTTGTTTTTTAGGAGGGGGAATAGCCGATTCGCATAGTCACAGATACTTGTTCACTTGTTCATTGCGCTGTTTATTATCCACTTTAATGTTGACAGCTCTCTGTGGAGTTATGAAGACAATTTACCTGAAACAACAAACTTTTAAAAACTGGACAGGATCTTTACCTTATTAGGAGTTTTTTAATACACCCCAAATACTAATACAAGAGTATACCCACTCGGGGGAAACTGCACAAGGCAAGCCTCAGAGTGATCAACTGATCTGCCCCCACCCCCACCCCAACCCGCACCCCTCACTACACAGCCACAACAATGCCCCCACACGGTCATTGACGGGAACACGACCGCCGTGACGCCGCTCAGAACGTTTCCCGCACTCGGCGCATGAAAGAAGCCGCCGCCCGGGAAGAAGCTGCTTGAGCCGGGGAGAAACTGGGCGATAATAGAAGCTATCATGCCTGGGTGGGGGATCTGTGGGGAGGACGGCAGGTTGGGGCCGCAGGGGTTTGGTGGTAACGGCGGGGATCAGTGGAGTCAATGAGGAAACAGTTACTGTTGTGGGTTTATGGGTGAGTACAGGGGAGGCGACTAGGAGTGGCCATGGTGGGTTGGGGCTAAACAATGTTCGTTATAGAGATGTGGTCATGTTTAAGAGGCTGTGTGTGGATGAGAAGGTTTTGTTTGTTGAAGAGAAATAGAGGTTGTGTTTAGATGGGGTTTAATAATGGGGGATTAGAGGTGGTTATTGAGACTGGTTGCACTGTATAACAGGGTAATGCCGCAAACAAAAAGGCGTGTTTTATGGTTAAGAGGTTCAGGAAATGTTGAAAAAAAATAAAAAGGCACTTCAAAGTAGCAGAACGAACAATCCACTTGGAAAGCAATGAAAAGTGGACGACAATTGAAATATTAAGTTGGAAACAAAACCTTTATGTCGCTATGGAAAGGGTGAAAGATCAATGGGGCAGTTAACAATGAAATGTTACTCATTTTTGTGCTGATTTTGTTTGATTTATTGAAATGGATACAAATTGTGAAGAGAAAAATCAAAGAATGTTCATAGAAGTGATTTGAACACGAAGGTTCGTTACTTGATAAAACTTACTTAACAAAAAATCCGTGATACTTTGTATTGATAAAAGCATTTAAGTTTTAGTTGATAAAAGTTGTTCAGGCGCATTTATGAATAAGCAGTTTAAATTCATACAAACTGCCTTTCTCCATATCTGATTATCTCCCAATCAACTAATAATGATGATATGCACAGAGATAGAAGATTACAGAAGGTTTTCTACTGTCCTTGTACAAATGTTAGTGACCAATACATTGCTGTTACGTCATGTCAATTAGTGACCAGGAGGATTTCTATATGTAGTGATTTCTATCTTACAAGTCTTCTGCATATCATCCTATCACTATACAAAATAACTATAAGTATCGGATGACACTGTACAGCCCAATTGTGACCATGAGGATCACGCATGTCAGGGAGTTAGCAGTAGACAGGTCGACAGGAGGAATGTGCGGATTTCCGTGTCACAGATAATACACCTGCCAGTCTGGTGCTATAGCGAACACCTCTCTAACATGACCATTACAGGGTGGTTCCCACATATACTGTTTACAGGGATTGCATTTTTAGTATTTTAATTTGATTATTTTTTTTTTTTGTTGAAATGCACATTGGGTAGTGCTTACACTATACAGTCAGATTAAATGCGTATATGTTAACCAGTGTTAATTGTTAATTGGAAGGAGCAAACGTAATAATACACGTAATTAACAATGAAATCAACTATCAAATACTCTCATTCTATCTATTGCATTTAATACAGATCTTGATGCTTAACTTCCCTGTCTAATTGACTATTACTGCCTCATCGCCCGAGTCCCCCATTGTCACCATCACTTTGATCGTCAGCCCAAGAGGGGTCGCGAGGGGTCATAAAACACTCCTCGGCGGCCGTGGAGGGTCACTCCAAGGGGTGTGATGGTCAGTTAGCGGGTGGAGTGGTCAATCGGCGGGGAGTTACGGTCACTTACGCCGGCTGCTGGAGACAATGGGGACACTTTCTTTGTCTGGGATGTGCTGTTGGGGGAGTGTGGTTCTCTTGTTAGTGATGATTCTATACTTGCCACTGAGCATGTGCAACTAGATGCTGGATAATGCCAAGTGAATTACGTTTACTATTGTATTTATATCCAAATGTAACGTTTTTCACCAGATGCTGCTACGTTGACAAAATATCTGCGAACCCCTCACTGACATTGTTTTATAACTGTTTTCTATTTTAAATTTGTAAATAGCTGAAGATGTATACTCAATTTGTTGTCAGTTTGTGTTATTTTATATACACACTCTCTTCATGAATTGGAGAAAACAATGTACGTATTGACCACAAAGCAGGCACAAAACCATCAACTAATACACGCTGTTAGTATGTTGTGGCAAAACCCTGACTACCACAACTGATAATACCAATAACCACCCATTGACAATGGGTAACCTTCTTACACTAGAGTGCAGGCTATACATGTATGTAGGAACAACAGGGCGATTGAATCAAGAAGCCCTAAAAGTAAGATGACCACTCACTGACCACTCACTGACCACTCAACAACTGCCATTTCACGCAATAAAGATTTCTGTAATTTCGCCATCACCTGGCCTTATTAATCCCCGCACCCTCACACAGACCCGCTATTGCCACTGTTTATGGCATGAAACGAGCGCCTAGGAGTGGTCAGGGAGTGGTCATCGGGTGGTCAGTCGCCGTTTACGGCTATAGGGGAGCAGCATCTTTACCCAGCCATCGCCTGTGGTGACCAATATCGAGCAATAAACGAGACTTTTATGGCTGGAATGGCCGTCTCCTCGAGTGGTCAAGTGAGTGGTCATCTTACTTTTACAGCTCCATCAGAGCAGGTGCCCGCAATTAATCCTGCTCAGACTTTCCACGTGCGGATTTGCACCTTTTTATGGCGCGCAGTTTAATCCTTATTAGAGAGATCTGCGCCTAGCATGAGCCACTCAGACTCAGCAAAGGCTCATTGTCCATGAGTATCAATACCGAATCAATGCTCATGTTTCTAAGCCTATTATTAGAAGATACATTATTCGATTTACAATTGTTAGAAAATGCATTAATCCGCTGACAAAGCGAGTTGTTTACGTGGAGCGTACGCATTTCATTGGTTTCAAAAACTTTCAAAAAGAAACGCCTGTGATTGTGATCGCAGCTGAAAAGAGATGTTAATGGAGAATTAAGTTCGCCGGGGTGAAACTTGACCAGCTTTTGTTTGAAACTGACTCGCGCTTTGTTTTCGTCTTGTTTTTCACTGACTCGTGTATGTGCGAAAAGTCACGTTCGGGTCGCGGAGACAATACGGTGGCTGACCAACAACTGACCAACAACTGACCGGTGCAGAAATGCGTTTATATTGCTAATGACCCGGCACTATAGGCTCCCGCGGGGGCTTAGAAAGGCTGGGGCTGGTAGACAAAGGCTCATGACGTGAAAGCCGAGAGATGGGACTGGACAGAGACTGCCGTAACGGGGGGAATGTAAGGTCTTATGCGGACAACAGATTGAAAGGCGTGCGCGCGAAAATAGAATGTGGAGAATGAAGGCCTTTTGCTGCCTTTTGCTGCCCGACCCCTGCTGGGCGGGAGATAAAGAGTTAATGTCAGAGACACGAAGAGTTGGTGTGTAGGACGTAAAGAGTTAATCGAGCGTGTTTGGGCATCGTCGGTCTACGGGAATCTATCGCACGTATGCGCATTATTTAATAACTTTTGAATTGAGGAATAAGATCGAAAATAGACACGGGTGTGTTGTGGGTGGCAATGTATTGCTGTAGACGTTGAAAGCAAAAGCTGAGTATAGCGCTGGAGAGGCTAATGTACCTGAAAAACTCTGAACGAAGTTCAATCAAAGCTACACTATACACCAGCATAAAGATTAGTTATGATGGTGTTTGATTCCAAAAGATCCATGGGCAATCAGCTTTCAAAAGCAAGCTGAGCAGACTGAGCTGTGAACTGGCTGCCTGATCGACCTGACGGTGCGTTATGGTCACAGCAGGGAGGGAGTAAGCCTCATCATAACTTATGACGTAATCTACCTGCCCCCACTTATAATTTCCATGCACTTACATGGCATATCCTTTAGATGTCATAGAAAACAAAGTGGTTTACAAATGACAAAGACAGCAACTGTTCAAAAGATCATCAGACTAAGCTGGTTTGGTGCTGGTCACTTTTGTATGTGCAGTAACTGCTCGGTGTGTTGCTTCCAACATCAGCTTGCTTATGTGTGGCAAGCCGCTAATAGAGCTGCCGCCCAGAGAATCTCCATGGCAGCATTCCTGGGCTCTGCTTGAATATGTCTTTTCATGCTCCATGCATAAGCTGGTTGAAGTGTTTTCAAAAGTTTCCTTTTATGTTGTTAAGCAAATAGACCAAATTCGTATTAATTGTCACAATGACAATTGTGATATTAAACCACAACTATTAAATAGTGTTGCACATTAGAATATTAATAGATATTTATACACAAATCTACTGCTTTGATGTTGTTTCTTACAAAGGTTCACCGACTAAATGCTACTTACCAAACGGTTTCTTGTACATGTATATTTTGAAAAAGCAACATATACGTACCAGTGCTTCAATACTGCTCTCGCGAAAATGACATTGACTTGTCTGCTGTACCTATGGTCTGGTGTAAACCTAGAGGTTTCCAAACATCATCTAATACAGCGTGAGATGCACGTTTAGTACAGACACAAGTTGGTTATTTGAGTAACCAAGACAGATAGGTGAATATTTGTGAATTATAACAACCACCTTGATAATCCTCTTACAGAAACCCCAACGACCATCCTAGTCAAAGAACATTCTTCTCCTTATACAAATCACAAGTAATAGCCGATAGTTCTCCAAGCTGCTGAATCATTAAGCTCCATACAGCCGACTTTCCACTAATAGTTGTTCAGTCCACTTTTTTTTCTTTTGAGAGATTATTATAGAATAATAAGAAAACTAGAGAAATCTGACGCGAACTCTATTAACCCCCCTAATGTGTAGAAATAAAATCTTAATGGTAGAAATTAAGATTTTATCCCTGAAAATTAACCTCTTCCTTTACAGCATACCAGCTAAAATAACTACAAGAGAGATGGGTTCGTGATAGTGACAACAGCCTGTAATTAATCTGATGCTGTGAAAGGGGCGAGATAATCCGTTAATCTGCCTAATCTGTTAATCTGGTGACTTTCCATTGAGAGCTCTTTAATTAGGCATGTAGTGGTTACAGGACCCGGGGCGCCACATGATTGTAACATTACGGTAATTATTAGAATTATGATGCTGGGTATAGGCGCAAAATTAGCCTATATTTGTACCCACAAAACCTACATCTCAGGCAGCAAAGACGAAAGCGTACACTCGTGAGCTGGTCTATTCAAATTAACTTTCAACACTCTAAAATTTAAAGAATATTCTTTCTGTACGCCATGCTGTGTGTGATGAATATTGACATGCGTGTAGGTCGTGTGTGTATGAATTTTGTTGTATGAATTTACTTTTAATAAAGTGGCGAAATGTTTTTGGAATGAAATTCGCCAAGGTTTGTCAAATATCGCCCATGACGACCCGTGAGGGTGCTAGCCCTGGTGTAGATAGTGTGGTCAATGCAACAGTGTGAACTACTAGACTTTTTTTACTAAACATTCCTTCTAAACATTTCAGATTCAGATTTAGCTTTCTATTCAAATAAAATCCACCAACTATATTTTCCTCCCTCGCGAAGTATTACTTTTAGTTTGTTAGTTTTTTTTTCTCCTATAACTTCCATTTCGGACCCAATGTTCTGTTTTCTTCCCCCTTTCTCCCCCACACAGACAAAGACGCGATACCATCTCCGCCCCTCAGACTGACTTATCTCAACAATCACCACGCACATCAGCGCGCCGGGCTTAGCCGACACTGGGATTATCGAGGGATTATCAGGGACGCAAAAAGCGGCCGGTCTTGTGCCTCTGACGCGGGGAGGGCTGGACGATAAAGACGCTTACATCCGGGTCATAAAACCCAACCAGTACAGCCATATGTGGGCCTATGTACAGATAGGCCACAATTCTGTGTCCTTTCTGACATATTCAACGGTTCATTCGGCTTGTATAATTAATTGTCCACAAATCTGCTGTCCTATGTCCCCGATCATTTCTACAGGTTACCTCCTCTTTTTTAGAGATTGGTGTTTGTATCGACCGGTCGGGTCTTGGGGTAAGTGTTGAGCAAACTTACCCCTAACAGATTGCACACTGCTCCGTGGTAACTACACGTTAAACAGATACAAGGCAGGCGAGTGAACGCTAATCACGGTGAGTGATAAGCACGACTGCGCTACGTTAACAATGTGCTGTAGTCTCCCCAGGGAGTTGAGAAAGATATGGTGTGACAAGGATGCCAACGACATGGTGTAGAATGTACAGTGATGAGAGAAAAATACGTGGAGCATGACTATTAACCACCATATTTACATTAACATTTTTATAATATTATATTCAAATCTTTAAAAACAAACTCCTCACCCACCCTAAAAGAATGGTAAGAGGAATGTTTTAGTTAGGAGCAGAACTAATGTCTATATATCCAAACGATTTAACTTGATAATCCATGATCACGAAAACACGAAGTATCCCTGTGCAACCGGCCCCTAGTACCGTGGGCGGCGTATCAATTAGTTCATCTGCACATGAAAGACGCTTACATCAATTAGACACTCACAATAATAATGTATGTCAAACACTGTGGGCGAACGTCATGAACAAAGCATCAAGGTGCAGAACTGATAATTCCAACCCAGAGTGTGAATATGTCCTCCGCGTGTCCTTGGCACCCAGTGACTGACCTCAAGTGGTCTCAATAGAGAGAGATGGTCTCTTTGAAAGGGTCAGGGCAGTCTCTATATGGGATATTAGCACCAGACGAGAATTGTCTGCTTACACAGGCAGTCTCCTGATAGAGGTGGTCTGAGTTGGAATCTCCACTGTATGGCTGATTTTCTTCTATAACCCTGGCACATGCCGATGTTTGCTGCAAGTAAGAGTGACCTTTGAGCACTTCCGAGTGAGAGAGAGAGAGAGAGAGCACCCGCTAATAGGCTCACTGGACGGTGGATCTGGACTTCTGTGGGCCTCCCCGGGATCTTGGTAGAACAGACAAAGCGCCGTCACAAAACCACTTTCCGCAGTGAAGGACACAGACGGAAATAGCACGCGTGTCCACGGTACACGTGTTCTCTTACATGTCTGGATCACATAGCTCTGGATATGGACTTGTCCAGATCCACACAAGGGCTTGTACCGACTAGAATAGAGGAGATCAAACTACTATACATACGACATCGTCGTGAGCAAGCTAAACCAAAGTCTGTTGTAGTCACCTTCTTCATTGTAATTTGCTCGTGGCTTTACCATTTCATGAGACTATGAAACAGGTCATGAAAATGTTGGAAGGAAAATAAACATTGTCATAAATATGAAAGTCAAATGATGTCGATATTTGGTGGGCTGATACAAGTGCGTCATTGTATTTCCTCCGTACACATGCACTGGGCACATGACCGGGATATCTTATCTCTATATTCGTTACGTAGGAAGCGGTTTCAATTTCTCAATAGGAGAGCACACTGCTGCTTTACAAACGGCCCTGGATCCTGCACCACCAGATAGCGTGCCCCGTGGGCGTATCGCGGTCTACACGGCGCCTGGCGGGACTATCTTGTTGGGGGAGACAATGGCGAGATGTTGTCCGGCCCGTGGGTGTATCAGGGGGCAAAAACTACCCTGGTCTTGTGTCGTATTATCACTAACCTGGTGAGATGTTGTCTGGTCCGTAGGTGTATCTGTAGGGGTAAAAACTTCTCTGGTCTTGTGTCGTGATGAAGTGTCAGAGAAACCTGGTTATGAAGACTACTTGATAGTGATGGTCTCCTCTCTATATGTTGACCACCTGTGGCTTTGCCACTGGACTCTGTCAACCTACTGATTCACTACTGATTAACTTTAACATGGACACTCGTACAAGACGACCACTTGACTCTGTGTTGCCAGCTCGATCCGTCCAAGGATCTGGAAACAGTACGCTATCAAAACCACTAATATGCCTTAATAACTTTTATCTACTAACCACTAGACGCACAGAGATGATAGATGATAAAGTTACTCTACAACTTTACAATGTGGCCGGTTTGCTATCTGAAATGGAGACGGGTCGCTTTAGAGAAGTGGTCGTTCTACAAAGAGTAAAGATGATCATCAACAAGTATGGCTTGTACGTGAGTGTGCCAAGCCTCACCTTGAGAGGTGGTCCTATTAGAGGGCTGATTGACACAGTATTCCTCTGTATAGAGACGGACATAGATGTGGTGGGCGAGCAAAAGAAAGGCAAAAATCAATTTTAAATACCTGCAGATAACGCTGTCGTTTTGTAACTTTTCTCCACTGATCGTTTAACATTACGCTAGAGATTATAGGGGCATTCCAAAAATGCGCTCTTTGTTCACTTGGGTCTTTTTGACAAGTTTGCTCCTTCAAAAGTATAATTCTTTCGGTAACTTTAAATGCGTATTAATGTTGCCAAGTTTGTCGCTGAAGGTCATGGTCGTGTGGTGGATACAGGCATAACAAGACTTGTAGGGGTGAATCAAGAATATCTATTGACACAAACAGTGTATTGGTAATGTTCCTATTGCATGTGAATATGTATTCGATTTCCGGTCGGATGGGGTGGTGGGTGATGAGCAAACTTACCTCTAACAGGTTGCACACTGCTCCGTGGTACCTACACGTTAAATAGGCACAGGTCAGGGAGTGAACACTAACAATAATGTGAGCGATTAGCATGTCTGCGCTACGGTAGCGATATGCTGTATGCTCCTCAGGGAGTTGAGGAAGATATAATGTGACAATTATGCCAATGACCTGGTGTAGTATATGTGTAAAGTTCCTAGATCACGACAAAATGAATTGCGACTGTACATAAGCGCATTTACAATTATTAAAAGCTACTGTCTACTAGTATTTACTTTACATTATCAGTGTCACTATACCACAGCTCCGATAGACGTTTCTGAACCAAGTGCAAAGAACCCAAAAAGGCTTGGTGCTACCATACATCAAAATTCAACTTTATTCAGCATACAGCATAAAACCTTTGTATGTAAGAGCATTTCCAAAGTGAATACAATGTAAAGGTCACGCGATGTTTACATGGTCATAACGTTAGAGCCGCAGTAGCAGGTGTCCAAATATTGTCCTAATCCCCGCTTTATGACCAATAGTGACCACTACTAGTGACCGCTACTGACCAATGCCTCCGCCTTTAAATGACCACGTGCTCTTTCTGCTGGTTTCCCTTTGATGTGGACATCAAAACACGGATTATGTTCCTTATGTGTGTGGAATGTGAGGAAGTTTTGGAAAAGTGGTTGTTTTTAAACAGTCAAAAGGTTGCGCTTGTCAATAGGCTGTGAAAGAATTGTCAAATAAGCGTCCCATTTACGTACTGTAAAACTAGAAATGTTTGGCATGTGAATTGGTTTGCAAATTGTGTTGTTAACTACAAAATTGCAAAATGTTTAAAGCTAGCCAAATATTTCAGTCACATTCAATGTGCAGCATGGTGATTCTTGTAAAAACCCAAAAGCAAATGTCCTGAAATAATCACTGCTTCAAAATTGAAAAAAAAATAATAGTAGCAAAATATTAGAGCTTTACGGCATGCAGAGAGCGTTACGTCCAGCCTGTCTATAATGACCACCTCTAGAAGATGGACAACACCCTGATCTGTTAAAAAATTTCAGGTTCTTCTGTATCCATTCTCCACATACCTGTAACTTATGATGCACCAACAATTATAGCAGTGAAATTCCATCACTTATTGACCATAAAGAGATGACCCTCTCCTAATCGCCATAATCCTGTCTTTGATGTGGCCTGTGACGTCCCTCTATAGAGATGACACTATGGACTGGCCTTTTGCAGACAAACTGTCTTTATCTGCCGACTTTTACTTTACAAATTAGCATGAATCATAAAGTTATGATGGTATGTTATGATTAACCCTTGTACGACCTACGTAAGGATAGGTTATAACTGCGTATTACACGATGGACTACACTTGGAGGATGGGGTGGGGGTGTCACTGTTTGGTTTAAAAATCAAATGTTAGATTGTTAAGTCACATTCAAGAGTAAAGGAGCAATAGATGAAAATGCATGACTTATACTTTGAATTAGATCACAATGCCATCAAATTAAACCCTAAAATGCAGACTGACATGCAGTAGTTAATTGTGTAACGTTTTGGGTGACAGGAATAGAACTCTATTCATTGCCAAGTCAACAGAACATCAACCAATATCCTAATCACAGTAGAATTAATAAGTCAAACACTATTGACACTGTCAAATGACGCATTAACGCGCCCCCGTCGCATGTCCTGTATCGGGCCCTTTGTGCCATCCACACAAATCTCAGTTTTATGGGAGCATGTCTCTGCAGGTCTGAAGGCGACTTGTGCCACGACGACAGTAAAAACTCGCAAAACCACAAATTACATAATCCAAATGTATATATGCGCACATAACTAGGCCCATTATGATTAAGTTTGGCTGCAGTTGTAGGCCAGGTTATACCAGCTAGGGGCGAAGCCAGGCCTATGTTTTAGAAAGATATAGTGAATCAAATTGTAGATGTAAGCAGCCAATTCGTCCCCAGCTCAAAGTTTCCCTATCGTGCGACTCGCCCCGTGGTACGTTTGGAGCTTGGAAAAAAGCTGTCATTGTATTACCAAACACAGCCAGACTATAACTCGCATGTCTGGGGTTGATGTACTAACCCGGCAAGGTGAGGGTTAAAGGGGATGCGAGGGTTAACGTTTAATGACTGTGTAGATGCGACACAGATACTCTCTCTATAGACCCGGCAAGTTGGTGCAGCAAATGTATGAACAGTGGAAAACCCCGATGTTAATAAACTCTAGACGAAGAATCAGAGATGTTAGCAGATAGAAAGAATTCCTGCCTTATCACTCAGACTATAAAAATCACCCCGCTACTGCTCATGAATATTCATCCGTGTACGTGTGCTGCCGCGCGGCGGCCGGCTCATGAATATGCAAATTAATGCACGCACGTGGTCGGTGCTTTGGGGGAAACGGCTTCTCAAATATCACCAGTTCTTGTCTGCTTTACCCTGTCAAAGTGAATTAAACTCAAGTCATTTGATCGCCATAATAAAGCTACCCATATCTACGAGTTTGTGGACCGTATTGCATGTGTGTACTTGTACTTTTGAAGCGTCCCTTTTATTCAAGAGGTCAGCTTACAGAGCTGCTCCTTAGTTCCCATAGATAATCACTGGGGGCAACCGGTGAAAAACAAGCGCAATTGGATCATTAGAGTCAATCTTACGTTAAATATATGACCAGCCTGTGATGACGTCACACGAGGAGTAGCGGGGATTTTCCCGTGATGACGTCACACGTAGCGGGGATTTCCACGTGGCACGGTTTGTTTACAATCGGCTCGCACTATCACTGACAGCCCCGTGGCACCCGATCTCACGGTCAATACCCGGATGGGTGGGTCAATAGTCACGGGGATGCGCTAATAGTTGTTTGTGTGGGGAAATGCTGATGTGTTTGAGAAACAATCACTAGAGTTTGTGCTCGATTTGGTCTTGGGGTGTCAGTTTGGACGGTTGGGGGGGGGGGGGGTGTGCTGGAAAAGTGAGGTAACACTGGCAGATTCAGGGTTTTAGAAAAAAAAGGGAGCACGTAAGGGATCCAATGGGTTACTAGAAATAACAGAGTGTGTAATAAGTACCAGAAAATAATATTTATGTGGACATCTTAGCAACAAATGCAGTGTTGGTGATTTTATAGTATTAGCTCTATGGGCTTAGCCAGTGTGGACAAAACGGTTCCATTACATACACCACTAAACTCTGAAGATCTCATCACCGGATTTTATATTGAAATGGCAGAGAAAAGAAAAACAGTAGCGAGTTCTTTAGCTAGATGCCGTTACATAATATAATCATATTTCACCGGAGAAGATTACAGAGCAAATGCGAACTGTAGATTTACCATAAGATAGATATTTAACAATGTTATTTTAAGCAAGCCAGTAAAATTAGTGACAAGGTCATCTGTAGACCTAATTGTGTTTCCCCCTCTGATTTTTGATTTAACAGCATTTATTGATAGATTTACAAATCCAATTACCCCCCACCCCCTTTGTTATGGGTAAATACATAAACTATTTGAGAGATGAAGACAGAACCCGTTTTGCTGACTAATAATCATAATGTAGATGTAACAACTAATCCAACCCACAAAAAGTATAATCCTAACTAACCCCCATCACCACCACCCTCTAACAACAAATAAGCCATAATGTCCAAAAATAAGGATGTCAAATTCCCCCAGACGACAAACAAACCCCATGAAACAACCCACTCCACATCGCACATAAAGCGCAGCACCCACACACCCCGCCCGCCGCCGGCCCGTCCTCTGATTGGTCGGCTGCCGCCCCGCCCCCCGGTCCCTATATAGGCCGAGGCTGAGGTCGGCGGCACAAAGTAGACAGACATGGTGGTGAAGACGGTAGCGAAGACGAAAAGTACGAAAGCGACCATCCGGCGCTGGGCGATCGACGGTACGTCAGGATAGTTACGTAGATACGTAGAACGTAGAGTGGATTATAGCGTGGTCGGTATGTATGGTGGGGGTGGTGCTGGATTTTGGGGGTTATTTTAGTTTGATTTGGTATATTTCTAAGTTGGTAATTCGTCAACTGTAAACTGTTAAGACCAATTACGATTTGAGTTGTTTATAACTATGCATTTTATTATATCTAAAGTTTATACGACCAATTATAATTTGAAGCCATGCATGGTTTATATATGTGCATTTTATTTCAAGTAATTGATACCATCGTTTTTGGATAGTTAGTTTAAAAGAACCCTCTATACCAGGTATATGGGTAATTAATATTTCATATACGCCAATCGCTATTTGAGTTTGACAAAAACATTGTTTTGTGGGTCATACAGGTTAGATTTACGCAGAGTGAACGTTAGCAATGGAAGTGTTAATTATAAACGCATTGAAGTCACCAATTATTAGTATTTATCCCCCACATAAACTACAGTTTCATGTCTATGACATCACGTTTGGTGATTTCAATAAACACGTAGAAGTGGGTCACATATAAACACCCTATATCACTCACCAATAACAAACAGCGAAAGTAAGAGAAACATAAATTAACCAGCTATTTCTAATCGCAATCTTCAGAGTGAAAGGAGTTTATCGCTTTCCACTTTTCACTTTTCATCTCGCCTTTTGTTGGCGAACCGTCTACAGGTTGTTCTGTTATTGCCACCGATTTTCGGTAAACATTTGAGGAGACCGGTGAAAAAAGTAGAGTAAAAACAGCTCTTCAAATAAGAGCGTTTAAACAGGTTGAATCTGCTGTGCAAATACACACTTTTCGGTGGTTTGTAACGCTCTCAAATACCCCCGGTTGCCTATAGCTCTTCAAACACCAACTTAGCATCATCCCAAACCACATCTCTAGCTAGTATAGGTGCAAAATTAGTACTACACCCGCTACCAAAATGCATGTACTAAAAACTACTGCCGACCAAGCTGTCCGCTGTAGAGAGGTGTCCGTAACTATGGGGGTGTCTGCTATTTTCACTTTCACCACATTATCACGTGACCTGCCGCCATCACTCACTACTCGTAATGAGATGATTACGCACTTTTTTCTCCCACAGCTAAATGGAAACAAACCGTGTAGCTTTGTCAGCATGTTAGCAAAATCACGACATTTGTAAAGTTGTTCATAGATTCACTTTTACAGCAATGGCTAAGACATGCGAAGGAGAAATGGCTAAAATGGCAATGTTTTATTAACCATGCTTTTTACCCACAAATGGAAAATACGAACTAATGTATTAGCTTTTATATTTTACTTTCCGATCTGTAAGTCTGAGAGAGAAAAAAAATGGGAACAATGGACATTAGGAAGAGCTTGGTGGCTTCTGGCTGATGGTTTGAAAGTTTATCTTTTCAATCTCTGGTATTTTCGTGTCAACAGAAAACTGACAAAACGTTCAAATTGTCGGCGCAGGAGGATTAAGAGATTGTGATACCGAGATTAACATGTCAGTCCAGTAACAAAGAGTTTTACTTCTATATTAAATACACATTTCAGCGGCTTTAAGTAGTATGAAGTAGTATGAAGAAAACGCAAACAAACAACTTGTCTTTAGTCGTATTTCTCCTTGTGCAGAGCCAGCATTTAAAGAGTTAATATATATGCAAAGGGTTAGCCACAAACATCGCGTTTTCTCAGTGTTTTATTTTCGCGTTTTGCATTCAGTAAATAACGCTCTTAATTAGCGACAACCAATTACAAGTAATTAATGATTATTACCTGGTGCTTCTGTTCGGCCTGTCATCATAAAGCAGCCTGATTCCCCCGCCACCTGCCCCCGGCCCGCCCGCCCGCCCGTTTGAAGTGAGTGAGGGCTGACCACGTGCGCGGGACGTCACATTTATAACACTCTCGCCAGATCATCAATAATCTCGCCGTGAAAAAAAAACGCCTGCTGCTGTTGCTGTTGCTTCTCCTGTTGCTTCTGCTGCTGCTGCTGCTGCTGCTGTTGTTGTTGTTGCTGCTGCTGCTGCTGCTGCTGCTGCTGCTGCTGCTGCTGCTGCTGCTGCTGCTGCTGCTGCTGCTGCTGCTGCTTTGCAGATGGAGTTTGGTGGCAGTAGTTCACGACATGTCACGCTTGGGAGAGTTCGGTAAATCGTACCGCCTGTTTGAAGTAACTGAAAGAATTTTAAAGAGCTCTGAGTTTAAAAGTGTCCACAAACTTTCGAGCATACACTCTTGTACACTCTCAAAAATACATTGTTAGAGAAGTTAGCGTTTTCTGTCCACAGTCACGTGAAGATCGTACACGAGGGCGGTGACTCATAGTTACAGATGCCACCAGATCGTTGGAGCCCACGTATGTCCATTAATAACCGGCCGGTATGTGCTGATGTGGGACTCTTAGCACCTCATCACCTCTCCGCCTTACGCAAACATTAAATACACATGCCAAGGAAACCCGCTCCAATGATGGCTCACCTCTCTCTGCTGGCACCAGACGATTGATCATCGTTCGACCGTTGTGTCTGTTCACGTCGGGACTTTAACCATCACTATACCTCTCCAATAGCAAACACCAACCACACAAACACGCACGTGATCACTAACAGTTCAAACATACACGATGCTCACCACTAACAGTCCCCTCTCTCCACTTACAGAGCCGGTGGTCATGTGTGACGATGACGACGACAAAAAGCCGCCCTCGGCGCCCGCCGCGTGGCCTGGCGAGTCCTCGGCCGCGGCGCTGGAGGCGGCGTGTCTGTACCGCTGTCAGGACGCCGCCCCGGGGCCGGGGGGAGCCCCCGAGGACCGCGCCCGGCGGACGCTGCCGCGAAACCTGGAGCTGCGGGCGAGACGGGACGGGGACGGCGCGCAGGTGAGACACGGGGATCGTGTTTATGTTTTTGGGCGATGGGTGCGGGGTGAGTGTGTGAGGGGGGCGGGTTGTGGTGGATGTGCGTGCGTGTGCTTAGGCAGATCCAGGGGAGGCGCAGGGGACATGCTCCCCAATTTTCCATTACAAATGCCTATTTTTGCAGGGTTGTAGTATGCTTTCAAGTAAGAAACTCATGAGACCCCTTTCTGAAAACCTGGATCCGGCTGTGAGTGTGTGAGCACGTGCAGTGTGAGCCAGACTGTACTATAGGGTGATTTATTGACAACTTCTTGTACGCTTGCATTCATTATGATACACTATGTTGGTCACATGCACACCCAAAAGTATCTAGCCAAGTGCAACCGTTTCTGCAAGTGATGTGAGTTTGTAGCAATTGTCTCCGATACACAGTTGAAATACCTAAGCGCCTATCATACAGGCCACGATGCAATGTTTGTATCCCTTTGTTGTATGGTGGATTCTACAATTGAAAGAAACATGACTTTATCTACAGTACCGTTTTCACTTGTACTTTGTGAAACCTTTATCAATGAAAGTGCTATTTTCCCTTGTATAGTAAAGTATACTGATATCTGATTGTACACAATTAAAGAACTTATAATTATGTTGCAACCTTCGATAGGAAAACACTCTTCTGGAGTCCTGTGTGAAGTACAGAGCAACCCTCTTAATGTGGCCACCTCTTTCATGTGAGCACTTTTAAAATACGGCCATATCTACTGGCCATCATGTTACAGCCTATCACACCTCTTTCTATCACGGACCACCATAAAATGGACACCTCATGATGATGGTCACCTCTAGATAGCATGGTATTTAGCTGAGTTGTACGTACAATATGATCTACATTATATATCAGTAGGTCATCGCGAAGAACTTTCATATTTGGCATTTCTCTTTCACTATAGAAACATTACTATTTAATAGTGCATCTGATACAGTAGTGCAGTTGCCTTCCGGACGTTTACAAATACAATTCTAAGTCATAAACCCTGTAAATGCAGTATGAGTTTCAAGATGGGTTATATTGTAGAAACTTGCAATCAACATTTCATTATTATCAACTTCACTTTGTCTTCAAATCTCCTAACACTGAATAAAAGTTCTAAATACAAAACTAGTTAGATGCCAGCAAACCTATGTGCCATAAACACTACGAATTAATAACCTGACATATAAACCAGGAGAGAAAGCGCATGTTGTGGTGGGGAATAAGCAGCCCCTTGTCACTTTGCACCGTGCATCAGATTGTGGCAGAAAGTGAACAAGAGTTGGGGAGTTTTCCTGATGTATTTTAGCAGAACAAAAGCCCTATTGCTGCTGCTATCGGGTCTCTGCATCTCCATAATTGATGGAAACAATAAGGTAGGGTGCTTATCGCATCCAAAAGTGAATTATTGCCTCCGTTTACCATCCATGCATAAGGCTTGAATTAAAAGTGGAAAGTGATCTAACAGGCGCTTTTTGCATCGCATGGAATTTGGCCTTTACCGTCGCACAGTGATTTTCCAAAACGACACAGTATGTTTTTCTATTACTGCCGATGCGTTGGAATGTGGCTCTCAAAGGAGGAAATCCATCAAGATTGCAGCTGAAACATGGAATTAGCAAGTGATTGACTCACGTATCATCAAAGCTAATTACGGCTGTGGCGATCCATGTCTGTGACAGGCACCCTCCGCACACAATGGCCTCATTTGTAACAATAACTCGGGTTCGCCCAACACGCAAATCACAATGTCCCCTAGCGACGGAAAACAAAACCACTCATCAGTGAACGCATCCATCAAGCAAATCAACGGATTATCGCCTTAATCTGCCGCTAATCCTCACCTAATCCGGCCACGACTTGTACACTTGTCACCTATTGTAGCCACGGGGATTAGCTCCTATTGTCCCCGGGTAATCTCCTTTGTCTGCTGAGAACAAACAAACATTGTCCCACGCTAGATTATCACCGGGAGAACAAGCGTAAAACAACCACGTGGCTTTCACTACAAACAAAACCAAACAATCTCCCACAATCGGGATCCGTCTCCGGTTCGCAAATCAAGTGTTCAAAAAGGAAAGTCGTGATGGTAGATAGCATTGTTGTGTTGCCCGCTGTTGGTCGGTCGCCACATACCACGCATAGCTCAGTGCGCACGTGCGATCTCTGCTTATACCGTGAATCACGTCCCGGCCAACAAGGCTGTAATTTCCTGTCATATTTCCCACCAGAATTCATCATCATTACATCGCTGTCTGTTTGCGATAACCACTCTCGCGGCCTCTAATTGGCTTATCTCCGTCGTCCCGAGCACAGACTGCCTTGTCTCAACACCCGCCGCCACTCCCAGTAACAGCCAACTCGTCTTCCCAGCAATCAACACCTGATGATCGCGTCTACTTGAAGACTACTTGAAGTGGTTCTTCTATATTTCTTCACACAACCAATGCATCAAGCATCAGACCCAATTTGAATGTGATTGCTAACCCTCTCCAATGCGGACACCTCTTCGTCACCGAGCTGTGTCCAAAATGCACAAGCGCTCATGCTAGAGAGATGGCTGCCTCTGTGTTTCACCCTGGTTGCTGATAAGGCCCCACTGCCGCGGCTCTCTGGTTACCTCCGCACAGAGCCCCCTTGTTCATACGCACGGTAGCACGGCTCGTCCCAGTATCCTCTGTCACCGGGGATTTCTCCCGCTCGCCTCCATTGTGTCCTGTTACACTTGATAGGCCTTTAATTTCAATTTAGGAACATATTAAGTTTGAAGATAAATCATGTAAGTGAATAATTTTCAGCAGCTTTTTTCTACACGGTGTCAGCAGATGATTTTGTATGTTGCTTGATTGAAATGAAAAGCACAATTGCAATGGAAACTCCCTAGACACTTGAGGGACTTTCTGATCTTTGGGGAACTCCGCAGTGCTAGTTTGTGCTCCATCATTATGTTACAATAACAACCACATGATTAGGATATCAGCATCAAGAGTTTTCCGCAGATGTTTTAGGCATCCATTCCTGCTAATCCCGGTCTCTGGGTCCCTCACCAGCACGCTGTCGACCATAATGACCACAACTCACAGCACAATGGCTCCTGCTGCGACATCGTCTCAGCCAAGTCCATCAAACACTGTTCCTAAGCCTGGTCTCTTGGTACCACAACAGCGTGTGAATGATATTGTTATTAGAGCATCATGATCAAACCTCAAGAACTGCCGCCCATCTATGACAATGTCTGCACCAGCTGCCTGCTTTGATATCCCCCCTGCGTGATGACGAGCCATCACTATGACAAGGTCCCCGGACGCTCTGCGGATTAGACGAGCGGGGGTCAGTTACGTCATCCTCCGAGGAGGTCAATCACTGACCACTAAGTAAACACCCAATGACCAGTGGTCATCTGGCCCCATGTAGTTTCTTCAACCATCTACAGCCTTTCAGTCTTCCTCAGAGTTATGTCACGGGAGTTTTTTCCCCGGTGGATTGTTCATTGTCCAAGTTGGTGTGGGTGGAGTCGGTGGCATTTGACTGATCACCTTCTAGGCTTCAGGTGGTTAGAATCTCATAGGCTGAGTTGACACTGTCTTCCCCACATATGGTTAACATTTTCCTGGTTTTTTTATGAATACTTATCTTGTTATGGAACCCAAAATCTGACAGAACTATAAACACTACTTTGAGGCTTCCTAATGTGTTGATGCTAGAAGAGTACAGCAGATGTTGTAAACATCATTATCTGCTCTGTTTTTGCTGTATATTTCCACCCTGCCCATTACCATCACCTCGCCCGTTGTCATGGTTTCCCTGTTATTCTAACACATACTTCTCCCATATTAACCGCCACTTGGGGCTTCTCTATGTACTCTACAAATCTGAATTTCATTTGTGTTTTCACAAAGCTTTACAGTATGGCACCTGATTTTCAGTGCATTTACATTTTTTATGGCATCGCATGGTTAATAGATCTACCAACATCCCCAAAAAGCCCTGGGTCTCTTTTTATGAAAGCCTGTACAAACAAATCTCACTTTCCACTGCAAACAAGGGACCGGCTGAGGGTTTGTGCCCGGGGCAAGGGTTAACCGCAGTAGGGGGTAACAGGTTCCCGTCTCCGCGACTGTACAGGCAAAAGGGGTGTGTGTGTGTGTGGGGGGGGGTTGAAAAATTGGACAATTGAGAATGCTAAATCATCATACATAATTATGTACTCTCCTATCATCCGATTGTAAATAGTCCTTTCATCATCATCTCAACCGTTTATTAGCAGCAGAGTAACAAATTATACATCCTCATTTATCATTGAGATGAACTGCGTCAGCTCAAATTGTATTATCATTGGTCTGTGCATGCAGATGTAAACACGGCAGTAACAGTGTGATTACCTGACACATTTCAACGGGCGATGAAATGCTGAACAAAGCGGATGTGCAGTGTGTATTTTTGAATTTTTGACACGGCCATTCCAGCTCTGTCCGGTGTGTTATTGGTCCCACAGATTCATATACACATGGCTGCCACGCAAACGATGTTTAAATAATAATAATATAGAATCTTGCAGTCTGCACTGTGCCAGGAATTTGTTTACTCTCACCCGTCCCGTTTGAGTGAGATGGTTCAATCTGTGGCCGGTAGCGGGTGTTGAACCAACACAACCAAATCAGGCGGAAAATTCCTGCCCCCCCGGGTCTATATCAGACACAGGGGGTTTGAATTCGGGGTTATAATAGCGTGGATAAATTGAAAGAGAAATTGAATGATTTTGATAACCTTCAGTGGACATTAATATGTTATAGGATTTTGTACAATTTTATTTAAAGTGGCCTGGCTTAAGAAGCACTGACATATTAGATTTTAAAGTGCCATATATAATGGCAATTTTAAATTCCATGACAGTTGTAAATGGTTGAGGTGGTTAAAATCTGAAATTGTTTTCCACAATTATTTGATAACAATGATGACAACTATTCACACAGCAATTGACTGCCTCTCGTCATAAAAGTGTTAGTCACATTTGCAAGCGTCGAATGTGACCACATAAACATATTTATCCAGACGGCAATGCGTGAAAATTGGCACATTAGAAATATGACATGGAACTGCCTGTCATAAACGGAGTTGGCGGTTTGGTTCTAAGCACGTGCTGGCCATATACAGACGGGGGACTGCACCTGACAGGGGTGGCAAAGCTCACAGCTTGAAGCTGCAGCTCTAAAAGTGGTAAACTCACTAGTTACATGTCATAGGCAATCAAAGTACATTCCAGTTGTAACTGTCCCTTATTCCATCATATAGACCAGAGTCACAGTGATATAGACGTCCGTGCTCTGGTCTCGTTCCATGATTCACTGGTCAGTATTTTCTGTCAATTGGTGTACGTAACCTGCTCTATTTCACCATCTAGTTTTTAACCCCACCCTGGAGACACGAAGGTGATTTCAGACTCTGTATCACTTTTACTCATTGAAGGAAGTTCTAAACCACCAGCAGCAGCAGCGTGACGAATCGGCTCGCTAATTGATTAATGACACAGATCAGACTCATAAAGTCATCGCCGCCCTCTTCAAATCACCACTTGATGACCGAAACAGGCTGTTGGGCCATTCTCTTTTTGTCCTGTCAATCTGCATGTGCCATTGACCAATAAGAGAAGCTGTTACATCTCACACTCCTGTGCAATAAAAGGTGCTAATTCTGCTTCTAACAACAAACTATCAACCTATTAGCGCAGTAAGCGCACAATACCAACACCCAGCCCATAGAAACTTAAACCTTCACATTTAGACGGCCAACACGTTGTCGGGCTGATGCTAACTGTAAACTATCACCTACTCGCCGGTTTTCAGGGATGTTGAGTGAATTAAATGGACCTTTGTACCCACAGCTTTATGCTTACGTGCCAAAGCGTTCAGGCAGGGTTGGCTGCCATGTAATAGTCACTTCTACTTGGAGCGATAGAATGCCCACAACACAAAAGAGGCTGGCGAGGCGTGGGAGTGCAAACTGTCAATTACGTGTACACGCAAAATGGCGGCGATTAGTCACATGACCATGTGATCTGTGACGTCACACCGTTATCTGCTGGTCAAGCAACACCTGACCACTGGTCACTGGGATTACGTGCTCGCCACCGGCGTGAGAAGTGGTTGTCACCAGATCATGGGCTCTTCACACGGGGGTGGCTAAGTCAGTGTGTATACACAGTGCGTGTTGGCTCCTCTCATGGAGAAAGCCGGTTGCGCTCATATCAGTCATTGTAATTACGCGCAGGTTTCGTTTGATTCCCTCACGTGTTAAGTCGTTATCGGCGTGATGACGGCACTTCACAGTTCACACCAGATTATTGGCCGTCAGCAAACAACACCTACTGCTGATGCCTACAGTGCCACTTTTATCACAAAGTAGGACCTTTAATATGATGATAAGTTCTGTGTCCTCTTCTGTACATTATGAGTAGTTTCCTAGCTCTTTGTAATCTCTGACTATTCCTCTCTCTCTCTCTCTCTCTCTCTCTCTCTTTGCTTCTGGTACCCGGAATCCAATTTAAACCCCACCAGTCACTTCATAAACATGTCGCTTTGTCCAAATCTACAAAACCTCTCAAAGTTTGTCAACACTCTAAACGTCTCGGGTTACGCATTACTACACATGCCACGTCGATCACGGAGCATCCCCAGCGATAACCCCCCCCCCCTCTTCCCCGACCGCCGAGCCCGTGAGCCCCCGGCTTTTTGCTCCCAGCACCCGGGCAGTCCCGTGTTTACCGCGCCTGTTTGCTCGTCGGTGGCCCCATTGTGGGAATCTACGCCATTTCCTGCCCGAGACACCGGCGCAACCTTGAACCGGACACTATAGAGCCGCTTTCTGTTTCTGCTGGTCGTTATTGCCACTGGCGGTTGGCTGGGCTGGTATACAGGTGTCTGTTGGGGGCGGGGGGGGGGTAGGTGCGTCTATGCCCTTCTCGTTTGTTTGCCATTAATATGTGTTTTTCTATGGGAATCGGGCGGTTGCGGCATTGTGCGAAAAGAGGGAATTTCAAGTTTCACTTGTTGCGCTGTTTACACAGGCGAAATCTGCTAATTGGGAGTAGTTTTACATGCACACTGACGTGGCAGGTTTTGTAAACCCATCACCAGCCATGCACTGGGATAGATTGTATAAATATACGATTGTCAATATGTAGGGTTGTTTGGAGAACGGGCTAAGCGGGTTACAAGTGGAAATTAATCACATGTACTTTCTATTACTCGGGATTTACAAAAAGCATCACTAAACTAACAAAAAAGTTTATTTCTCAGTATGAGTGAATGGAAAGAAAACAGCCCCAGCCGTACCGCCTTTATCTGCGTGCCCGGTCTGGCGCTGTGACACACACAAGCTCCCAGGCCGGGGACACACGGCTCCGCAGACACATGGCAATTTTCCCACCAGGAGTGAAAGCCAAAAACTACACAAACACTGGCACAAACACACAAACAAGAAAAGTCACACCACCAGCCTCTCCGCGGACAATGGGATTCTTACGGAAGGTTGGAGACACTGGCGCCACTAGCTAAAGGACGGTGGGTTTTTCTCCTTTCTCAGAACTTTCTGCTTCATCAGGGCAGTCTGTATGCCGGGAATCCCACTGGAGATGGTGTCATGATAGGGACGTGCAGGAGGTGAATCTCATATACATGTAGCTATAAACTTGAAAAACAAATACACACTGATGTGAAAGAGACCACTTCTCTATGTTGAAGCAGTGTCGTGCCTCATGGATACTGGAACGAGGTAGGGGTGGGGGTGGGGGTGGGGGGTTCTGCTATCTGCGTCTTACCCATCCAGCGTACCTTGTGTGCGATGTTTCTAGTGAGATGGGCAGACAAGCCGCATCATTATCCCCTTCACACCTGCAGTTCAGACACCGCACTGTTTAAAAAGTGAAGCTTCTAACATTCCTCCACAATTCCTTACAAATAGCACAGATAGCGATCAGCATACCCGGTACGTGTAATTCATGCTTCATTGTTGTAGTCTGCTGACATGCATATGTCTAACATGACGTAATTGGGAAGGAATCAACTTTAATTCTTTGTAAAAAAAAATGATAAATGCAAGACTATCCATTTCAATAAGACTAGCCGTGGATTTAGTTGTGATTGGACGCTTGTAATTCGTTGTTCTACCCTTTGAGTGTGTATCCCTTCTACTCGCAGGATGCACGAATAACTGTTACTTTTACAACCCTCCCAGACCTCCCAATACTACTACTAATAATAATGTAACATTTCTATAGCGCCTTTTCCTACGCTCAAAAGCGCTTACAACCAAAATTAATATGGACATTATAAACATATAATACATATGCATGTACTAGAATTCAACATATACAAAACTGACAAAAATGGAAAGAAAATTAGTGAAACGCTTGTTTAAACATGTATGTCTTTAGATGAGACTTGAAACCATCTAGAGTTCTTGCATTCCGACAATGTACTGGTAGATTGTTCCAGATTTTCGGAGCCGCTGCACTGAATGATCTATCACCATATGACACAAGCTTGGTAATTGGTTTTGCTAAAAGAATTCCATTTGAATTAGATCTTAGATTTTTACATTTATTTTTTATGACCAAAAGTGATTTAATATATGATGGTGCCATACCATGCAAAGCTTTAAATGTTAATAATACAATACGTGAGGTATGTACCTACGTACCCTTACTGTTCAACTCCAAGTACATAAAGGTAAATAATCACATGGGAAAAAAAGCTTGGTTGATCCCCTGATATAGTAAAAGTTTCGCTGGAACAACCTATATGGCCCTTCAGCAGCTATTGTTGCTACACAATCATGTATCGTATTAGTTCATGCAAAACGTTACAAGTTTAGATGGACTTAATTTCATTTTCTGATAGTGAAAGTTACATAAGAGTAAAGAAATAAAAGAACAGAATGTTCACACCTTTTGATATGTATATTTTGGGCAACTATCTTCATCTAAACCTTTTCTTCACCAATATAAGTGGAAATTGTTCCTTTAATGAAACAGAGATTAGGGCAGCAAAACTAAGCCGATAGTGAAATCTACAGTTGGTGTAGTGCCGTCGGTTTGGGAAAGTCGGATTTTTTTTAACTCCACCAGCAGATTTCAAGTCTACATCTACACACTGTGTACTTCACAATTCGGTAATATAAAAAAAACAGAGGATAGAGACTTGAATGTGTTCTGGTTTAATTACAATTGCCTGAGTTGTTTCCCCTACTACACTGGTGTGGAGTCGCATGGGAAGCCAGCTAAAGTGAAGGCACCGGCGGTAAGACTGTGCTACTGGAGTTGGTGAACCAGTTGTAGTTACTACTCTTAAACTGAAGGCGTAGAACCAGTTGTAAGATCGTGTTACTCCCACACTACAGTTGAGGAATCAGTTGTGAGGCTGGATTACTCCTTCACTGGAATTGTGAAACTATATCTGAATTAATAAATATGCAATTAACTTAGTTTAACAATGTGTTCTACTCCACAATCTCTGTAAATCAACCTGCTATATATGCGTGTGGAAAAAGGCGTTAATTGGATGACAAAAACCCCGATGTGGATAAAGCGTCACACCATGGTGAGATAGCTGGAAAAAAGATGTAAGAAGTTTATGGTGTTAAGGGTAAAAAAGCGTGTGTTGTGACAGCCCTGTGCCTGGGAACAATTCTGCCGACACTTCTTCCCGTAATTGATCCTTATCTACCTAATGTGCCATAAAATCCCAAGTGAAAAGACTTTCACAAACTGTGTTCGCGGGCAAACTAGGCGTGAAGGGTGGTGGGGGTTCTGAACACGGTACGCACTGGACGTGAATGTTTCTGGGGTGAAAGTTCAGCATGTGTAATGTGCAGAAAAGAGATGGTTGTGGTGTAAAGTAGCGTTAAACGCCCTTGTGAAAGTGCATCTGGGACTGCGAAAGTGCTAAAGGTTGTGGCCGGACTTGAATAAGCAAATTAGAAAACAGTATGTCAATGTGTGAACATGGTATATGTGGTGTGTTGTGTGTATCAACTATCAATGTAATCAAGTACTGAAAACATAAGGTTGTAGCTCTACCGAGGTGGTCATATATAATTGTCTGTTGCACTGTATGCATATTAAAAGTGCACGTCTCCTTAAAAAATATAACTGATAACTGGTTTTGCGCTTAGGGAAATCATTAAGCAATTACCTGGTTTAGAAACTAACAGTGGAATTTATCGCCAGTTAAGGTACAGATATTGTTGGTGCAATTACACTAATTGTGTGTGTCAGTGACAGAGGGCGATACATCACACTCCGCCAGCCGTAATCATTGTCTGTGACAGCCACGCACAAAGCACATATTAGAAGAATACACGGCGTTTAGGGCAAATAATAGAGAATTGGGGTTTTACTTTCTAGCTGAAGTTTCATGTTCATGTTTTAAAGTTTTGCAAATTTGAATGTACTTTTAACAGCTGATGGACACATTGGCACGGACTTATCGGGTTAAAAGATTCATCAGATCCGTGACGCACGTACCAGCACGTTTTTTTTCCATACAAACGTATATTTCATTGTTGGGGCATTGTTTTTACTTGTTTGTTACATGAATCCTATGATCTCATGAATGAAACTGTGAGATCTCTTACATGCTTCCCCCACTTGTACAAAACTCTGGATGTGCTATAGTTACACTGTTTTGAACCCTCAGTCTTCATGACATCACCCCTTAGCTGTGTTGCATCCTCAGCATCCCCAAACCCTCCCCCCTCACAGTGTTTGTTATGTTTGACCCCCTGTCTTCATGCCTGACCTCCGTGTGTTCCCGCAGGACGCGGCGCTGGGCGTGTTCAGCACGGTGGAGATCCCGGCGGGCACGCGGTTCGGGCCGCTGGAGGGCGAGACGTTCATGCCGCCCGCCGTCACCACCGACACGGGCCGCTACAAGTACTGCTGGCAGGTGGGTCCTTAATAAGTTAGTTATTTGGTTTCTAATAAGTTAGTTAGTTAGTCAGTCAGTCAGTCAGTTAGTTAGTTGGTTGGTTGATTGATTGGTTTGTTGGTTGGTTTGTTTGTTGGTTGGTTGGTTGGTTGGTTGGTGAGTGAGTGAGTGAGTGAGTTAGCTGATAAGTTAGTTAGTTAGTCAGTCATTTAGTTGGTTGGTTTGTTGGTTAGTTAATTAGTAGTTAGTTAATTAGTAAGTTAGTTGGTTAGTTAGTGAGTTGGTTGGTTGGTTGGCTGGCTGGTTGGCTGGTTGGCTGGTTGGTTGGTTGGTTGGTTGGTTGGTTGGTTGGTTGGTTAGTTAGTCAGGACACTGGCTTCCAAACTGAGTTTACTTTAGGGTACTATCACACTAAAGAAGCTTTGTTGTTGTCACGCCTGAACACAGATCCGAGGGGGGACTTCTTACTCTTACGCCCAGCTAAGACATTTGTTTTTCAATGGTCGTCAAATGTTGAAGAGATATGAGCCATATAAATGTCAAGCACACAACAAGACATAAGGTGTGCAGAAACATGTTTACTAACTTGTACCATGATAAGCTTAACAAACTTGTAACCCCTCCCTGCCTCCCCAGATCACGGCTGCCGGCGCCCCGCTGTACTACCTCGACTGCTCGGACGAGCGCACCGCCAACTGGATGCGCTACGTGAACCCCGCTTGTCCCGGCGCCCCCGAGCAGAACCTCGTGGCCGCCCAGCGCGACGCAAAGGTACGCGAGAACACTCACACTGTCCAATACTGTGTCCTAAACTGAAGATCGGCAATAAACATGTTACTAATATACATGTACAAGTACATACTGTGAAAATGCATCTTTTGAGAAAGTTAGTTTAATGGGACATGATACAGAGATTGGTGATTTCATTGTCTGAAGGAAATCAAAACCTGTAATAATTACAACCCCAGCACAGTCCCCAACAACAGACTGACCCTTCTAACAGTGACCTTTCCACCTCCAGATCTACTTCTACACGCGGTGCCGCATCGCGCCGCACACGGAGCTCCTCGTGTGGTACAGCGACGAGTACCAGCGCCAGCTGCGCCACCCCAACATGGCCGCCACCGCTGCCACTGCCGCACCCGACAGCAGCACCGGTGAGTACTTGGCTGCTGGGGATATCATAGACAGTGGGGACTTCAATGCCACATCGAAAGCTTTCTTCGAATCCAAAAATATGCTTTGCCACATTGCCACAGTACACATAAAGGCAGAGGTGTATTTTCATTAGTTTTTGATGCATTTTTCATGTAGATGTACAAAAATTTGTGTTGTCACAGTACACAAAAAGGTGCTTTTTTCATTCAGTATTCATCAGTGTCCACCATGAAGTAGCTCCATATCGTACCCACGACCCTTAAAGACAGACTGACCCTTCCTATCGTGCACAATACTGGTCCTACGCGGTATTAATCATCCCTGTGAGAACCTAATTACCTCACCATCTTAAGGGACAAAGTGTCACCCGCCGCATAGTGCACACGGTAACGAACACATCATGTTAGGGGCAATCCAATCAAACCCCGGTCATGATGATCATATCCACCCAATCGCCTTTGTCTCTGTGACTTACCTGTTAATGCTTCTCGCGCTCAACTGACCACCCTCAATGGTGACCAGGGAGGGTGGGCAGCGGTCAGGTGTCAAAGGCGTGCATCTGGGGGCCGGCCAGACAAAGACATTGACAGAGACACCAACAACCACAATAACAGTGACGTAAACGGCGCATGGTGCATTAGCTGGGTGGTGGAGCACGGTTCAGGAACATATGATTAGCAGACAGTGACCATGAGATGACCATATGATTATGGGGGTGCGCTCGCCGTTCCATATGGGACACAGATGATTACCTTCCACAGGCTACGCTGGACGTAGCTTCGGGGCGGACACGTCGTACGTTTGTGACGTAACGATCACGCCGGGTGACGTTGTGATCTCGGGGGACGTTACGGACACGGAGGTGTCAGGCGCCCGGCGGGGAGAACGAGATTAAGCCGTGGTCTGTGATTGTTCTCAGGTGGGTGATTTACCAGGCGCTTATCCCCATGTAATAAGCAGGTTAGAGCGTCTTTTGTCGAGTGGTGTCTATTAGCAATGGTTTGAGAAAATGATGATGGGGGAATGAACCACTAGGGTACTACGGGCAAGATTAGGCCAGCTTTGTCTAATGGCATATTAGAATTTGATTAGAAATCGGCCATTGTATTGGGCAGAGTAAGATGTTCTTCTTGCATACGGATGATTGCCATTAGGGTTCCCATTATGAACGTGCCAGGTTCTCATAATGCCGCTATTCTCCAGAGGCTACATGATGCGGTGGTGTAATAACAAACTTACACTCCGAGATTCAATTCGTTCTTAGTGGTGTTTGAAAAGCATGAGACACATAGAGACCACCAGGCTGACTACTTAGTCATGTTATGTCGCATGTGGATGTCTGTTTGAGAGACGGCAGGTGCGAGCCGCACATCAAAGGGGGGAATTATGCAGATTGTGTAATAAATAAAGTCAACTGGCGGCGATGTATAAGTCACGGGTCACCCCGGGAGAGGTGAGAGGTCAGCCCCGGGAGAGCTGCCGCCGACAAAGCCGCCGCCGCCACGGGTAGCTCTGTCGTCACTCCTGGTGAGATGTGTGGGGCTGCGAAAGGCTGATCCCCCACGTGAGCTGATGCCCACCCGCCATCACGGCCTGTAACAATCATACTGGCCACCGGGGAGAACGTCTGTCTCTTTATAGCACACTACGCCCGCCGGGAGCTTTCTACTGATCACTGCTCGCAATGTGAACCGACGACCCACTCATCACTGTGTCTTTAACACAGCACACTTCAAGCTGCCCTCAGGGTGGGTTCTGGTGCTTTATCGACCACGACCAAATATATGCCACAGCTTCCCCCAGCCATGCACACTAGCCCTGTAGCAGCCCCCACTTTCCTCTGACCTAGCCGGGGGAGATGCGGTGATGAGCGTTAGGGACTGCCCATTATTTATTGCCGGGGGAAGTGTGAGGATTTTGTCTGATTTTCATGTACAAAATTCATTACACCCCTTATCTTCATTTTTTCATTTACAAAAAAAGCAACCCCCCCTGCTTTTTCATGTACACTATAGGTGAACCCCCCACCCCCTTATAATTTTTTTTGCCACGATTATACGCACTAAATTAGTATGTGTTTTACCCATGACATGACAGTAAAATAATTAAAAAAAATCTTTAATAATACCCTGGCACAAAATAGACAACCCCCTCTTGTACTTAATTGTACAAAATTGATGACACTCCCCCCTCCCCCCCAAAAAATAAAAATAAAATAATATCTGTACCAAAATAGAGACCCGCCCCACCTGAATTTCCTCAGACTCCCCCTGACTTAAATAATGAGTACCCCCGTACCCCGCCCCAGGCTGCCAGTGAAGCGGTTAACCTGGTTAAGTGGCGCTCCTCGTGTAAGTGACACCGCCAGCGCCCGGGGCCGGCAGGGGGCGTAATGACGCCAATTACAACGTGTGATTAGTGTGTGGAGGCGCTCCCAGGGTGCAGCAGGGGGATGGAGTGACGGCAGCTTGTAGGGGCTAATTTTATGACAATTGCAATTACCCAGTACATTTTAAGAACCATAACAAAATGACGTAGCTTTCTACAGTGGCCGGTTCATAAGGAAGCGAAGAAAAAAATTGAGTGTGGCAAAAAAAGACCATTTGGTGAGGTTGGATTTCTGGACCTCTTACCCCCCCCCCCCCCACTATTAACATGTATGTAAATAACATCAACAATTTCTAGTGTGGTATACCAAATTTTATGTTCATAATGTTTTAACAAATGCAATTACGTTTTACAGCAATAAAACAAAAAGCTTATCTATATTAACATGTATGTGAATACAGCAACATTACAACCTTCAGAGTGTTGTACACAAATGACGTTCATAATCTTTAAACGATTGCAATTATGGTTTAATCAAAATACAGCAAATGAATATTTACATTAAAAAGTGTATGTAGAAAGTTTCAAAACATCATGCATGACAACAATATTTACATTTTCAAGGTAATTTTACACATCGCTAGAACTTGTACATGATTTTAAATCGTAAAGGATATTTGACATAATTGTGAAGTAGGCTACTGGGGTGTTACGCACACAAAACTAATGCAATCATTTACTAGTAATTGGACATTTTCTTCTCTACACACACGATTCTACATTAAAACACTACTACAATATTACACGTATTGTTTCTCTGTATTTGGTAAGTGAATAGCAGCTACATTACAAGGTTCAGTGTTATATACAAATTACGTTCATAATCTTTTAACAATTGCAATTATGTTTTAATAACAATACAACAAATGAATTTTTACATTAAAAAGTGTATGTAGAAAGTTTCAAAACACCATGCATGACAACAATATTTACATTTTCAAGGTAATTTTACACATCGCTAGAACTTGTACAAGATTTTAAAAGCGTAAAGGATATTTGACATAATTGTAACATAGGCTACTGTGGTGTTACGCAATCAATTACTAGTAATAATTGGACATTTTCTTCTCAGATGAATCTGCATTAGGACACATTTAGTAGGCTCCTACTTACACGTATTGTTTCTCTGTATTACAACCGAAATAGTATTGGTTGGCGTCTCAATGTCTGGTCAATGTTCCTCGCACAAATGGTGATTAGTCTACAACTCGCCCATCACTTTATGATCTGGTGAGTAATTCCAGAACTCGAAGGTTCTATTGTGGACTTTTCTCTCCCTGACAACAAAAGCGGTCGCCAAGGAGATGCAATTGCCTATGTAGTGGTCGGCCCTTCCAAGAATCGTCAAGTCAAGAGCTGGATCGGTTTTTGCCATTCTGTCTTGCTTCTTTTCGGTTACAAACTCCACCTTTCTTATTGCCTTTTCAAATTGGGCAATCATAGTGTCGCCGTCAGTGGAGATGAATACGGACTTTGCATTGTACCTTGAAACGGCTCTCTTCACCTGCTTGATGATGTCATTGTCACTTGGCTGGCACAAATACTTGGTGACAATTCCATTTTCATTGTCATATCCCAAACATTGGGCAGATGCTAGCAGGTTTCTCTTCGTCTCAGGGATGTGGTCACAGATCTGTTCGAATTGCTTCCCATTCCTCAAGTGAATACCAATGAATGGTGTTTCCAAGTTCTTGTTGATGTACTCAATGGCTCGCTCTTCGTATTCCCGGGACCAGCGCACGTATCTCTGCAATACCAGGTCGGCCTGTTTGACCGGGGATGCCGATGGCGTGCCCGTGAAGGCTAGGACGGGATACTCTGACCGTGGGTATCTGCTATTCCATTCGCGCACTTGTGACACTTCATAGTACAAATCAGGTCCAAAAATTACAGACGAATCAAAGTCAACATTAAAGGTTTTCCCCCAAAATGATTCAGAAGGGCTCCCTTCTTTGGCATTACAGGTTTTAAACTCGGGGTCGCGCGTCATGTAACAGAAGGCTACTCTTTTTCCAACTGGCCAAACTTTGGGGGCGAGTTCTTTCATAAAATCCTCCATTGTTACAGCCCGAGTAAACTTATTGATAGCTTCGACACTGAAGTATGTGTCGAATGGAACTTGAACTGACTCTATTTGCCATTGATGGTATTCAATCCACGGGGCCAACACTAAGGTTCTGTCCATCGCACGTGCAAAAGCTAAGGCGCCTAGAAGGCGGTCAGTTTGAACATCGAAATCCCCATCGCGTGGGCAATATACAATATAGCCTTTGCGATCAATGGGAAGATCTGCATTTAGCGTTGCAACAATGCACATTACAAGTAAGGACAACTTCACTGACATGTTAAACATAGTTACCAACATCTTCGTGATGCATGCGCGTGAAAATCCTGAGATAAAAATCCAACTAAGTGAAAAATGCCAATCCGAATTGTACACGTGGCAAAAGGGCGCTGACTCTCCAAGAAAATCAATACGTTCCCGCGAAAGTACTTGTACTTTATGGAATCAATATAGTCTAGAAGTAATACGCTTAACGTATTCATATTATTGAATGAACTTTTTGAGAGTGATCTGTGATATCATGATTTTTGAGGTCATGGGAATAGGAATGGGAAATGTCAAACATAAATGTACGATGTAGACTTTTCAACATAGTTTCAACACTTTTTATGCACTCTAGAAACTGAAAAGTCATGTTATTTTTTACTTTGTTGGCTAGTTCACCTATGATGTTTGGCAGCCATTTAAAAATGACCATCTCACGAAGGTTTAATGAATTTTTAATCCATGTTTGGATTAAAAGCTTTGTAACAATGCTTCTGATATACTGTTAGTGTATCATGCCATGATAAAAAAATGTGTTATGTATCCAATGAAATAGCAACCTCCACCCCCACTCCTTAGTAGTTGGTTAGTTTATCAAAGTCTCTGCCAATATATAAGCGATATCATTGACTCCGGGAATTTCAATATTGCCTGGGCCACACTATTTAAATAGCAAGCTATAGCAGACAGTTCCCCCCACCCCCACCCAATGCATGCGACTGATATCATTAAACGCTTCATGACCATCCACCACAACATACACTTGACCTCTGACCTGTGGCTGTAAGTGACCAGCGACTGGACACAGACCACGCGGCCGCCGCCGCCGGCTGCTGTTACCCACACACCCTCCCGCCCTGACCCCGCACACCAGCCGGCGAACGCCCCCCGCCCCCAGAGAGGCGACAGATTGACGTAATTACACTGATAATCTGCCCCAGCGTGGTCATAAAGCTCTGGTTTGATGTAAGTTATTGGGCAAATTATCAGCCGCCTTGTTGTGCCTTGAATTATCGGCCATAAAGAGGTGACGGGAGGATCCCAGGCGCACATTAACGGCAACAGTGATGCAAAAGCTAATTCTTGCTGGCAAGAAATTAAATTGAATAACACCTGACTTGGGGTTGTAGTCAATGCAGCATATGGTCGATAAGATAAAGGAAGAAAGGGGAATAGATTTTGATTTAGAACTCTTTTTTTCTGACAAAAAGGAAACTATTATCTTGTTAGATGTTGTTAAAAGCACAAAGCTGATGGGAGTGGTTTGGATAACAATCAACAGTTTGAAACCATGATGCTATGAAAAGCTGATGCTGCCGCCTGGCATATATAGTACGTGTAGATGTGTAACGGCTCTAAACCAGCGCTATAACATTTACCTCATATTGCACAGGAATTCTGTCCACCAAACAGACAACCTCATTGACATCCCAATCGCCTGCTAACAACCCCCAGCGCTTTGACAACGGTGAAATCTCATGTCAACTGGCGAATCGCCCGAGGCCTCCAACCGCTTAAGTGATATCATCGACATGGGAGACTTCAATGCTTCGCGAGCCATCGAGCGCTGCGCGAAAGTCAATATTGGGCTTGTCTGAGATGCTCTGGGCCATTGTGCCAGCATCATTGACACCCAGAGTCCGCTTTCCTTGTATCAATATTGTGAGAGAAAGCACCGGGCATGTTTGACTTGAACTGGTTGCAAATGGAAATGGAAATGCGCTAATTCGTTTGTGTCACCAGGGCCACTGGGGCTGTTGTGACAGAGGCGAGGTCTGAATGCGGCTGACCCCGGGACGCGGCCTGTAATAACACACGCCGTGTATTAACATGGAAATTTGAAATGATTTGAAATGAAAAGTTAACATGCCTCTGTGGTGGTGGAAGCTTTGTGGTATGTGGGGCCGGTCCATACCGCATCACGCTCTGCACTTTTAATACATGGTGGTAATTAGCTACAATTCGCATTACGTCAGCCAACCATCGCGGCAATCATGGCCTGACCCATGCCTCCCGGAGAGCCGGTGTCTTTGTCCTCAGGTTGTGATGTTGCTCTCACCGTGAACTTCACAAAGCCCCGTTCCGTGCTTCGCCCCGTGATTTACGCTGTTACGTCAGACGTTCGGCGTCCGGACGTCGGACGCACGGCGAGATGATTGGGGTGCGTGACTCGGGGATTGGGGGGGGGGGGGAGCAGGGAAGACTTTGTCTTCTTTAGTCAGTGGTCTCTTCTACAACTTTCAAAGCTAGAAATGGCCCACCATAGACACTCTTTTGCTTTGAATCTTCCAGCTGACGATTGTAGCCTGTGTTTGTGACCAAGTGTTTGTTCTGCTATTTGCAGGTGGTGAGCTTGCCGTGCCTGCCCCCGCCGCCTCCTCCCCGGTGGCGGCCCCCGCCTCCCCCGGCCAGCACAGCCCCGACCGCCCCAAAGCCACGTCCACGCCGCACAGCGTCCCCGCTACAGGTGAGCGCACATGAAGAGGCCAGTTCTCTATTGAGACAACTTGGTCATACTACAGAGGTTCTACTGTCAATTGGTGGACATTGATCACTGCTTTATGCACTGTTAGAAGAGGTCATTCGTATATTGATACTTAAAATCCAATTGTCTTGTTTAATTGGCTCCCATGTACTGCTGGGTTGGAATTCTGGCATATAACAAAATGGAGGTCTTTCTGTACTTCATTTACTTGGCAAACATTTATTCTTCGCAAAGCCTGCTTTACTTGCTGTAATGAAAAAATACCCAACACCCAGCAATGTCCATTATACTGATTTCCTCCTCTTGCAGATTACCACGGCAGTCCGGGGTCCAGTGACCGCTCGCTGACCCCACCGCCGACTCGCCGCGAGGAGGTCGCAACCCCTGACCTCGATGTCACCACACCCCCAGCACAGCACAACCACCACGACACTCCGAGTTCGAGTCCAGCCTCGAGGAAGCAGGCACGCTCAGCGTTCATGCCGCTGCCATCCCCTCATCAACCCTACAGCCGGCCGCCTCCTCATCGCCACGACGACGAAGACTTCATGCTCAAACAACGTGGCGGGGCTTTCCCCACACCGCCGCCCCCGCCGCCAGCATTCCCCACCAACATGGCGGCCGAACTGTTGAAGCAGGAGCAGGAGTTCAACCGCAGCAAGCTGTACCCACCGGCGCCGCCACAGCTGGACCTCATGCGGCCGCCGTACCACCCCGCTCTCCTGTCTCCGACCTTCGACCCCTCCAAGCACCAAGCGGCGGCAGCGGCCAGGGCTGCTCTCGACATGTTCAAGTTCCGGCAGCAGTTGGACTTGCCACCCTTCCTCACACACAACCCGTTCATGCCGTTCATGCGCGGTCTGCCCCCGATGCTGCCTCCTCCTCATCATCATCCGGACGAGCAGAAGTTCCCCTCCCCACTGACGCCGACAGCGCCCAAGTCGCAGCCCGGCGCGTTCATGCCCTTCCAGCTGGGAGGCATGCCAAGCCCTGCGGCCGCCATGTACCCGGGGCTGGGCTATCCCCACTCATGGGCCGCTGCTGCTGTGGCTGCCGCTGCTACTGCCGCGCTCTACCCACAAGCCGGCCCACACCACATGCCGGCCACGACCGCTGACTCCGGCCACCAGAAGGCGATGCCCGCCGCGAGCTCGGCACCGTCCCCGGCAGACATCAACAGCATGATCAACGTCAAGCCGGGCGCCGTGCCCACCTCCTCGTCCTCCTCCTCATCCTCTCAGCTCAAGTCCACGGGCGACGCGTCCGGTCGCGGCTACAAGTCGTTGCCGTACCCGCTGCAGAAGAAAGACGGCAAGATGCACTACGAGTGCAACGTGTGCCAGAAGACGTTCGGCCAACTGTCCAACCTAAAGGTGCACCTGCGCACGCACACGGGCGAGCGCCCGTTCGTGTGCCCGATCTGCCACAAGGGCTTCACGCAGCTCGCGCATCTGCAGAAGCACCATTTGGTGCACACCGGCGAGAAGCCGCACCAGTGCTCCGTGTGCGAGAAGCGCTTCTCGTCCACGTCCAACCTCAAGACGCACATGCGGCTGCACACCGGCGACCGCCCGTTCGACTGCGGCGACTGCGCGCAGAAGTTCACGCAGAACATCCACCTCAAGATCCACCGGCGCATGCACAGTAACGAGCGGCCGTTCCAGTGCCCGGCACCGGGCTGTCGCGGCAAGACGTACATCTCGCTGAGCGGGCTGAAGCACCACTGGAAGAGCACCGGCTGCATGCCCGAGAACACCAATGTGGACGCTGCGCTGCGCTGCCACAGACACAGCGACGACGGCGGCGTCAGCATGGACACGACCATGTCGTCATCGTGCGACACACCACCGCATACTCCCGAGAGAGTGCAGATGGCGGATCCGGCGGCAACTGCAGCGGGGGATAAGCATGATCCGCGCACTCCCGAGAGAGCACCCATGATGGACCCTGCAGCGTCGGGCGAGAGGCATGAAGGCACTCCGGTTAGATATGTCGCGGAAGATGAGCGACGAGACAGGCTTCCCAAAGAAGATGAAGACAGTAACTCTGAGGACAGACTTCATGAGAGCAGGCAGCAGGCACACAGGAACTCAGAAGCTGGTCATTCGCAGGCTGACAAATACTCAGAAAAGCACCCAGTAGATGACAATGAGAGAGACCGGCACCACCCAGACATCCAGCGGAGCCGGCTGCCGTCCTACCCGTCCATCTTCCCACCGCCACCAGCCCACTTCTCATTCCCGCACCACAATCCCATGCAACTGTTCAAAGGCCTGGCTGCCGCGGGAGGCAGTGTCAAGCAGGAGCAGCCGCGCTACATCGACATCAGTCCGGTGGGCGGCGCGGCGGCGGGCAAGTGGGGCGCGTCGGACGGCGAGTCGGACACGGAGACGAGTCGCTCGGCGGCCGGAGACGACATGTACCCGGGGGCGGCCGCAGGGGCCATGAGGGTGATGCGCGCCATGTCCATCGCAGAGTAGGTGGCAGGAGCCACGGGGACAGAGAGAAGGCAACTAGACTGGTGTGTATTACTGAGACAGACTCTAGCTGACTGAGACCAAATATGGAACTGTCATTGAATTGCTCAGTAGCCTCAAGCTACAACACCAACGAAGCTCCATTCCAGAGTGGAACCTTTTACCCGCCTCAGTAGCAGAGGCTGGCTGTATAGCAGAGTTCCAGAGCTAGCTAGCTGACATCATTGGCGAATTCACATCTGCATTATACTCCCTGTGATGGTCTGCAGCTTTAAAAAAAACTAGAACTAGACCTCTGTGTTAGGATTATGGCACGGAGAGTGCAGGCACAGAGTGCAGGCAGCAGGACTGTTGTCAACTAGGCAATCAGACAGAGGTCCAGAACTTCAATGGCTCAGGATAACTTGCAATAGTTATTACCAATTGATCTGAGCGCCGTGATTAAGTTGATGTGTATCACTGAGAGACTGTAGCTGACTGGGACCAAATAACGAACTGTCATTAAATCATATAGATTAATATTTGAAATCTATTTAGATGTTTTTTGACAAATTTTATCAGTAGCAAAAGAAATGAGAGAACAAGTTTGATATGAAACAAACTACTACACCAAATAAATAGAACTGTTTAAAACTTAATAATTGAGGTCAACATGGTTTGATTGTTTTGTTTTACTAGTGATCACTTCATGTAGTTGAGAATATATTTCATCCGAAGTGCCTAAAACGGATAGGGATTGTTTATAAACAATGTAATTTCACTCAAAAACAAACAATGTTGAACATTGTTTTCAATATCAGAATTTATATATTTTATTAAAACATTATGCATTGCATTAAAGTGTGTCCATAGTAAAGACATAATTTGTTGAGATAAAAATCTCTGTCCATGGTTTGTTTGTTTTTGGTCTCCATGACATTGTGATGTAGATTACTCAGTAAATCCTGTGGCTGAATCTGGAGAGATATTAGGTTGAATCTGTAATTCTTTTTCATATTGAAATATTTATTATTTATTTACTTTGAACATTCCATGTACATTCCAGGTTTATCCCAAATTCAGGCCAAATGTGATTGCCAAACTGTAGTTTTAGGTGTATTTTCTTTTTATTTTATATTCTATTTGTAGAAATAATTTAATTATTTATAGCTGTAAATGTGACATGGTTTGTTTTGTTTTGTAAGTGTGGTTTGATACCTAACATTGTAAATAAGAATGCTAATACTTGCCATTTTGTTTTAAAAAAGCTTTTTTTAGTACATTAGTGCAAAGACATAAGTCATGGGTGGATTAAGATTTGTATGTTTTTTGAACGGTCAAGTAATTATTTTAGATTCAATAAATGTATTTCATATCTATTTGTGCATTGCAAACTTTTATGTGTCTAAACAAATTTCACGTGACAGTAGTAAATATTCTAAACGATACAATCTTATTATGATTCACTCCATTTATATAGAATTTATTAGTAAAAATGAAACATAAATAATTGAAATATTTCCTGGAGACACTAGGCGGCAGAAATTATAGTTTTAAGCATTAATTAATCATTACATGTAGATTGTACTTATATTGTTCCGTCCAAATATGTAAAATATTTTATGATTAAATTATTGTTTTTATCTGCCAACAATCAATTTGTAGTCATATTTGTGTTATGAAAAAGTAGCAAAAATATGTTTGTGAGTTTTTAATTATTCAAGTATGTTTTTATTAGATTTTTTGTTTAAAACCTATATTAGTGTTGACAACTTATAAATTCAAATGTAATAGTTTAGTCATAGAACAAATAATTCTATTTGTTAGTGATAAAGTAAATTGACTGAAAAGTATGTTGTGATAAATATGACAAAACTTGAATAAACGTTGAGTGAAGACAGAAATGTACAAAAATCTTGCAAAAATAAATAAAATTTGAAAATGAATCAATTGCGTTCCTTTACTGATGCTATATAATACTAATTCAAAAATGAACTTCCAACTTTTTTACTCATAAAGGACATATATACAATAAACATCCCGTACACGGCCATTTAGAGGGCGACTCTCCTTCAAATAGTTACCAAAGTGATGAAAATACTTTTAAAAACTGGAAATGAGCAGCACAATAACAAATATCTTCACTGCTCACGATCAAAGTCTATATCAGTATTTGTTGTTGGTTTCCAATCAATAGGATCAATTAATATGCAATCGATGTGTAACTTTGGGTGGTTTATGACTCATTAGTGGGAGAACAATAAAGATACACACATACATAGAGAGCAATAATATAATCTTACTAATAAGTTCTAAAAGTCGAACTTCAAAGAAACATCATGAACGGAACATTTCCATTTATTTCCACCATAAATCTTCTATATCATATTGTTAGTTATGGGGATGACTGATCCCGGAAAGTCCAGAATGAAATCATCATATGATGGCTTCTAATACTTGTAAATTAATCAATAGGGCTATTATATTAACTAAACGTAGGAAACCTACAATTCAATCACATTTACATAATGCCTATGTAGACTTTGAATAAAATTATGTAACTTTTTGACAAAAAATTCAAGACAAATTACCTCCTAAACTTTATCCCTGGATAAGAATGAATAATTTGAATTATTTCAGATTTTGTATAACCTAATTATGTGAGAATATGAATACATGTCCGTGTAAATTACTTAACTGCACTTGACGTGAATGAGAATTTTACTGTCATGCGTTTGATGAATTACAAATATGACACAAGCGGCGCTTTTGCTACATATTCATTTACATGTATAATACCAAGAGGGAGATATCCCACTTTCGGCGAATAATGGAGTTATAAGAACTTCTGTGGCAAAACGCTGGGCAGTAAATTTGCTAAAGCAGCCATTTAAATTCACTTGTGTCATCAGCACTTGCTCCATGGCTTTGAAGCGTTTTCCGTGTTTAGGCCTAACATGTAATTACCTGAACTAACCAAATTAGAAGCTAATGTACGACATCGTAAAACTGATCGGTTACAGGCGAAGCACAATGTTAAAGCCATCGGGGGAAATTGGTCCAAATAAAGATGTCTTTCAACTTAAGTGGAATTGCTCTTTCAAGTCAGCTACTTAAAATCATCAAAATAGCTCTTGTAAATTATTGAATTAAATGCTTTTGCAAAGTTACCACTTAGAGCACGTTGCTAGCTGCTGTCAGACTACATTCACATGGTCCGAGACGGAACCAAGTCATTAGTTTACATCAACATGTAGTTAACTCATCTCCAGACAGACCTCTGAAAATTCATTACCAAAAAGTGCACACTTAAAATTTATAGCGATAATTACAGCCATGTCAACATGGGAAAACGAGGCTTTTCAATTTCAAAATTAATTGTAACATCTTATTCACATAATAATTGTACTTATAAGCACGCACGTTTAATAAGTTTTCCATAATATATTCAAAAGTGCAAGAACTACATGTGAAACAATATGGTTTTTGCTGCTATTATCATGACAGGCGACTGTAATGCACTTAATGCTCGAAGAAAACTTGACTTGCGACTATTTCTAGCTTCGTCCGCCATGTCAGAGCCTGTCTAATAATTAACTAACGCTCATTTACGATTAGAGTGTGAACTGACTCTTGCCAATGCCTTCATCATGGGTGGTGATTTTAATGCTTGTAAAAGTCAGTGGAAATAACGGCGCCGCTTTCGCAGTGAATGCCCCTTTGTGCGTCTATAATCAACGCGCGGCAGCAGCATTCCTTTACACCAAGGTCCCAGAACAATGAACCACTGCCTTTACAGATCCAATAATGATCAACAACGAGCTAATAGTGCGCAAAAACTCATCTGTTTCCTTTTATACTTGTGAGGGGGATTGTAAGGAGCGCTCCCCCGGTGAGGTGCGTTCCTACGTGTTATCTTTCCTTCCAAACAACGCCACAAAGGAATGGAAAATAAATTAAAAAGTTCGAATGGCGCTCATTGTGACTTTGTAACAATAAGTGACAATCAAGCTGACTTGTTCACAATGCGCTCGCGATATGACCTTGTTTTTTATAGCTCTGGGGGCTCAATAAGAACTCACTGATCGTATCGCGTCCATAATTACATTGTTCCTTTATTAGCCTGAGCATAGCGCATTTATTACCCCCAAGAAAGTTCAAGAAATCTTGTTGTTTGTGCGTGATTGAAGTCTCCGTTTATCACTGTCATCTGTGGATGAGGCAAGTCGTTGCTTGTTACTGATGGATTCACCAGATTGACGTTTACGTGATTGAAAACTAAAAATGGATTATCGTATCGCGTTACCCGTTCATTACAGGTTTCCTATTGACGCAGGTTGAAACATTGTATACACATTGTTCTGGGATCAATGCCAGATTCTATGACAAAATGCAATCAACATCATCATATTATAAAGACTTTATTTTTCTTCCGACATTCAGCGACGGCGACAAACCTGTTTTCTCATATCGCCTGATAAAAGCAATGAATCAAAGTTCTCACAAACACAATAAACTCATGCACACAACTCTATAAAATTCACAATTAAATTAGATTACTTTACTTTAAACACAGCTCATAAATTCAGAAATATATTCTCTAAGCATAAGTATAACATCTATCATTAACTTTGCTCAATACATGCACTAATTCTCAACAATGATTTGAACTGTGAGAAAACAATGATTAACAAAACAGCTGATTGATTTTCAAAACAATACTATTTGACCAACCCAAAGTAATACCACTCCAACATTTCGTTTGCCAATTCGCTGCTACTATTTTCTACTTCTAGAAAAAACCTATATTCTGATCCGCCTCATATGTTATTAATAAAGCCTCACACTGTCACACATTAGCTCTGAAATGATGATGCCCGCCTGCCGCCTCGAACCCTCTGTGAAAGTCATAGTTTTTGCAGTTGAACAGACAAAACAAGTTGTACTTTCTCCACAGTATGTGAAATCCACTTTTAACTGGTGTATTTTCCTCTCATCTAAACCAAATGCCTGTCATCACATTCAGTAGATATATTTATGGAAAATTACATAGAAAATTGAACATGATGGCCGTGGTGAAAATCTTATGATCTCCAACTTTAAGATCACTAACATGATTGTTTCTAATGAATCTACTTCCTTGATATTAAAATAGGCCTCGTTCTATAGTCTTTAGTTCTGTCTTTCAGCTGTATTTGTGTTTTCAAAAGTTACAATGAAATATTCATATGCATAAATTTAGACTTAATAAATTTTTAACTTTTTCAAGGCTCCTTTTCAAAATCCAAACCCCCCCCCCCCAAAAAAAAAAATGAACAAAGTCTAAATTTATGCACACAAAAATTTCATTTGAACCTGTGAAAACAAAAATAGAGCCGAAAAATAAAACTTTAAAACTTATAGAATAACTAATCCATTGATAACAGTGATGTTTGGAGGTTATGACGGATCTGCTGTTCATTCTGCGGCTGCACGTATCACAGTTTCTTCACGAGTGTGTTCAGTTGCAGCTTGAGTCGCTTTCGCATCTCGTCGTCCATTTCACCGAAGTCACATGGGCCGGTATCACAGGGACGCGCAACCTACAACAGACAGTCAGAGTCAGTCAGGTAGACTGTCAGTTAGTCAGTCAAGCAGAAGTCAGGGTTTTTTGTGTGTTTTTTTCCATGTTTTGTTTGTCTTTTTTATATTCTATTTATTTTTAATTTGTTGTAATTTGCATTTTAACATGTTGAATTATGAATAAATAATATCAAATCCAATAAAAAATCCAAGTCAGTCAGAGCATTAGTCTGAGTCGCAACTATAATCAGTCAGATCCACAAAAGTGGTTCAGATGTGACAGTTTTCAAATGTGGATATTGTAGATGGTCTGCAAACCAGTCAAAGAGGCAGTCAGAATGTGTCACCCCAGGTTGTGTCATGAGTCACACGAGATGTGAAGCTTTTGAACGTTATCACCAAAGGATTCAATGTAATTTCATCAAATCCATTAGCTACTTTCGAATATGACGTCACAAAATTTTTCTACCAACTAACTAAATTTCAGGTTGTTTAAAATGTCTTTCTTACCATAGTTTAAAATTGAAATATCCATATAATTTTTCTATTTTAATTTTTATTTTTAAAAGCTTCAGACATTTTCAATGGATTTTTGGATCTTATTTTGTAATTAACTGAAATTGAAAGTCTCTCTAGAGATAAAAAACTTTAAGAAAAAATGAAAATAAAAAATTTATAACATTTTTTTGAATTTTAAACTCTGTGGTAAGAAAGACATCTTAAACATAAAATGAAACCGATTGTATACAATATATATTTATTATTCTAATGATTCACTAATCTCCCTCATTGCAGCCTCTATCCCTAGGCATCGTTCCTCACCTCCTCCTCCTTGCGCAGGATCTTTGCGCGCACGAGGCTGGTGTCTCGCGACAGCTCCTCCCTCAGCGTTTCCATGGTAACGATGGAGCTGTCAAAGTTCGCGATCACGTAGCTGAAAAAAAACCATGGGACAGCGTTAATTAGGCAAGGGCCAGTTAAAGTTGTCAGATCACAATATCTTTAGTGTTTTGAATGAGGCAAAGTGTGCTGCTTAACGTAATTTAAAAACGATACTATGGACTAGTTGTCTTATAGATTCTCAACTTCCAGATTATGTCAACAGCACTTTGACTTGTCACTTTATGTTTGGGTGTAATATTTTTGATAACATGGTCCAACATATTCAGGCATCCAACATAGAGCTCAAACAAAATTTGATGGACACAAAAACTAAACTTTTCTTTTTACCTGCTGTTTTAATGAAATCCAAACTTTTCAAAAATGTTGTTTTACGTTCGGACAACAAATGTCCTCTACAGGTTGTGGGTTTCATTTGCTGTCGGAAACCTTGTACAGTTAAACTTGTAAAAAGCTTGGATTTCATTAAAAACGCAGCTAGAAAGAAGTGTTTATTTTTTACTTTTATAAAATATGAGACATAATGCTGCAGCTTAAATATTAAACTTCGTGAACCAATTGAGTATTTAACAGGCTGGATGAAGCTGGACAGTGTTTACATCACCATGAGGTTTTTTCAAAAATGTACATTTATGACATAAAAATTGATGAGAATAAGCTATCCCTCTTCCACTTCAAATTTATTAAAGAAGAAATTAGATGTCCTGAGGACACTTTCCCTCATCAATAATAGCTATGAAACATTTATTGTCACCTGCCATGTAACATTGGATGATTTTGAATAATATGTATATCTTCAGCTAACGTTTTCTTTAACCACTTTTGAAATTTACTCGTAAACAAATTTGAAATTTAATTTCATTGAGAAACCATACATAGGATACAAAGTGAGATAGCCGTCTGGAGGATCCATTAAAAATAAAAAATTAAAAATAAAATCACAAAATTAAATACAAAATGTAGTCACCAAAAAATTTATATTTGAAAACCGCAAAATTTAATAGCCACGAAATATTCTAGTTTTAGAGTACATGAACAAGCCCATGAGGTTATAATGAATCCGTGTTTTCAGTAAGAGTAGACCAGAAGTACTAGCTTGGTTTAGAGCGCTATCCAGAAAAACTCACAAGGGACATCTCAATAATAATGACACATTGCGATAAGGGATCGACTTTTATCCTCCTGTAGTTGATGATGATAGGGACGTCTTCCATGTGGCCGCTAGTGTATTTGCGTAACTGTGCTTATGACATATTAATTTACATATAATATTGTTCACGTGAGCTCTCAAAAATGAATAAGCTGGGGGTTACAGAGACAACGGTTCAGCCGTGTAACCTTTTAACAGCTCCCGCCAGGGCCACTTGATATAGTCAAATGGAAGTTTAGGGTTGTAAAACCTGTCTTCAGCTATGTCTATCATTGGTAGAAATATACTTGCTAAAAAGACATGTGACAGAGAAGTTTGAAAATGTATCCACAAGCATTGGGAAAAACATATAGATATATATATATCAAGTTTAAATTAAGATCATGCACTATTGTTGTTAAAACGGGGCTCTGATTTAGGAATACATTTCATGCAACATATCACGAAACATAAAAATGTTAGTTAGCAGTACAGATGGAGTTGGACGCTTCTGGTCTGGAGATAGCAGGTGATTTAGCAGGTGATTTGTGAACGTAAAGTAACAAATCACTTTAAACTTGCAAACACCAGTAAATGATTTTATTGTGCCTTCAGGAATGTCTATCGCTTTGTACAAATTTCACTCAATAACACCAGCTAATGTGGCCACATTGAGAGTGGACGGTTTAAGTGTTTTGTGACAATGTAATGAAAGTGGCTTTGTGTAGCCATCAATAAGAACCCCAGTAACACTTCTCTCATGCCGCCGCACAATGATATCTGCAACAACTTTTGTTACTTTTACCGTTTAAATCTCGCTTTCTTCTCTGATGACCATTTTAAAGTCAGTTTCATCTATTGTGGGCGCTGCTAGAGTCTGTTTCAGCCATTGTTGGTCGTTGTCAATGTAGCGTCTCGCTCTTTTATGGACCATTTTCTTGTCAGCTTTTATGGACATTGAATCACGCCATTTATTGACCGTTTCATTGTTGTGGCCGGTAAAGTCGCGGTGTTATTTGACCGTGTTACGGTGTGAGCCATATTGCGGCTCTAGTTAACAAGCCGGCCACCAGGGGACTCCTGTCGACTGGACAACCTGCCTAAAGTGACCACCTGAGAAATAGACAGAGGTCATTCCATACAGGTGGTCAGTCAACAGAGACGCCCAATTACAAACCCATCAAGACATAAGGAAAGTAAGTGACAATCCTTGTAAAAAAGTGTGTCCATTTTACATGGTGTTTTCACTTAGGACGGTGTGTTTATTAATAGAGACTCCCAGCAGGGGCATATTCTATAGCTTTATGCATCTCATTATTCGGCGGCTTTGTGAAAAGATGGTTTGTGTGGCTTCTATAGGGCGTCGTTTTGCGGGTGGCTGATGCACCATAATCCGCCTCGGATTTCATGAGAAAGTCAGCGGGTAAAAGTGACTTTCGGACACGGTGGATGAACCTTCTGTGAAACATTTCAACAGACATAATATTATGTCCACTATAAGTCAAAGATGATGATTTCAGCCATTGCACATTTCATGTGGCGTAAACATACTATATCTGTATAAAAATAAAATTCGTAAATAAATTACAGCAACTGATTAATAACTTTAATGAATAAGTATCATGGAAAAAAGTAAGAAATTGCAGCATAATGTTAGAAAGCATTTATAGAATTTAAATGTTTGTTCGTTCTCAGTCGTTTATTTTTTCTCTGGTTGATGATTTTAGAAAAATGATAATAAATCTGTATAATCTCTATTGTTTATTTTTTCCTACTACAATTTAGACAATTTAGGATTGAAATCTAAGATGACAATTTCAGTCATTAAACATTTTATGTGGCGTAAACATACTATATCTGTACAAAATCTGGCAGATCAAATTCGTAGAAAACACACCATCTGATTTATAACTTTATTAAATACGTATTATAGAAAAAGTAAAAAATTGTAGCGTAACTTTTGCCGCACAGAGAGTTAATATATTTCGTCATGATAATCACGTTTCCCTCAATCACTTTCACAATATTGATAGAAGAATAGAAATGAAAATTATGAATCTGTTGCTCTTAAAGATTAACGTTATCTCTTTGAAGGAGAAACTAATATTAAATACTCTTTTCATACTAATTTTGCGGCCACAATACCCAGGCGACGTCCCTCACAATCTGTACATAATACCGTCTGACATAGTTTCCTCATTTCAAAGGTAATATCAGAAATCTCAGCGACGTCGTAAAATGTGGCCGATAAAAAGCAATTAGTCAAAATCTGCAACTTGCTATAAAGTGATAATTAACGCTATCACGGGGCAAAGAAGAAACCTCCGTATAATGACTACCTTCTAACTTGGTATGTTTTAATGCACCATTCGCTCAGTCTAACTTCAGGAAAAAGCAGCCAAGTTGGTTGTTTCTCTAAAGTGAATACCTCGACAAGGAGCCCATCTACTGGTGGACTGGGGCGGTCCTGTTATGCGGGAGTCACTTCTCCCATCTGAACCGATTGCCTTGGCTAATATAAATTGCAATGATGTTGATTACATTCTCCACGTTATAGACGAAGCTTTTATCTAGGTAGCTGAAATTGGAGCCCGCGATAGTGTTTTATACGGGATCGCTTGTATCTAGCCACTTTCATCTTTTTCCCCCTTTGATCTCGCCTCCTGAAGTAAATACTGTTGGCTGCATTGACGTTTTTTTGCCGTCTCGAGATTTAGATATTTCATTTCAACGTGACGGACCAGATAAACAATACATATCAATTCATATGCATTCACATTTGTGATAAGAGCATTGTATCATTTTGAACAGAATCTAAAAGGGTAACAAAGTGTTGAAATTTAAATTAAAAATTCCCTCCAGCATTTGACAAATTAGTTGATAGGTCGGCCATTAACCATTGTGCCGGACGCGTCGTTAAGCTAATGGTTACCCAGTCGCTTATAATTACACTTCGCATGCTATCTCAGACACAAATAACAACCTGATAAAATACAACAATACAAATATAGACTTTCAAATTAAACAAATTCCTCCTCTAACACAATGTGACACAAAATGTAATGAAAACTATGGGAAAGAAAAATGCAAATGCAGTAAAAATTAACTGAAAAGTTTTTCTAAATGAAGCTTGAAATCAAAGAATTATATAATTTTTCTCGATAACTAGATGGCAAACGTCATTCTGAGTGAAAATATTGTTCCACACAGATACATACAGAATATTAGAGATACATACATGTGGACTAGTACCGTACATTAACATGTAAGAACCCATGGTTAAGAAACTTAGTGGTTCTATATAGTCAAAATCCTTTGCTTATTCATCGCCGAAATGGGGATGGGCGTAGTGTTCGAATATACGCTCCTGGGCTTGAAAAGAGAACAGACATCATTCATTTACAATTTTATGGCTAAAACAGAAAGATTTTGTACATCAAAGGATTGAAGGTGGGTAGTCATTTTAGTAACTACATTTAAGTTCTGTTAAAGTTCAAATATGTTCTTGTATAGTATCAAAACATTTAAAATAATGCAATGATAAGTTTGAATGTACGTTGGACTTTAATTTGACACCAAAGGTATAATAAATTTCAACTTTTAAATGCAGAACGCGACCAAAAACGTATGATACCACCATTATCGCGCACAATGGCTTGGTCACTTAATTCTTTTTCTAAAGTAAAATTTTGCTTTATTACGTGGCTAGAGAAATCTTTCTGAATGGTAATTCATGGAAAGAGAAATTTTTCTGAATTGTAATACGCTAAAAACCGTAATATGCGAATTTTGGCAAAAGAAAAGAAAGTATGAGAAAGTATGAGAAAGAATGGGAAAATAAAAGAAAGTAAGAGTAAGAAAGAGAAATAGAAAAAGGAGAAAGTAATGAGGAGTCCTTTTAACGAGATAGGAGTGTACATCTTCTATGGCATACGTCATGACCTCTTTTCTGACAGCAATGGAAGATCGTGATTTTTAAACAAGGGTGAATATCATAGTGTTCTAAATTTGTTGTGGGTTTGGCCTATTTAAAACATATAATTCTCAATTTAGAGTTTGTATCGGATCAAATATGGACTAAAACAAAATAGGCACATTTAAAAGAACTTGTTGCTTACTAACATTGGTGGTTTGACTGATAGATCTGAATAGTATAACTTGAAAGTGAATTAAAAGCAGTTCGCTTCAAACTAACTATATACCAATATAAGTTATTTTTACAAGGCAATTTTGGAGCATGATAACCAATGAAAGTACATGCAAAAGACTGATAAACATTCTTCACAAGTGTTGACTGTGAAGCCACAGCCATGTCATTCACACAGCATTTAACAAAGAGCAAAAACATTCTTCTACAATTGATTTGCTACACATATTTACAGATTTAACAACATCTTTAGCATTGACCACTGAAATCTGTGATATAAAGAGCGTTTAAATGGTATTTTCCGCTGACTTGCCGCAAAAAGGGAGGATTATAAGGCAATTACCCCATCCATACAGCGCCTCCACGGAGTGTGAGAGAAGCACTAGATACCAGATGCTATCAGTGGCTTAGATCTTATCAGCTCTACGCCGAAGTATGTGCTGTGCTTGCCGTATTAGCAGGGCAGCTATTGGAGGAACAAATCAAGGCACATCAAATGTCCATGTTCTAGAGCACATATTGAACAAGTACATGTACCCTACAAGGCCCTAGGGTGTCATTAGTTTTTTCTTTTCGGTGCTCTCCCTGGGCATCGGCCAGCTTTTGATAGCAAAGGTGACACGGAACAGCGTGTAACTGTTATGGATGAGTTTGCTAAGCACCCACTACCAGACTTATTGAATTGAATAAGTATGACCTTCAATAAAGACCGACAATTGAGATAGATAACTTGCATTTATTGCCCCAAGGCTTCAGAGATGAAGTTGAACCTCTGTAAAGAAACCACCTTTCTACTGAGACCACCTGAGGGTAGTTTGCTGGGTGTTCTTCATAAAAGTTCTACTGTAGGTTGTTTGAGGTGTGACATGATTGTTGAGCAAACTCAGTATTCACGCATTAGGCCTAATCAATCACTGTCAATGCAAAGAAGGTGCCATCCATTTTTACTGACACCGGGACATATACAAATTCTATTAGGCAAGTCATCAAGTCAAAACCCCCTTCTGTCTAAACTCCCAGCCCTCCTTTTGAGAAAATTTCACTATGACCCACTGGACGCTTAAACAGACGTATACGGTAATAGGATGTTGATTTGTCTTGAGAGAAGAAAGTTCGTTCTCACCATCTCGCTGCTACTGATTAATACGCCAATAGATCTGGTGTAAGAAGGATTCAGATAACATCTGTTCCCACCATGTGAACAATGATCAAACATCACAGCCTCTTGTGAGATGCTCCGCACGAGCACGTAAAGTCAACATTGTGGTCGTCAGTCAACGCCACAGCTCGATACATTAAACTGCAATAATCACTCCAACACACCAATAAAGCCATGTGTATCAGCGTCTCCCCAGGAGGTCATCATTGGGCTACTGATGTAACAAACATCACGGAAAGTCACAAGCTTAACGTTAATTAAAATCTATAATTGAGGCGACATGGTCGTTAAGTGGGCAAGATCAGCATCTTGGACAAACATTGTGGTGAGGCCGTAACAAAGTCAGCGGGGCGCTTCGTTGAACCCGATCACAGCACCAGAATGGAATCAAACCACTGACGGAGCTACCATGGGAATGTTCCAAAACAGAAGTTGGAGAGAATGAACGTTAAGAGCCATGGCAATCCACAAATACAGTGGTCGTGCTAGAAACTTCCCTGGTGTAACCTGGATGTACGGATTACAACTCAAAGACATATATGTAGATTTTAAAATATGTCACAAAACTTTCAATTTTTTGAAAGCAAGTAAATGTCAAAGGAATGTGCTACGAATACTTCACAATTTACACCGAATCATAGACATGCTAGATATGAGAATTAACTAACAACCAAACAATTCATACTTCAAAGTGTTTAATAACATCTTCTCAAAGGAATTGAACCCACAAGTTATCAATTGAAATTCTGCAACATTATTAAGGGGTCATGACCTGATAATTGAATGACAAATACGTAATTTGCCAGCCTTTTTGTGGGCGCATGCCACCCTGCGAGTCAGTGCACTAGTACAGGGCGAGGTTTGGACATCGCTGCTGTGGTGGTTTGACACCTGTGGATCTTATCTCCAGCATCGTTATTTCACTAGTTAAGTGCGGCCTTTGCGTCTCTGTAATTACTACCACATTCCTACGGCAATGATAACATCAAAATACACATTTCTGGGACAAAACAGTGTATCTTTTGGTTCACTACACTTTTGTCAAAGTGTGAAATTAACGGAATCTCGTAAATAACTATCGGTCCGGCCGCCCTTTTGTTGATATATCCCTGGATTCATACTTTTGGTTTTTACCGGTGCATCACATTTTGCCATGATTCAGACACCAGACTATCATATTGCTTGGAGACTTCAATGATCAGAATTATTGCATACCGTGAAGTCTTCATATTTCATAAACTTACGAAATTAAAGATGTGACTAATAGAAACATCGTTATACCAGGCGATTGACTCTGATTTTGTGTGTTTGTCAAATATGTGATTTTCTTACTTATATGCAATAATCTAAATGTAGACTTTTCACACGTATTCACAGGGTATTCACAGTGTATACAAACACCTCCAAAACTGGCTGCAATTGAGTTGAGGCAATCTGTGCATTTGAATGTGACATGGACCAACAGCTTTAACTTGTTCCCTCCACTATTATAACACATGGCTGCCATAGCCTGTGGGCATTTGGATGCCCTCTTATGATCCAAATCAAACGTGTTCTTTTGTAAATGGTGCAAGTTAAAGGTGAACCACTTGGGTGGTTAAATCGAACTATAGATGTAAGCAGCAAGTATTGAAATGTTTCAACCTACGATTTGACCCTTTCAAACTGTATTAGTTGACCTATTGATGCGACAATGTTACACTTACAGATGTGGCAGATCAATCGCGAAATAGCCGGTGTGAATTCCGCGGCCAAATCATGGGGAAATTCCTCAATCAACTCGTGCAACACACTATAAAAATGCCGACAATAGGTCCGATGAAGCTGATGTGATTAGACGGTGCAGTTGGTGGCCGCTGTGATTTGTGTGAAGGTCAATTTGTGGTTGGAAGAGGTCAACAGGTCAAGGGGGGTTAGGGGAAGAAGGAAAATCCAGGCCTCGGCAATCTACATACATAGCAAGGCAATAGGGACATTTTGAGCCCTTTTAACCTCCAAAAGTGACTCGTAGGTAGAATCCTTATCAGCGAGGCTATGATTACAACAATACACATTCACTTTGTATCAGAATGTTTGTCATAATGCAATAATAAAGTAATAAATACGATAAATCTCCGTTTTTCATCCAATATGTTTGTCAGAATTAAAAATGATTCATAATGGTATTGTAAAATAATTGGGAAGGCATGCAAAGCTTTGGATAGTCGTGGAATCGAACTCAAGCTCTTGTACACTACAGACCGGTCATATCTGTGTAGACAGGCACCCTTATCCATTGGACCGACCTCCCCACACGTGTAGATGTGTGGCAGTTCCCCAACTGGTGACATAAAAGCCTTAATCCCTGTCAGGATTATTAGTTCTGCTGACCTTCTCTTGGCGGCGGCACTGAAAAGTGTCAGTACCATGCCCGATTATTCCTAATCCGTCAAGTATGCAAATGAGCTGCTCTGATTGGCTGCAGGCACCAGTAGCTTTACAGATTTTGACGGTGGCATTGATGACTGACACAGTAGGCTGTGGTGAGGTGCAACAGGTCAGATGTCCTCTGCCTTTCTTTCTGCTGCACGCTCGCCAGCTATTTTATCACAGATCATAATCGCATGATCATCAAACGTCCGATTACACGTCACGCCGACCGTAAACACCTCATTACGGCGAGCGTTTGCAGCATTTCGCGCGTAGCGTGGACAGCGAGATGGTGCGATGATAAGGGCCGTATTGCCACGGTAACAATGGCTGGAATGTAGAAAGTATTTGGCGGCTTTTACACCGACAGCATCGTCAGTTTGAAATCTGCTCGGCTACGGCGGCGGCTGAGGCATTGAAGCTGCTGCTCTGTTTGTGTGCTGGAGGAGGAGGCTGGGATATGCGTCCAGGGTGGTGCAGGCTTGTGGTTTGTCAACAATGTCGGTTTTAGATTGGTGTGCTTCTGTGGCAGAGTTGACAGAGTTGACTTGTGACCCCAAAGTCATGGGTTCAATTCCTGGTCGGCAGGTCTGGCTGTAGGTGTTGAGCAAACTTATACTTGAATAGCTGCACACTGGTCAGTGGCACCTACAGGATAATTAGGTACAGGTCATTGGGTTGAAAGAGTGTGTGAGTGATTGTGTGTGTGATTAGCATCACAGGCAACTGCATCAATGGGCTTTGAAAAGAGTTTTAGAGTTTAGAATGAAAGTCTTTCATTTCTCATTTTCTCAAAGCCCATTGATGCAGTTGCCTGTGATTAGCATTGCAAGCTGAATGTGCTGCCAGTGCAAGAATGTAAGAAATGATCAATTGATGATCAATAAGTGTGCCAATGACCTGGTGTAAAATGTAAAGTCTTGAAAGCAAAATACTTGGATCCACCTTCTGGTCTAATGATGCATTATTGTGACAAGGTCCAGGTTCGGTCGAAGGCTGAACGCAAAACTCATGCGTTTTGACTGACTGGCTACTGTGGGAGATCCAGGTTTTTGCTCCAAACCGGATGATTGCACAAACAAAAAACATCCAACGAAATACGTGTGAATTGCAAGACCAAGCTGGTCTGGGAAATTGTCTAATGATCTAGAGTCGCAAGGGCTCTCCCGAAATGGATCTGCCACTAATCAGTAATGTCCTTCCATGAAATCCTGACTCATGCAAGCAAGTGCCCTAAAATAACCAATACAAGTTCTCGACACCATTGCGCCTGCAACAATCACCATGACGCTGGGAGACAAACAGTAATAAAAAAAGCCACAGCCGTTAAACCAGAACGTTGAGGTTTCAATCCAATTCTATCTCTCTCTCTTAATCAAAGTCATGATCATTGACAGTGAAAATAATACATAACAGACATAATGCACTCCTCAGACACAATGCACCGCCCAGACGTCTGACGACGGAGCGACAGTGACACAGGACGTCGCTGTGTCACTCCCGTTTTGTGCAAATACTGCGATGTTGTGATTGCGGTAACAGTAAGATGTAATCACCAGCACAAAGAGTTCGCCAGAGACAATCCCCACCACACCACCCGAGCTGCACACGTTTCACTCGTGATCTACGTCTCCTGATCGGTTCTGACGGGGCCTCATTTCCAGCCTAATGAAGCGCGCTAATTGACATATTGGTTGTCAGTGGCGACGACCTTGGCCGCAACTTTGGCCTCATTGTGGCTGGTGTGGGGAGCACGTAGACAGAAAACAGAAGCGGGAGAAAGTTTGTATGTTTGACAACTACAGTCTTTTACATGATTGCGAGACGTCATGTTATGCAGCATTCAATCTCGATAAACTTGTGAGGAAGATTTCCCTCCATCGTTCACAGCCGTTTTTGTATGATTTTCTTCTGATTCTTATAAAAATCAAGTGAACGGCTCACCAAATGCAGTAGCATTTAAGGAGGTGCGGATTACAACTGTGAAGCAGCAGCACATCTAAAGTGCACCATCGATACACATTCTTAAACCATGTACACCACAGAGGTGACGATGACGTCACACCATAATCTCATGACAAATAGGCGGACTGGCAGTAACCAGAGGAAAACCTTGTGACAGGTTGAACTCTATCGAGGTACTTTCAAAAGTTATTGGCTCGAGAGTAGTGTTCAAAACCTTTGATAAATGAGAGGTGAATAACCGGATGATGCCCCTCAGAGTGACGTGCGTGGACCGTGTCTCGTGTCATGTACACCCGCCACCACGAGACCTAGCAGACTGCAAAAACCGCCGCGTGGAGGCCACAAAAACTCACCACCAGCACTATAGTCTGTGCCAAATGTTCATATACAGTGTACGTTCTCAATGACGGAACCCAATTTGCAGTCACAAATCCTTCCATTGTAGAGGATTTACGTTGTTTAGTCCACAATTTATTTTCATTATTAATAGGTAAATGCACAAGAAAACTTTCCGTTATTCAGTTTTCCGTTTTTCAGTGCTCTGTTGCTGAGGATCTTCCCTGTACACAGTATTTCAAAGTGATTTTCTACCAGGACTACAATTGAAATGATCATCATAAGCCTCCTTTTAACCAGCATCTAAATAAAGAACTTTTTTTTCAGATGAAGACCTAAACTCTAATTATGAAACAGCCTATAGCTGCAGCAGCAGAATCGAAACTGGTCACGTTTTTTTGTCCTTCAAACAGGCCACGAGGGGTCTAATTGCTGTATCGCCTTCCCCGGTAACAGCCCCCTACGTGGTTTGTGGCCACCACCGTGTTTTGGCCGTGTTTACAAACAATGACAACTAATCAGCTGATAGCATCAAATCGCGCCCAATCAAGCGGATGCCGTCGCGGGCGGCCAGACGCCGACCACAGATCAATGGGGGCTCCAGCATCTGGGCCAACGACGCAGCAGCAGCATTAGCAGCAAACTTGGAACACTCCATTAAAATACTTTGTAGAATGAGCCTCCTGATTCGGTGAGACTTCTATTGTTTGAGAGTGATTTGCCGGTGCTGAACCAATTAACATTACAAAACATTGAGAATATTGAATTTTAAAGACACGAAATTAGATTTGACCATGATGAGATTGGCCATATTGAATTTTAAAGACACGAAATGAGATTTGACCATAATGTACCCGATATTGGGTAATTTCAACAAAAATCAGAGTCCTAAATGGTTACTCGGGGCCGAGGACCCGTCCTATAGTCCCAAATAGCTATCTGCATTGTCAGGACGGGTACATTTTTCAACTTACATTTTTCAGTTTTACATTACAGTATATGAAACATCTAATGTGCTGACAACAAATTCATGGAGTAACATTTTCCATCATACATGTAACTAAAAAATGGTAATGAATATCAAGATAAAAATCATAGGAATATCAATTTTTATTTTGATATTCATTCCCTTTTTTTAGTTATGAGAAAAAATGTTATTCTGTGAACATCATGTCAGTACATTAGTTGTAGTTAAGTACTGTTTGATACAAATGATTGTTTTCAACACACAAAACACATAATTGATTTCAAGCAGGACCTCCCCTCCAAAAAAATTCATATAAACATGAGACTAATGCTGATACATGACCAAGCTGCCACTGTGATTTCTCACCAGCTTGTTTTAAACTACCATATTTGTTCTGACATGTCATATGAGTGAGATAAAGTACACTGATTACATGATGCTTTGAGAGCAAAAAATGTTAATATCACTATCTGATCGCATCGTGATAGTTCAATGTGATATGTAAATTTTAAATATCTAGAGTTCAAAGTACAAAAATGGCAACCTTTAAAAGACCCAAATACCAGCAAATCCTGCGATCGCCTTCTGAGCCTGTTAGTGGAGCTGTGAGGTTTTATTGGCTGGCAACAATTCTAGCGTCTGTCACAAGCGTCTCGACACATCCACAGATACCATCTAATTGCTCTGACAGCAACGCAAAATCAAATGGCAATCCCTATCGAAATCAAACTCCTCAACGTTTTGGGACACTTTTGATAACGAGGACATTGAACTTTGATGTGATCTTATGAGCATCGTAATAACTAGGAGATGGTATCTCATTGAAAAATGAAAAATACTAATGAGAAGTTAAATGATGCCCATTGTCAGAGCAACAAAAACGTGTCTCAAAAACAGGCAATCAGTATTTGTAGCCAAATCATCTGGAAGGGTCTTTTTGTAGAACCAATAACGGACGGAAAAACATTGGGTTTTACCTTATTAATGTTTAATGATAGGCCTTTAATGCATGAATGCAGCCAACAGACATCTAGTGCAAACACAGGGAAATAAGAACAATCAATTCTTAAAACTTCATCAATTTACCGTTATATCTACACATATCACTAATATACTCGCGGCGGTATTTGAAAAAAACAAATTGAAACAGCCGTACACCTGACACTAACCATCCCTTTAAACATGGTGATTTCGGTGGTCAAAAGCTAATGTATTTTTGCTGTGCCTCCTGATTCCCCAGACACATTTGTCCGTGGCCCCAATCACAGGACTAATCGTGTGTTTGTCACGACCAAAAGCAGCCTCAATTACCGTCACTTTCAGCACTAATTATGGAGCTGACTGAAACTATTTGACCACAACCTCTGCCACTTTATACCACATCATTACACCTGTCTGCTGCACAGTGAAAACACTGATTCACAACTCCTAATACAACACTGTTTAGCTGCTTAGATATCGCAAAGTTAAAAACAACATTCACAATATTTCATTATAAGTTCATCACAGGGAAAAAAAAGCAAGAATGTTTAATACACAGCTCTGTTGGCCTCTGCCCCGTGCTGGCAGTTGTGCTGTACTGTACTGACCGTCCACTTTCCCACCGATGACCGCCTTCTGCTTAAAGCTGCCGCGGCGGCCACACTAAATCATTACGGCTTTCACCGTTTTCTATCGCATTTTTTCGTGTCTTCCATCTTGTTTTCAAAGCAAATTATAATGTTCGGTGATTTCAATTCACTCGTCAACGTGACAAAAGTCAGAGAAAGAGAAATGCTTCAAACCGACTTTTACCGCAAACGACAGAGAAATATGTGGCTAGTTGGGAAGCCGCTAATTTGGGCCTTTGTTGTTTGACCTGGTGAAACACGTGCTCGTAAATTTCATTTAAAATGCGATGAGATGATGGTGTAAACACAGGGCTCGGTGTATCAGGAACAACGGCGGGTATAAAAGTAAAATCTAAGTAGGGGGGAGGGCCAGGAATGCACATATGTCTTTCAACATTCAAAGCAAAAACAATATATATTCTTTGATATTAGACTCAAGTATGTAGTTAGCGTCGCAATATATGGCCATCAGAAATGTGTGTCGCAATCGACATTGTGGCGGCAGAAATGAAAGCGATCCAAGTGTTAAATAATACATAAATAACAAAATCATTGAATTGTACAAACTATTTGGTTTTCTGTTTTCCAGTATTGATATTACTGTTCCACTATTACAGATAGTCTATAGCCATCACCAGAGCAGAAAAGTGCAGCCACATCTATAAATGTTTGTGATCTTTATAAAAATGTAGTCTCAAGATATTGGAGCCGATAATTACAATTTGATCGTCTGTGGCAGGGAAAGTTGCCGCACCAGCGTGGGAAAGTGATCCCATAATGAGGCTTGTAAACAAGCCTGCCGACGGCAGCGGACACGCCCTCATTACCTACTGGCTTTTGCAGACATCAACGGAAACCACGTAATTTTGTCCTTCATTTTGTCCTTCTCGGTTTAAACAGAACACATAAAAGTAAATGTAATCCGTTAATTGTCATCTCTATATATTCTGATCACAGTAAATAGCTATAAAATGACAGCGCCAGACACATTTTCTCATGGACTGCGCCCATTCGCAATCATTAATGTGCTGACAGCAAGTTGATGGAGTCACATTTTCTATCATAACTAAAAATTGGCAATGAATATCAAAATAAAGATTGTAGGAATGATGCGCTATTTTTTTGCCAGATCTAGGTACATTGCAATTTTTGTTTTTCTGATTTACATAATAGTGAATACTTATATTTACGTGAAAGTGGGATTTTTTCAGTCTCTGTGAGAGACAGAAACAGACATTTTAAACAAGCCTAAATTGGGGATTATAAGTCCCATGATTGGAACAGCAAAGTTCATATCTTTATATCTAATTAGCAAGAGAACCAGGAACTACCTGCCGTCTTGTGCAGAGTTTGTCCTGGACTGGCTGATTCTAAAAGATGAATGCTACTTTTTACCTAATGGCTGCCTCGTTAACACATTGGCCCAGAATCATGGGAGGGGGTTGTGTACATGTATGGTTTACAAATACCATACCATGCACATTACATACACCACACTTTCTTCATTACTCTATCATAGTAGTAATGTGTATGGTATAGTGTTTGTAAATCGTTGTAGTATACGCACCCCTCTCATGATTCTGGGGCCCATAATTAGGGACTGACCAGTCAGGGCTTGAGTCTTTTTCTAGTCTTTTTCTAGTGACCGGCTGACTGGAGTCCATACTTCTATGCGCTCCCCGAGCACACATCGTCGGTTTTCACAGCTTAAAATGACTCCCACTGCATTTACAAATCCATGTTCATAACCACCCAGGGGCAACCCAGTTCAGTTGTGGATTTTATAGGGAAAAACATCTTTGGGTTAGACTGCAATGTAAGATTGTACGTTTAATGTTTGAATTCTTCGCTGAACATTACGGCAGAGGGACTTGTGATAGGTTGGATTTCGTGACATAGTTCCATGAATATTAGAGCCGTTGGATCACGGCTACCATATATGATGACGGGTGAACAATAAATCTCCGCATGAAGACAGCCAAGCCAGAGGCTGCGACGGACGATAGCGAAATGTCAATGTGATTAGTACAAAACATTGACGGTGATCAACGTAACTGTAAAATTAATCACGTTACATTCAAACAATGTGTAAAACTCAACCGTAACTCGAGAAAGTGGCGGTTTGCGCGATGGCCTGTGGAGCTGAGCCTGACGACTTATAATTCAGTCCGACTGCTGCTGTCGCTTCAAAGGAAACTAGCAAGTAGCATCAGCTGACGGTGAACATGCGCGATGATCTGTCAAATCAAACACGTCGAATCGCAATTATCACACTGAAAAGCGTGATCCTAATTATCAAGCGCAATTATACGCCCGCATTTATTTCTATCATATTACATCAGTAATTACTGTGAATGCCGTCGGCCACTTGGTGTTTAAGTCAGGCTCTAATTGGTCTGCTGTAAATAGGGCAAGACAAAAAAAAATCTATTTGATGCGCTGGCAAGTCCATAAATAGGCCACTGATCCTAACGCAGGCTGACACACATTTGCAAGCATCTTGACAAAACGTAACCAAAGACTATTGAACCTTTTCATGTTTGTAGTAAAAAAATGTACATGCACAAAAAGATACGAAACCATGAGAACCAGCTTAATAAACAGTAATTAAACATCAAACGGCGTAATTAGGAACCATTTCCCTCAATGAGAAATCGATGACCTACATATAGATCGCACTGAACTTCATACCGCTTTTTGCTTGCAATGTATTTTCCATTCGCTGTGTAAGCTGCGGGGACGGACTAACGACCTGTCTTTCTCAGATTAAAGTTGACACAAAAGAATGAGATATAGCCTGCTAAATAACACGTTGGGTAAACGACGACGCATCAAACGCACGCCGGCGGTGAAATCACCCCCTAAAATGATGACATTGATGTTGGGCGCGTCGTGGAGAAGCATAATGTGCCCGTCATTAGCTGTAATTGACAGCGTTTTGAGCACGCTGGGAGCGGCCGCGATTAGACGGCTATTAACTGGTCCATCTTCTCCCGACATGACCACCTCCTAATGCTACCTCAATCAGGGAGGCCAAAAAACGAACGTCTCTAACAGTGAAACTGCCCACAGGCTTAGCGAAAATTGACATTTGTGATGCAGTCTGTAAATGTGAGTGGTGATTTCACGTGGGTAATGGGACAGTGCGATGTACGTGGGCATCAAAGGGAAGATCTAACACGCGCTTTCAGTCAATTTACATGTCGCGTTCATCATTGAAACTGCGTCTATGAAATTGAGACATGATCGTAGTGACAATGCTTTGTTAAACTGTTCCTGTGTCAATATAAATACTGTGTAAAATACGTAACAGTTATAGCAAAATCAGCACGTGGATGATTTCTGCCAATGTTATAATGAACAGTTGCTGCTGCAGCTGGTTCATAACCACCGTACAATTAGCTACAATTTAAACCATCAAGTAACAAAAAATGAACGGCTCTGATTGTGACAACTGGAGCATTCAATTCTACGCTCACTGTTCACTGTACTTGGCATGCGGTCGTGCAGGCGGGCACATTTGGGCATGGGTCTGATAGGTCCTGGTGACCGAAGGGCTTGGAGAGGACGGTTGAGATGTAGATTGGGCAGCCAGGCCACACCCTCCGAATGACCAATAATTAGGGCGTGCTCAAATGAACTTACCCGGTAGGATTTGATTGATTGATTGACTGTTTCTCTCGACGGCTTGTACCACGCTTTTTTTTACAATGATGCCATCAATATTGGCATCAGCCAGCAGACTTTGCAGGGCTGATGAAGCCACGAATCTCCCCAACAAGTCCCCTTCTGGCCATGATCACACGGCGCCCTCAATCACAGCGTCTCACTAACTAATCACCCTCGCCTCTTGTTGCTTCCAACAGCGACGACGTAAACGACTGTCTCTTACAGAGTGACCGAACTGTAGCCTCAATCAGCCTGCGCGCCGCGAGTTGCGGACACCTGCGAGATCGACGCTTTCATGTGACAGCCGCCAATCATCCTCGCTAATCACGGCGCGTGGGAGCGCGGCTGCATAACACAGCCGCCGCCCGAGGCTACACCAGCCAACAATATGGCAGCCAAATGATGATTCAATTTAGAAGATAAAGACCTGGGTGTGTAATGGGCACATCTCCGCGAGGCCTGGGGGTAAGTCTCGGCGGGGCTGGCGGTCTCACAGCGCAGGTCAGGGAGGCAACTATTTCAGGGGGAATTGGCCATGCAAAGGAACGAAACAGTGTATATGTATCTAGTTAGGCATTTAAGCCATGTCATAAGCACGTTTTTGGTTTCGTTACAGACGATAGGGGAGTCAATAGCTTGTGGCAATCGTTGTGGCGTTCATGGACTTAACTGGATCATGCATCATTTGAAGCTGTGATTGACATTGTCGTGACTGTAAGTCTTCAATACGATGAAGGACAGATAGTTAAGTAGCTATGAAGACATTCCAATGATCATAAAAGGACTTTTATTGGAACTAATTGTCTAATATTAGCAATCATATCAATATTCTGGGCTCAAATGTTGATACATTAGTATTATATTTGTTCTAAGACAGACAAATGATTTAAACGTCTTCAAAATTATATTGTGTGTTTTTCAGCAGCGTTTTGTAATGAATTGCATACAGATATAATGAACTGACCTTTTTTGTTCTTATAAGATTAAATTAAAAAAATCTTGCTCTTTTTCCTGCAAAGCTTTCACTTGCCTGGGACCATATTGCAGGGGCTCCCAAGTTGAATTTGCGGAAAACAGTATTCACGGAGGCTAAAAACCATATTTTGGAGCTAAAATCCTTACTCAGAAGGGCTAAAATCAGGACTATTTTCCATATTGTTTACGGTCAATAAAAAGAAACAAAATCCATGTTTTTGCAGTTTTAATTATAATAACATCACTTTTTACAAATCATTTAAGAAGTTAGAGGACACAATATCTCTGGGAACTTCTATGTCAATGCATCTACTGTTTAAAATCACCGGAGGGTTCACCCCCCCCCCAAGCATCCTCAGAATCTTCCCAGAGACATCGTCTCCTTTAATGTCAGCACTGTCCCCTTCCTTCTGGAGGTTGAGATTGGCTTTGGTGGTGGCACTTTTTGCCCTGGCCAAGAACTCTGGGGTAAAGTGATAGTTGTGACACTCCTTGTTAGACACCAGTAAGTGCCTCTTCACCACCATTAAAGCATCAAATAATTCTTCACTCATACATTGTCGGAAATCAGTGTCGATGTGCCGAACTGCTGAGAACACTCGTTCTGAGTCTGCATTCCCATGAAAGATGGTACAAATTGCAAGCATGACATGGGATAACTCTGGATATTTAGGCATCAACTTGGCCCAAATTTCATCTATTCTATCACTATCATCTACAGCAATGTCATCAATTTGATACCTACTAAACTGATGCTCAACTTTGTCAATATTCTCTCTTTCAATACCCAGTTTGTTTATAAAAAACAGAACATCAACAAATGAAAATCTAAAACTTCAGCATGAATCAGCCATTCTTCATTCAATACTAAGAATGTATTCAAGCCTGAACATAGTAAGACCTTACATCATCATAGAATTGTTTGACTACTTTATCATCATTCTGTTAGCAATCTTCGACATCAGGGATCTCAGTAAAGAAATCAGTCACAGACCACACTAAGACTGCGAAAAAACAAAATAATATGAAATGTTTTAAAAAATAATGAAATGTTTCCCACCAAAACAACATGGCCGCCGTTGCCATGCAATGATTTCCGCGATTGGACAAGAGAGGCAAGTCCTATGTCACGATCGGCCAATCAGCGTCGCCGTTGCTTATATAATGACTTCTCGTTTGTCTCGCATGACGTGTCATGGCGGCTGAGTGTAAACAAACCTGTTTCATTCTAAATTTATTCAATTATTGGGTTCGTTCGACTATTTAGGCGTTTAAAAAATATTGTGTTGTATACATCGAAAACCGTATTATTTGCGACACAAACCGTATTTCCGTATTGGTACGGTATTAACGGATAACCACATACCCACACCAGGCGTGTTGTGAAACAATGTTCGCGATTCATACACCTTGCCACTTAATGTTCAAAGCCAGCGATTAAAAAAAAATATATGAGCCGCGAAAATTTGTTGGGGTGTGCTTATTAGACATCTTGTATTTTTGTTTTTTGTTGAAATTTGTTGTAAGCGCACTGTGTGCTTATTAGAACAAATACGGTATATGCGTTATTATACGAAAACGTGATAATGAAAGTAAAAAGCAAATCTTTTTACAAAACAAATGTAAACAAAAAATATTTGAAAATAGACTCGTTGGATTTTTTTTTACATAAGATATACATACAATGTACATTCACTAATTATGAGCTAAATCCATTTAAACTTACTGTCTTAATATTTTCGGACATTTTTCCATCGTCTGACTCTGAGACTTCCTAGTGCCACTAGATGGCAGCACGTGACAGTGACAGAAAGAAGTCTCAGAAGATGGACATGGATAACATCAGAAAATATTAAGTCAGTAGGCTCTAAATGGATTCATCGCAAGAATTTGTGAATGAACGCATAACCAGAAAATCGTTGACAATCATGATAATTTTTCAATGTTGGAAGTTACGAGAAAAACACTGATTGTCCTGACACCAATTTTATTCCACTACTTTTTGGCCTGTAACATTTTATTCCTTACACAATAGTAGACTTAATCTGAAAATAATTGGAAACGATTCAATCTAAAATGACGCAACCACACAAAAAAGTATTCTTTTCTTCCACATAATGATATGCACATACTTACAGAAATATTCAACATTTTTGGACTGTGGACAATAATTTGAACAGCTGTGTTTCTATGCTATTGTAAACATTTAAGCCACCCCTATATTAGGTCAAGATACCAAATACAAACAATGTATAAAGATCATTGTCATTTCATAATCTGCTATATTTTCTTTCATTGATTTAGGTCAGTGGTAGTTCAAACTATGGAAATCGCCCAAATGCCCCCAAAAGTCTAAACCGTCCAAATACAGCCTCAGTCTTGACAAACATTCCCGCAGAAAAAATCCCTATACTTATCCACAGATAAGTTTGAACAACAATCCAACTGCTACAAGTATTTTGAAAACGTTCTAGATTAAAAAATCTATGAGAAAATTTCAAACAACCTTGCTTTTGGCCAAATTTTAATTGACAAATTTATACGTTTTGTTACTTTGTAATGCAACATAGGGAGGTCCAATAAAGTTTATGCTGCTAACTAATAATACTTTTCTTAGCCAGTCCAGTTATCATTTATAGGTTTAGAGAATGCATCAAAAACGAAAATTTGAAAAACTAAATATCTGTCAAGGAAGGGTCAGCTCTAATTCATAATGCAATCATCAACTTGTGCTGCTTTATAACATGCATATCACAATGCACCCAGAATCTTCCATTCTTTCCACATCACCATGCCTGCTGTTCACAGGTTATTGCCACAGACCCGATCATCCCGCGATTGCATATTTTGCTCAAATGATTGCAAAAACCATTTTATTCAAACATAAAAATCTAAAAGAAAATGTGATTCCATCATCAAACACGAATCAAATTACCTATTGCCTTCAGTAAACATAAACCATTCAATGCTTTCTGTAGGATTTAATTGCATAGAAAATAAGCAGAGATTCTGAAAAAAGGACATTTGTTGTCAAAAGATAAAATGCATCGTATTATATATTTTGGAATACATAATTTTGGATTACTTCATTAAAACAGCACATAAAAAGAAGTGTTTTGACTTTTAGGAATTTTGTGCGGCTCAAATAATAAATTTAATAAAAACTAGTAATTTCAACCCCATTGGAATAGCAGCATATTTTATGCCTATTCACTGAGTAGAATAGAAAATGATTTTCAATTGCAATAAGTTTTCTTCACTTTCACTCTAATTACATGATTATTAGATAAGCCATCATGGTAATCTCAGGTTGGTAATCAACTATAGCCATGGCAGGTAAATCTGCTATGGCTAATAACAATGAAGAAACTAGCCAGTTTTGCTAGTTATTATGTGGGTTGAATTTTGTGTTATTGTTTTTTTTCATTTGGTATACAACCTGCAGAAATTCAGAAAAAAACATGTATCATTTTGTATTCTAAATTCCAAATTTAAAACCATATAATTACTAAATATATCTAAAAAATATTCATTTAAAAACTGGTTTTGACTGTTGTCCTCATCAGAATTATTCTATTTAAATTTTTAATAAAGCACAGTCCAAATACATGTACATGGAAAGTGTTTCTTTAAACCAAATAACACCATATACACTTTTAGTGATACAAATAGCATATATGAGAGTGGTCACGGTATTGCTGCCACTTTTCTGCAAAATGTCCAATTTTTCTAATTTAGCTTGTATCTTCATAATTTTCTAGCAGGGGCTAGACAACTGCTGTACAACTTCAAACACCTAAAACCCGCCCTCAAATGCTTAATTTGTGTTTGTGTAAGTTGTGATAGTAATAGGACATGGTTGGGGGTAACAGGACATTTGAAACACATCTGCTATTTCAAATGTCATATTTTTAAAATGAACTTAAAAAAGGATTATATTTCTTATTACAGGTTTAATACTTTTCAAAAAACCATTAGTGTTAAAAAATAATGGTATTTCAGAATGTGTAAAAGTGGGAGTAACCAAATGTCCAGTTGGTGGGAATAACGCATTTCCACCAGATGAAGGGGGTAACTGGACATTTTATTTTTGTTAAATTGGTCATATGATGAATGATATACCATATACGATGAACTATAGATTTCTACTATGAAAATATGAATTTAGTAATTTAATTTAGTCCTCCTGAAACAAGAACCAACTCCAATACTCCTAACATTTAATTAGTATTACTGTAATAATTAACTGACCTTGGAAGTTTTAAGGTCAAATGTGACTTCTTTTTGTTGCTGCATGGTTAGGATTTATTCTCTATCTTGTGTTGCTGTAACTATGTTTTGATCTAATTAAAGTTGGTCTTTCGTTCTAACATGATGTTGTGGTAAGATTTTTGTTAGAACAATCCATACACTATAAATTCAAAGTATTGCATATTTCATGGTTGTACACATTGACAGAATCTAACACACATGCTTCTTATCTAATACCTAACTAATAAAACCCTTGGACAATTTCATCGTCATTTGAGAGTTTTGGACAGTTTCTGCAAGTTTCCGCTGGCGGAAAGGAGTTTCTGACAGTTTCCACAGCCCGTCTGGCTGAAAAGTTTTTTGGATCAAATTAAAGTTGAAGCCTTTCTGACAGTTTCCACAGCCCATTGGTATCTGGCAGGAAATAGGTTTAGGATCAAACAGAGTTTATTACGACCATCGTTGCAATGGCTTTACCAGCATAATATTTTAAAAGTAATTAATAACTTGCTTATTAATCATTGGATTTTGAAGTTTATTGTTTTGTTTGTTGATACTCTGTTGCCATCAACTTGCTGATGATAGTTTTCTATTGGGCAAAACCCATACTGATGCATATTTATTTCACACAACATTTGACCGGATACCTGATATTACATGGAGCATGAATTGTAAAAAAAAATACCAAAGTAAATGTCATTCTAATCTAATCAGAGATATTCATTAATGAGTCAGCTGTCAACTTATTCCTAGAAAATGTGGATATTTTATGACTATGTAAATGTATTTGTATTTTACTTATGTTATTATGTATTCTAACTAGTTTTATGAAGCGCTTTGAGCTATAAATGCATATATTATAATTATGCAAGTTAACTGTGCTATATAAATAAAGTTTATTTAGGGGACCGTAATTATATTCTTTGTTTGACAATTTTTTTTTCTGAAATCTTTTTATACCGTCGGAATAAATAAAAAAAAGGTCATGGTCTCATAATGGTTAGTCGGCATACAAAATAAAAAAAATATGGCAGTTTTTTGTTGATACGGTAGAAAGACAAAAAATAAATAAAAAAATACAAAATAAATAAACTACCTAGAGCACCTCACACCCATCCCGTATATTTTTTTGTTTAAACCATCGGAGCACAGCTTTTAATGAACCAAAAATAGCCTTTAAGGTGTCAAAAGGAAGCTACTTACTTGTATTATCAAAAGATAAACACAATTTTTATGGTTCATTAAAAGTACATGATCTATGATGCATTTTGTTATGAAATAACGTGTACACACCCATCCCGTAGGTGGCGATAATATGCGATTTGAACATGTTTATTTACATTGGATCTTACTAGAAATTTTCTTTTTACACTTTGGCACCGGCAAAACTATGGTGTTCAAAGTAGTAATATTTATTTGGTACATGTTTGGATGCTAAATATTTTTTTAAAAAAACATACGGGATGGGTGTGACCTACGGGTCGGGTGTGCACTGCTCTATCTTTCAAAGTTTCATCTGTGCCGAGTATGCATATCGTTTCATTAGAAACACTAACTATTCAACAGTAGTTTCCCAATCGCCTAGGTTGTAACCCAGAATAAAAGATATAATTAGATGATGCACGGGAGATGAATAATTTAAGTTTTCAAAAGAAAATATAACAATTTCGACATCGCCATGACAGGTGCCTTACCAGATGCAAAAGATAAACAACACAACATTTGATTGGTCAAAATCACGTGTGCAGCCTTTATGCGCAAGCATTGCGACAGATTCATAATGGTGCTTTCCAAAACGAGGTTGACCAATGCATGGTAGCGTCTATCACATTCGCTTTTACCGCGATTTAAGCCAAGATTACCATTTGATTAGCTAACATGTTATGATTTTTGCACCTTGTGGAATCAGGTTCACCGGCCGATATCGTGATGAAAAAACGTGATTTGTTGCTTCATCGGCGTGAATTGAATAAAAAAAAAACATGTATGTCAGTTTTATTTTTGTATCGGGGGTTATGCTGATTCATCGGCGCATCTGTCAAACAAAGAATATAATTACAGTCCCCTTATATTATCATTATTATTATACATGGAACTCCAGAGGCAGGTGAGGCAATCAACTGAGCCTCAGAGGTGGAGGGACCACACTAGCTATTGTTTTCAAACTAGGCGAGTTATTTTTGCGTGCAGAGGGTGGCTCTCTGCTACACGGGGCACGGCTTTTAACGAGGCTTCTGAACCTCTAATATATGTATTTAACGAAAAAAAGGTCTAGATTACAAATATAGCATTTATTTTACGATCAAAACACTCCATTAATCAGAAAATTCTTCGAATATTCAAATTAGTCGCTAGGTCATCAAACAAAGAAAAGATCTAGTCTCTATCACCAGGAAAAAAACTGGTAACATATCTTAGACTATGAACAGAAACCGGGGTTCAAGGCTAGCACCTATACGGTAGCTTTGAGAAGCACGATAGAAAAGAGAGACATGTTCGAGTCCATAACTTTAAAAATGGGCAAAGATTTGACATCCGGATAAAGCGCATTTTTGGATAATCCGGAACCAGATATTTACTGTGGAACCTTTACTGTATGGATTCAGCTTTGTTGAAAAGCAGGGGAGATCAGAGCTGTTTATAGTAGAAATGTGTCAATAAGCGTTAAAAAATCAGGGCTATAGTTTGATTCACACATTTCTACTTCAGCGCCGCCCATTTTCTCTCCATTGTAAAGTAATTCTAGCTGGTATACTATCATGTTTGCTAGTTTTATGATTTATGAAAACATCAGCTAGTATTGTGACCCCCCCCCCACACACACACACAATCTTTCCACCCTGAGGCAAATTCAGTGAGCTAACTTGCCTCTAGAGGTTCATGTACAAACCCCTCATGATCCCCCTTCTCCCTGTCCAATACATCTACAAAAGCACTCAGGACATGAAGAATATCATCGAACGGTCAGAAATGACATTCATGCTTCGTGGGCGATAAATAAAGACTTTAATCAATAACTATGAAAAGAAACCACTCACTCTTTCTAAGCACCGCAAAATCATACACAGTTCGTATCTCGGCATATTTCTATATTACTGCATTTATATTAATCATTGAACATCTATAAATTAGTAAATTACAATTGATTTTATTCAAAATGACATTTTGCTGCACACAATTTAACGAAAAATGCGATATCGAGATTTTCAGCAATACTGCAGAATGAATATGATCCATAACGCAAACACTACGAGGTAATGACATGTCCACAACGCAATCATCGGTTTCCCCATGAATAATAGATTTTAATCATCACTAAGTCACTTCTTGATTTATCTGTGTATATTTCAATAATTGAAAATCAAATTGCATTTTTAAATGTATAGATCTATATATTTTGTTGTTTTTGCTTTAGTTTACCTACACGCAAGATGGTTTAAGAAATAAAGTGTGTAACAATATCAGGGGGGAAAATGAAAGAAAAAAAATATTAAGCAAAATGTTCGACATTTTTTTATTTCTGAATTGTCTCCATCAACTAGAAAAAAACAAGAACTTTTATCAAACTTAAATTAACTTCAATCTATCAAAAAATTAGCAAGCACATATCGACAATTATCTTCGCCAAAACGCAAAATAATGCACAAGTTCAATGAAATATACATAAATGTTCATATTGAACAGATTTTATTTACAATAATATATGGGCCATTTCACAAACAGGGTTCCTATATTGTCTCACAGAAAACCCTTCAGAAAATTAATGTACCGTATCCCCAGGAAAAAATCATAAAATTTCTGACCTGAACATCTCCAACCTTTTTAGTGAATGTTGAAGAATATATATGCATTTAGTGAGCGAAAATCAGAAAATAATCAGATATTATTGATTGTACCAAAATTTGAATAATCAATTCAAAAGCAATGTAAAGAAACATTTTTTCTGTATCGAAATTCGAGCATAAATATATCTTATTTCTACTACCACTGTGACAAAGCATAAGCAATTATAGATCAAAGTTTTAAAAATTGGATTGCTTGGATGTCAGGTTTCCATTTAGTGCTCTTTTAAAAAATGCTCAGCTAAAAGTATCCAATACCATTCTTTACCAAGCAATACCTTCATACATCTTTTAAACATGTTCAAATTGAATTGGTTGTCAGCAATTAATATTTTTGTCACAATGTATTCCTATATCAAAACTATAAATATTTGCATTGATCATATAGAATGGGTCACTTAGAAATGAAACATACACTTCATATTCGTATCATTCGTTAAGCGTACAGAAAAATTAACACAAAAGATATTTACAACAGTTCATTGTTCCATATTAAATATTAAAATTTCAAAAGGTATTTGATTGGTTCAGAATTACCTGACATCTTGAATGTCAAATTAGTCAACGAAGTAAAAAATTACCATGATTATCCAAGTAATGTAAAACTATAATATTTCGTGGCTATTAAATTTTGCAATTTTCATCTATAAATTATTGCGTGACTATATAATTTTGCGATTTTGGTCCGTCCTAGACCTACCTACTTTATATAGGCTATTAATGTTTGCTGACTACTTAAGTTTGCGTTTTTGCACCCACCCACAAATTTTGCAAATTAAATTGTGCACAAACATTTCTAGTTTTACAGTATTTAAACACAACTTATGAAAAGTAACGTTGAAAAATAACAATTCATTATATGGCATGCACAGTCAAACGGAGCCTTTTCAAGTGCCCTCCTTGTGTATATGAATTGTGACAAAATTGCAGTAAAATGGCTTCTCAGCAGTATGTGTGCGCCTGTGCATCTTTAGTTTTGAACATTCAGCAAAACATTTCTCACATTGATCCCACTTGTATGGTTTCTATCCCGTGTGAGTGCGCATATGACTAACAACAGCAGACCTGTGAGAGAAACTTTTATCACAAACTCACACAGATAAGTTTTTCCACACACATAAAGTTTTTCACCGGTATGGAATTTCAGATGTCGACTTTCACTGAATATTTCTCACACACTGTACAATGATGTTCTTTCTCTAATCTGTAGATTCTCATGTGGCTGGTCAAGTTGTTATTGACACTAAAACACTTAACACATTGACTACACTCATAAGGTTTCTGCCCAGCATGGATTCTCATGTGGATTTTCAGAGTTCCACCTTCACTGAATGATTTCTCACTGATGTTCTTTCTCTACAGTGTGGGTTTTCATGTGCCTGGTCAATTTGCTTCTCTTATTAAAACTCTTGACACAATAACTACACTCGAATAGTTTCTAATCACTCTGTATTCCTTTGGTGATTTGAGAGCATCACTTTGGCTGAATGATTTCTCATTTGATGTAGGCTTTAGTTGCATATCACACTCGTTTGCCATTGTAAACTGATTTCAAATATGTGATAAAATTTACAAAGCTTTGTACAAATCAATTCAATCTCACCATTTGATAAAATTATATCACAAAAATTTTATATCCTTCAAGATTTTTGTTTCAAATTTTAGGTTTTCCACACATAGACTACAAGACAAATTTTTTTCATACTTAAAAATACACGGCAGTTCAAACTTGCCAATATTAGTTTCAAATCCAATACGTTATGCTCCCGCCTCTAGGAGTCTCATAACCATAGGCAGATCCAGGGGGCACATCCCCCTCCCCCCCTTTCCCGTCAAAATACTTCATTTTCATGGGGGTTTTCACATCAGTATGTCCCTTCGATTGCCCGTACAAACCCCATGAAATCTCTCAAATGCACCTCCCCCGTAAATCTTTTCAAAAACCTGAATCTCCCAGTGCATAACATAGTGAAAGTGGATAAAGACTGAACCAAAATGATTGTCTTACGACCCACATGAAGCATCAAATATGCCTGATGTGGAACACATGTAGTCATCTACAGTATGCATTAAACAATCTTGAATGTACAATGAGTAACAGACATTTACTACACAAATATCAAAGTAAATATCATTTGAAGGATTATAAAGCAGTAACAAATCTTGAGCTAAATGATTGTCTAATGAAACATGGCACATGCCTGATTTCGCAGATACAGTCATCCACAATACATATTACAGTGTTGTACATTACGAGTCATTTACGACCATTATTGTTTTCAGTTTATCTGTTAACTTGTGCTTTTTACAGCACCTTGCTGACTTCTGCACATAATTCCTGTAACTTTACACAGAACTTTGTTAACTTCTGCTTTTCGCTCTCTATAGAGCACAAGTCGGCTCCGACAAAGACCACGAGTTAACAGAAATAGCTGAAACTCTTGACCTGCTTATTTGACAGACATTATTTCCTCGCCAAGAGGCGCACATCGACATGGAGGATATTCTTTACCCAAGTCAATACATCTCAGTGCAGGGATTCAAACGCACAACCGTTACCACTGTGGAGCATGCCTTGGTACTTGTAATTAGGTGCCACAGTGGTAGTGGTCCAAGTTTCGAGTCCCGGCAGTGGCTATGTGATATAGCCCTATAGACTTGGAGAAAAAATCCACTATGTCAATATTCACACAAGTCAACGTAGAACAATATTTGACGCATCATGCCGTAACCCGGGGTCTGTATGATGCCCCGGGGTGCCGTGAAATGCAAACCCTGGCATGTCGTAATACCCTGTTTCTCCCATGATATCGTAATTCGTGACATAGCAGCTATAACATGATCTCTGTATTTTAAGCACAATTATAAACACAATATTGTACACTCTATGCACCCAAACACAGTTCATTGTGCGGTGATTTTGATTGTTCTGGTGCAATTTTAATGATACAAACGATGTATTAATCATCACGGCATGGCGGGGTATTGATGTTGGAAAAATTAATTAATTAGCTCAAAAATGATTTTTGTATTATTTTCATGGGCAGGGGTATCACGGTAACCCGGGTTACGGCGTGGTACATCATTTATGTACAAGAAGCACATCATCTAACTGTAGAATAACAGGTACACAGGTACAGTCCTATTATACCGTGCTCAATACCTCCTAATGTCAATCCACTCGTTATTCTCTGTTTTAATTTATTTATAATTTTCTATCAAGCAGCGTGTAAATATTGGCAAAATTAAGGAAATTAAAAAGTTTTCCAAAAAAAACAATTTTTTTTTTTTTAAAATTTTTTCCCTTTTTTTTCCCAAAAATTTTTTCCCAAAAATTTTTTTTTTTTAAAAAAATTTTTTTCCTTTTTTTTTTTCCCCAAGGGGTTTTTCCCCCCAAATTTTTTTTCCCAAAAACCCCCAAAAAAAAACCCCCCCCCCCCCCAAAATTTTTTTTTGGGGGTTTTAAATCATTTCCCCGGTTTTCCCAAAAAGGTTTTTAAACCCCCCCCTTTTTTTTTTCAAAAAAATTTTTGGGAAAAAATTTTAAAATTTTTTAAAAAAAAAAAATTTTTTTTTTTTAAAAAAATCAAAATTTTAAAAAATTTTTTTTTTTTAAAATTTTTTAAATAAAACAAATTTTTTTTTTAAAAAAAAAAACCCCCCTTTTTTTTTTAAAAAGGGGTTTCCCTTTTTTCCCCCCCAAAAAAACCCCCAAAGGGGGGGAAAAAAACCCCCCCTTTTTTTTAAAATTTTTTTGGGGGTTTTTTTTTTTTCCCTTGCCCCCCCCTTTTAAAAAAAAAAAACCCCCCCACCCCCCCCCTTTTTTCCCAAGGGCCGGGAAAGGGGCCCGAAAAAAATTTTTGGGGAAAAAATTTTAAAATTTTGGAAACAACTTTTTTGGGGGGGCCCCCAAAAAAAAAATTTTTTTCCCCCCAAAAAAAAAAAACCCCCAAAATTTAAAATTAAAAAATTTTGGGGTTTTAATTTTTAAAAAAAATTTTTTTTTTTCCCCCCAAAAAAAAGGGGTTTGGGAAAAAACCCCCTTTTAATTTTTCCCAAAAAAGGGGGGGGGTTTTTTTTGGGGGGTTTTGTTTGGGGGGGGTTCCGTAAAAAAAAAATTTTTTTTTCCCCCTTTTTCCCGAAAAAATTGGTTTAAAAAAAAAAATTGGGGTTTTTTTTAAACCCCCAAAAAAAAAATTTTTCCCCCCCAAAAAAAAAAATTTTTTTTTTTTTTAAGGTTTTGGTTTTTTAAAAAAAAAAAGGGGGGGAAGGGGAAAAATTTTGGGGGAAAGGGGGGGGTTTTTTGGGGGGTTTTTTGGAAAAAATTTTTTTGGGGGGGAAAAAAAAAACCCAAACGGGGGAAAAAAAATTTTTAAAAAACCAAAATTTTTTTAAAAAAAAAAGGGGGGAAAAAATTAAACCCCCCCTTTCCTTTTTAAAAAAAAAATTTTTTTAAAAATTTAAAAAAAAAATTTTTTTTTTTTTATTTTTTTAAAAATTTTTTTTAAAAAACCCCAAAAATTTTTTAAAAAAATTTTTTTAAAAAATTTCCCCCCCCCGGGGGGGCCCCCCCCCCCCCCCCCCTTTTCCCCCCCCCTTTGGGGGGACCCCCCCCCCTTCCCCCTTTAAAGGGGGGAAAAACCCGGGGGGAAAAAGGGGGTGGGGGGCCCGGGAACCCAACCGGGGGGGGGGGGGTTGGGTTTTTTTTTAAAAAAACCGGGGGGGTTTAAAAAAACCCCCCAAAACCCCCGGGGGGGGGGGGGCCCCCCCCCCCCCCTTTTTTTTCCCCCCCCCACCCCCTTCCCCCCCGGCCCCCCCCCCCCCTTTTAAATTTTTTCCCCCGGGGGGGGGGGAAAAACCAGGGCCAAACCCCCCCCCCTTTTTTTTCCCCCCCCCCCCCCTTTTTTTCCCCCCCCCTTTTTTCCCCCCCAAACCCCCCCCGGGGGGGGGTTATTAAGGGAAACAAAAAAGGGGGGGGGGGGGGGAAAAAAAAAGGGGGGTTGTTCCCGGGGGGGGCCCCGGGGGGTTTTTGGGGGGCCGGGGGGCAAAAAAATTTTTAAAGGGCCCCTTTTTTTAAAAAAAGGGAAAGGGTTTTTTGGGGAAAATTTTAAAAAGGTTTAAAATTAACCCCCCCCCCCTTTTTTTCCCCCCCCCCCTTTTTACCCCAAAAAAAAAAAAACCCCGGGGCGGGGCCCCCCGGGTTTGTTTTTCCCCCCCAAAAAAAAACCCTTTTTTGCCCCCCTGCCCCCCCCCCCCCCCCCCAAAAAAGGGGGGGGCCCCCGGTTCCCCTTTCCCCATACAAAAAAAGGGGTTTTTTGGCGTCCCCCCCTTTTTTTTAAAAAAAAACCCCCCCCTTTTTTTTTTTTTTTTTTGGGGGGGGCCCTTTAATACTTATCCGGCCCGGGGGGAAAAAAGGGGGCCCGGGGTTTTTTTTTTCCCCCAAAATTTTTTTTTTTTTTCCCGGGGTGGTTTTTTTCTTTTTTTTTTTTTCAACTTTAAATGTTTCTTTAAAAAATTTTAAAAAAAAATTTTTCCAAAGGGCCCTTTGGGTTTTAAATTTTTAAAAAACCCTTTTCATTTTTCCCTTTTTTTTTTTTAAATTTTTTTTTTAAAAATTTTTTTTTTTTTTTTTTTTCCCCCAAAAATTTTTTTTTTTTGGGGTTTTTTTGGGGTGTTTTTTTTCTTTTTTTTGGGTTTTTTGGGAAAGGAAAAAAAAAAATTTTTTTTTAAAAAAAAAAAAAAGGAAAAAATTTTTTTTAAAAAATTTTTTTTTTTTCATTTTTTTTCAAAATTTTTTTTTGGGAAAAAAATTTTAAAATTTTTCCCAAAGGAAAAAAATTTCCGGTTTTACCTTTTTTTTTTTTTTTTTTTTTAAAAAAAATTTTTTAAAAAAATTTAAAATTTTTCCAAAAAAAATTTTAAAAAAAAAAGGGTTTTTTAAAATTTTTTTTTAATTTTTTTAAAATTTTTTTTTTTGTTTTTTTTTTTTTTAAAAAAAACTTTTTAAAAAAAAAAATTTTAAAAAAAATTTAAAAGGGGAAAAAAAAAAAAAATTTTTTTTTAAATTTTTTTTTTTAAAAAAAAAAAAAAAATTTAAAGGGGGGGGGAAAAAAAAAAAAAAAAATTTTTTTGGGGAATTTTTTTTCCCAAAATTTTAAAAAATTTTTAAAAAAATTTTTAAAAAAAATTTTTTTTTGGGGTTTTTTTTTTTTTTGGGAAAATTTTAAAATTTCCCAATATTTAACCTACGGAAGCTGTTAATACAAATCATCTTCAAGTCGTGTATCATTGATGACGTTTTAGAGGTAAATAATAATTCTATGTACATGTAATTGTAATAAATGAAAGAAAAATGACTTTTTGTAGGCAGCAATGATCTAGTGGTTGTGGTTGTTGAAGTTTTGGGAGGTAATTTGAGATCCAGAATAGTGGCTAAAAGTGGTCATAGAACATTAGGGAACATTGACAAATGACGTCATGGCATTTTTGTGCGTTTCTGCCCACCCCCATCCCATGTCATCATACATCATTATTCTTGCCCCCCCCCCTGCCCCCCCCACACTAACACAATATATTTTCCAAAAAGATCACTCTTGGATGTCTGTACCCCTCACATACCCCCCCCCCCGGTCATCATTTTTCATCTTTCTCTACCCCCCAATCCCACCTCTGCGATGTATTGACGTAATTTATGAATGATCCCTTAGCACATCAAAGATGGGCATTGATAATGTGGAAATAAGTAACGCTGTGAGATCTTCACACCCTAAAGAAGGACGATAATAATGTGGATTGAGCATATCTTACTCTCCTGCACGAAGCATCTCACCATCTGGTCACCTGGTTCAAGGCTCTGCACATGAAACCGCAACTAGGGCCATCGATGGACCATTTCAGGGGTCACTATATAGCAGGAGGCAGGTGAACTTTTGTATCTGATCCCATTCATGTGGTAACCCGAGACCAAGGGCAGCCCCAGACAACAGCTCAACACTACGGTGAGCATACTGGGGCAGGGCGGGGGAAGGGGGTGATGAGCACTGTGTGTATGTTACAGTAGAGGCTTGGTGTATGCCAATGAGCTGGTGGAAAGGAGACTACAGTAGAACCTCTCTGTTAAGACAAGCTTCTTAACGCATAACACACTTCTGGAGAAAATCTTAATTAGTATATTTCAAGAAATTAAAACACTGATTTTTGACTAATATGAACACATTGCCATTGGGTATAGAATTAGAAAGCCTTATAAGTTCATGAAGTTTATCCTTGACATTGTATGGTACTAATCTCTCAATGTTTGACAATGACAACCTACCTGGTATATTACATTGCTTTTACTCTTTCCACTCTTATTCACAGATTAACAGCCTATGTTATAGTGAATCATGTTGAGTTATAACATCACATTATCTGCAAATTCTTCTCCAAAACATAATTTTTCAAAGTGGTACACAAATTGTGGTTAAAAATAATATATATTAAATTTCGTAACTGTGTTGATTATTTACATTTTTAAAATTCTCAACTTCATAATATTTTGATATTTATATATTAGTATAAAAGTGCTTTTAATAACTCATAAAATCCCAATGTTAAACTTTTTATGATCCTTCATATTTTTCAAAAACATAAGTTAAAAAAACACTGCAATGTTAAATATGTTGATAACAGTGGAGATTGCATTATGTTTTACTTGGCCATTATGCAACTATTAAAGTTCAGTTCTAAAATATACAGAAAATATTGATGTACATTCAAATAGATGCTCTTTAATTTCATAAAAAAGAAAAGCCCACATTTCTTACCTGTCTATGTAGATATGTAGATATCATTGCCTAAGAGCTAAAATAAACACTCATAATCTACTGATTTTGGTCACAATTAGTTTGATTTTCCTTTCATTTTCAATGGAAAAAGTCCCAAGACTTGGCAGCACAGTGTTTCCTTCCTGTCCCAGTATTTAACCCACGGAAGCTGTTAATGCAATTCATCATCA